>VZRN01002807.1:585045-650300 GCA_013397935.1 Dasyornis broadbenti
GGCCCCGGGAGCGGTCCCGCGGCGGCTCCGGCGGGCGGGCCCGGCCCCGCGCTGGCCGCGGCGCGTCGCAAGGATGGCGGCCCTGCCGGCAAGTTCTGGGAGAGCCCCGACACCGTGTCCCAGCTCGACTCGGTCCGCGTGTGGCTGGGGAAGCACTACAAGAAGGTGCGGCCCGGCGGGGGCGGCGGGCACCGGGCGGGCGAGCAGGGCTTGGCCGAGGACGGGACGGGAGGGCCCGAGGTCGCCGCTGGGCTTTGTGAACCACAGCCTCGCCGCTACGGCGGGCGCGGGGCCGTGTCGGTGGCAGTCCCGGGGTCTCCTGGGGACATTCCTGCGCCCTCAGCGCTGGCCTGTGCTGTGTTTGGGGCAGTCGCCGTGGCCCCCGGGGACGTTCTCGCTGCCCGCGGCCGCGGGGGCCCGGCCGGTGCCCGCTCGCCCTGGGCAGTGACTTTCCTGTGCGGGCAGGTCCCGGCTCGGTTGGGTTTCGCTTCAGCCGCGCCCCGGCGGTGTCGGGAGTGCTGGAAAAAGAGAGGAAAAATCCATCCAAATCTCCTTAGTACTGTGGGGAGCTGCGTCCGGGCGCGTTAAAGCCCCGCGTATTGCTCCGAGTTCACTTCGCAGCAGCGTCACTGCTCGCTCTGGTGCCCTTGGGCTCCTCTTCCTCCTCGCACACTTCGCTCTGCTCGGTTGCTTCGCTTTCTTTGAGTGTTTTTTTCCCGTGTGTTGATATTAGAACTTCACTTCAATACCTGAACCGGGAAAAATCAACGAGGGTAACTTTGCAGCGTGTCTACACGCGCTGTAGCGATCCTGGAAGAGCTTTAGCTGGATCGGAGCGATGCGCAGGGGATGCTGCACAGCCAAGAAATGCCTTAATCTCCGTCTTTTCCCACTTTTGAGGCCATCCCGCTGGTCCTCGGCAGGCCTGGTGTCCATCATCCGTGGATGAACTTGTCCCTTGCTGTTGGTTGCATTCTTTGTGTGGCAAAGAATCCGAGAACGGGAATCTGAACTGGGAATCCGAGCTGGATTGGTGTGGAGTGAAACCAGCTCGGACTCGGGTCTGTTTTTCCAGTCCTTCCAGCTCGTTCCAGGTCGGATCGGTGTGTGGGGTGCAGTTTGAAGCAGCAGCTCGAGCTCTCTGTGTTGATAGGGAAATGTAACGAATGTTTCTGTAGTTTGCCTTGTTTTGGTTGTGGTTCTGTGCTGCCCCACACTTTGGAGGAGCTCTAGTTTTCCCTTCCATTGTCCTGGCTAAGCACCCCCAGCATCCCAGCAAATCTCTGGAGCAGCACCGCTGTTCTGAGAAGGTTTCAGGTGTCTTTTTGAAGACAGAGAGGTGTTTGCTGTGACTCCAAATCCCCCAGCCAGGCTGGGTCTCACTGTACTGGCTGAACAGGTTGTATGTGATGCAGGGATGGGAGCCAGTGAAAAACCCCTCCATTCAGATTGGTTATAAAAATTAGATATTTATTTCTGATGGCTCTGGAAGTTAATTAGAGTTGGGCTAAGAAGACTTCTACAGGGCAAGTGAATTTTGGAATATTGCTGTGAAAATCCTTTTTAAAAATGGAAAATAATTTTGGTTTGGGGAAACAAGAAAGCTGATACCAGTGTTTAAAGATGGAGTATTAACACTCCAGAGGGAAGGAGTCCCTTTTGGACATGCTGTAAATGGACTCTGGTTCATCTTGTGCCTGTTTTCACCCCGCTCTAGGTGCGTGGCTCCTTCCAGAGAGATACATGGTGATTTTTACTGGCTTTTGTCCAGTTTATACTTTTAAAAATAGATGTTTGTACAGCTCTCAGTGGTGAAGCTGTCAGCAGCAGTTGGTGTGTCCAGCTCCGGGAGCTCCAGGGACACTGGGGACCAGTTGGAGAGGATCCAAGAGCAGCACTGAGCTCGGTCAAGGATCCAGAGGTCCCGAGGGGCAGGGAGAGTTAGCGAACTGCAATTACAGAGCTTCTCATTTTGCCTCTAGATTAGACAAGGCTTTAATATTGGAGAGTTTTCCGTGTCTCCAGAGTACGACAGCTATTGGGGAATTCTTTTTGTCTCCAGAGTACAATTAAGAGAGGAGGAGGTTTAAGCAGTAGTGCGGAAGGCTTACACTGGACCTTAAAAAACTCATTGACGGGCACTAAACGTAATGACAGAAAATGAAATTATTAATATTGTAATGAAATTATTAATTCCAGGCTCCCTCCCTGTCCCTGTTTGTGTGTGTGATGTCTGGAAGTCAGTGTGTGCTGTTTCTCTGCCTCGAGAGATGCAGAGCTCCTTCCCAGACGGTATGGATGCAGTAGGATGTTGGAGCCTTGCTTCCCTGGGAGCTGGGAATGGGTTCTTGCCATGGGTTTGAAGTCCTGGGGGATCTGACAGACTTTGCTAGAACAATGTCACAGGATCCTGGAATGGTTTGGGTGGGAAGGAGCCTTAAAGCTCATCCCAGTGCCACCCCTGCCATGGCAGGGACACCTCCCACTGTCCCAGGCTGCTCCAAGCCCCATCCAGCCTGGCCTTGGACACTTCAAGTGAACCGGGGCAGCCACAGCTGCTCTGGGCACCCTCCCCACCCTCCCCGGGAAGGATTTCTTCCCACTATCCCATCTAACCCTACTCTCTGGCAGTGGGAAGCCATTCCCCCTTGTTCCATCCCTCCAGGCCCTTGTTCAAAGTAATTTGGGTAGACTGTAATGGACACCTTGATGTCACCATAGTTAATTAGAAAATCATAGTTCAGAAGTAAACTGGACAATTCTCTTTTTATTATATTAATGCTTATTTATCTCTAACATTGGATTGTTTAGCTGATTCCTGTCTCAGTAAGCGACACATTCCTTGTATTAAAATGGGGTGTCCCAAAGCAGAGTTATTTCTTGTCTATAAAACCTCTTGCTAAGGTAGTTTGGGAGGGTTTCTAGCATCTGCATGATGAAGGATGCAAACCCTGACCGTGGCCTTACAGCTTGTGCTCCCCAAGGACCCATCCCGGTGTGTTGTTCGTATCCAGGTCAATTTATTGACCCATGGCAGCTCTAGTGGCTCTGACACCTCTGCCCCTCTGAGAAGGCTGGAAAGGTTGATTTTTGGGAGGCAGGGAGGAGGGTGTTGTGGTTTTTATGAGCAAGTGGAATGTTGAGTTAGAGGGGATCAAGGCACGGGCTGGACACTGGGTCAGCACTTGGAGCTCTGGGGGCAGGGCAGTAGCTGGGACCCCAGTGCGCTATGGAGAGGGATCTGTCCACATCCCTGGAGCTGGTGCTGCTCCGAGGGCTTGGACTGATGCCCAGGGAGTGTCTGTAGGGCGAGAGCTCCGGGCAGAGCGTGGGATCCCGTTGCTCCCTTCCATGAATATCCCTGAGCAGGGGCCGGGCCGGTTGCTGGCAGCTGCTCGGGAGAGGCAGTTGTTCCACCCGGCCGTGTCTGGCTGGACACCTCCTGCCTGCCCTCCCAGCCAGGGGCTGCTCTGCGAGGATTTGTAGCTCCCTGCTGTCCTTGGCGAGAATTTCCTCGGTGACTGGCTCGGATTTAATCCAGGGAGGGTTCTCTCTCTGCGGCTCTTTTGTGTTCTCACCTTTCAAAAGGAGCAAGGGTTGTAACCCAAATCAAAGCATTTTAGTGTGGGGTTTCCTTTCGTTCTTCTGGAGTGATCTGAGCTGAAGTGTCCTTTGTCTTGTGGGAAGGTGTGTGCGCCAGGGCCACACCACAGAGCGTGAGGTGGTTATTTGAGGTCAGTGCCCACATCAAAGCCGGGTGTGGATCTGTCCCCCGTCAGTGACAAAGGCTTTCAGGGCAGCTGCAGTGCAGGTCTGGCTGCAGAAGTGATTTCCTCTGCTGCTGCTCATGCTCTGGACTGGTTTTTGACCACATGTTTTCTGCTTAAGGATATGGGCGTGTTTTTGTGTTTCTAATTCTAATTTCTCGTGGAAATGTTGGAAAACTCCGTGGTGTCAATAGGGCTTTGGCATTTCAGCACATGAACAAAATCCTCTTATGGAACAGGGCATCATTCTGTCCTCTGGAATTCACTGCTTAAAAACCTTTATTTGCTGCAGAGTCATTTTGTAGTGACGAGGGGAAAACCTGGAGATCTGTTGGGAATTGAAGCCTCTGTGGTCCCTCAAACCCACTGTGAATTGATCAGGAAATTGTCTGCTTTGTTTTGCTGCCTAAAAATCCATTTGTACTGCTCGTTAGCATGCAGAAATGATGGAGAGGAGTCTTGGCCTTCTTTTCGAAGGGTTTTTCCCCTCATTGTTTTGGGAACCTCAGGCAAGGTAAAGGGCTTCTCATTAAAAGGATCTGCAGGATAGTGGTGGTGCAAAGAAGGATGAGGAGTTCCTGGTGTTGTCTTCTTTTATAGCTTCCAGCTGTCAGTGCCTCCTGCAGGAGGTAAAATTGGGAGCTGTGAGGAAAGGAGTGATTGCCTGAAAAAGTTCACTTCGAAGAATAGGCTTTGCAAGGTGTATTCTCATGTAATTTTCTTTTTTCTCCGAAGGAAAATATAAAAAAAAAAGAGTAAGTCAGTACAAGGATTCTACCTTTTCTGGATTAGTTTTTTTTGAAGGAGCTTCATAAAATCCCAGAATGGTTTGGGTTGGAAGGAACTTTAAGGATCATCCCATTTTACTCCCTGCCGTGGGCTGGGACACCTTCCACCGTCCCAGGCTGCTCCAAGCCCCAGTGTCCAGCCTGGCTTTGGACGCTGCCATGGATCCAGGGGCAGCCGCAGCTGGGGCTTCCCACCCTCACAGAGAGGAATTCCTTCCCAGTATCCCATCTATCCCTGCCGTCTGGCAGTGGGAGGCCATTCCCCCTTGTCCTCTCCCTCCATCCCTTGTCCAAAGTCCTGTGCAGAGCCAAGAGCTGGACTCAGTGATCTTTGTGGATCCCTTCCAACTCAGGATATTCTGTGATTCTGATATAATTAAAACATTAATTCCTGGGGGAGGGAAGAGGGCAAAGAAAAATGCAGCTTTGGAATTTTAGCCTTCGGTTCTTTCCAGGCTCGTGTTTCTAGTTCAGGATTTCTACGCAGGGCAGGACACCCGGGAGCCTCAGGGGAATTTGTGTCCTTTGAGTTGGGAAGATTTAATTTCTCAGATGTGCCTCTGCTCCTGAGGAAGTGCTGGAGGAACTCACATCTCAGGGTGGTCAGACACTGTGAAATTGTAATTGTTTCTATTCACTCAATGTCTTTGTGGTGTCTTTGGCTTTGGAGCTGGTGCTTTGCAAAGCTCAGTTAGGTTTGACTGGCATTTGGCACCACAGCTTTAGAAATTCGGGGGTTCTGGGTCTCAAAATCGTTCATTTCTAAGGGGCTTTAGAAGAATCTGATCTGAGTGAAGAGCAGAGGCTGAGACTTACCCAGCTGAGAGACTGGGATAACTCAAATTGCTCCGTGTTCTACCTGCAAAAGTGATGTTTGTTCTCTTGGAAGCCGTCTGGCACAGCGAGGAGGTGACATCCAGTGAGTGAATACTGCAATATCAGGAGTGACACAAACTCAGCACCGTGGGAGGGGTTTAATATCCCATGCTGTGATTTTACATTCATGTTTTATTAGAAGTAGAACCTTGGGAACTGCTCAGATTGTCCCAAAACATCACAAGCGCATTTGTGTGGCTCAGCTTTTCCCGCTGTACAGGACATCCTATTTATACCAGAGGGGTGCTCTGAGGATTAATTAGGAGTTGATTACAGCAGGAGGCTGTAAAGTTACTGCAGAGCGCTCGGTGTGTGTGGACAGAATGAGCCTGTTCCTTTATTAGGAGCAGAGATCAGCTTGGGGAGGTTAATCTGTGTCTGCAACCCGGCCCTGAGGAGCTGGGCATGAGCCACAGGTGAGGGCTGCATTTTTAGCCTGAAGCTTGGAAAGTGTTTGCGCTTGGTGCTGCTCCTGTGCAAAACCCCCTCCACGCCCTCCCAGCCCCACAGGGATCCCAAAACTTTAAAGCTCTGCACTCCAGGTGCTGAAGGCAGCTGGGCTGTCGCTAACCCAGCCTTCACTCCGAATTTCCCTCTCCTCAAGTGAATGTGCGCTTTTTTGTCTTGCAGTACGTTCAAGCGGATGCTCCTACCAACAAAACACTGGCTGGGCTGGTGGTGCAGCTGCTGCAATTCCAGGAAGATGCCTTTGGAAAACATGTCACCAATCCTGCCTTCACAAAGCTTCCTGTGAGTATTGGGGGTCTCACTCTGCTCTCACAGCTCCGTGTCCTGCTGTTCCTGCAGTGTTGGTGCTGCTGGGGCGTGTCCAGGCCATTGGGACATCCCTGCTCAGGCTCTTCCTGATGCACCCTCTGGAAGTGCTGGAATAGCACACTCCTCCTTAAAAGCAGATTTTCAATGTAACACAGCTTATTCTCTCTATATTTGAAATTATTTCCAGAATGCTGTGGGAAGGTTTTAATTTCTGCTAAAATTCAGTGTAATTTGTCAGTTTTAAGTCAAATCTGGACTGGCCCATCCTAAACAGAGTGAATAAAATGCACTTTCCGAGGCAAACAAGCTCCCACTGAGTGTTTTGGTTGATTAAACTCCAAACTTGTAACGTTGCCAAGGCTGGGAAATGACTTTGCCATGTTCTGCAGCAGCACACAGTTACCTGCCTGGTCTGGGATAGTTCTCCAGTGCCTCGGGATACAGGTAGTCAGAAATAATATCAACTTTGTGAGGGCTGCGGCTTTCAAAATCCAGCCTGGAGCCCTGCCCACCGCCCAAACGAGCTTGTCCTGGGGAGTGTGAGGTCCAAAGAGCTGGTGGAGGGCAGGAGATGCAGCAGAGGGACAGAGGGGTCTGGGAGGAGGGCAGGGGTGGCAGCCTGGTGCCAAGGCCCAGCTGGGTGGTTGAGGGGAGGTCTGTGGGCCAGGACAACTGTCCTAAACCTGTGTGTGTAAGTGTGGCATCTTTGCCACGGGATGTTTGCCGGCATTAGAGGGTTGTGCCTTTGGGGTTCTGCATAGGTGGATACACAAAGCTGGAGTCATTTATAGCCAATTAAAATGTTGAAGCCAATTAAAACGGAAGTTGGCCTGAAAACTGTTGAAAGAGCTCTTGTGGTCCGTGTGACAGGACAGTGTCTTTTTTATTCTGTGCTGGTTTTCCCCCACGTTTGGCCTCTGTAACCTCTCCAGTGAGCAGTGGGATGTGCACGCTCCTTCACAGGGTGAACCTTGGAACGATTCCCAGATGAATTTTGGAAGGAATTGTTCCCTGGGAGGGTGGGAAGGCCCTGGCACAGGGTGCCCAGAGCAGCTGTGGCTGCTCCTGGATCCCTGGCAGTGTCTAAGGCCAGGCTGGACAGGGCTTGGAGCAGCCTGGGATGGTGGAAGCTGTCCCTGCCCGTGGCAGGGGTGGATTGGATGATCCTTAAGGTCCCTTCCAGCTCAAACCATTTTGGGATTTTACGAATCTCCTGGTGCTTTGGAGTGCACCCAGAAGCACCACAAGGTGCCAGTAAGGTCTCACCACCTCCCCTGATACCTCAGTGTTAATTACAAGCTTTAGGGACTTCGCAGAGCTTTATTTGGATGTGGCAGCACAAACCACAACGCTGCCCACATTCCCCAAGTGCATAAACCATTGGAGTGCTCCCAAGGCGTAAATCAATTTGTCTTATCTTAAAAATGGGCAATAAACATTGCAGTGGCATCATAAAGATACTGTTCCTGTGTTTGTTCTCACTGCTTCAAAGGTCTAATCTGGTCAGATTTGCTCAGCTTAATTTACTGCACTTGGATCTTGGTGCTCTTGGTTACTTCCAGCAGGAGACAATTCCTCAGTGCATCTTCCCAGGAGTGCTGCTGTCTGTGAGGTGTCTCCAGCTCTGGGCCCTCTCTGCTCCCAGCAGAAAGCCCCTGGTGACCAGAGCCTGGTCTCCAAACATCTCCCCAAATTCTGCTTTGTGCCTTGCACAAGTTGTGTATATTTACTGGGAAACACAAAATAAACCACAATCAGAGCAGATCCTGGTGTTTGCCTCTCCCTGCTCCTGCCTTCAGCTGGGTCTGTCTCCATTTCCAAGATGACTTTGGCAGCAGCTGACTTTTCCCAAGCACAACCATCCTGTCCAGAGAGATCAGGAATGCAGCAAGTACAATTCCAAACTAAAATGTGTCAGAAAAATGGAGCTTTCTGTGCAGGAAGCAGGTTTGGTTTTTTCGGTAACCTTTCAGAGAAAGGACTGGGTAAGATTCCTGGAGCTTCCAGCCTCCTCGTGCTCCCGTTTGAAATTCATTTGTGGAATTCTTGGTTTGGGAATGGGTGATTCACAAGTGCCTTGGTAGAACTAGGAGGGAAGAAAGGAGCTGGGCTGAAATGAGCTGGATGTGGTGTTTTAGGGCAGATTTGCACCGTGGCTTTGCAGCTCCTGTCTAACAGCTTTCCCTGGTGGAGGGATGTGAATGTGGAGCATCTGATCTCTGCTTCAGGTGCTCATTTCTGATGATCTGGTTTGATGTTCTCACACATGAAGAGCTGCTTCCCTGACAGCTACAATTTGAGGTTTAATTTACTATGAAATGGACATTCAAAGAGTACTTTGGATTTTTACAGCTCTACAATGAATTTTTTTCAAGGAAGGACTTGGAGCTTTCAGATACATCAAGTTCTTGTAAATACAAAGAACTGTGCTTAATCCAAATGCATTTAATCTTCAGGAAACATTCTTGAAGGAGAACCTCAAACTCCAAAAGGGTTTCATCTGAAAATTAACTTTTGTATTGATAAGTTCTGTGTCTAAAACTCAACTAAGAAATATGTGTTTGTTTAAAATAATTGCATAAGAGTCAATGTCCCTGTTTTTCTTTGTTTTTTGGGTTCCAGGCAAAGTGTTTCATGGATTTCAAAGCTGGAGGTACATTATGTCACATTCTTGGTGCTGCTTACAAATATAAGAATGAACAGGGCTGGTAAGTTTTTATTTGTGGTTTATACACCTTTTGCATGAAACCAAGCACATGAATTGCTTATGCAAACTACCTAAAGTTTAATCCTTCCTGGAGAATCGGGCAGGCAAGGCAGAGGAGATGGGAAGAGGGATATTTTTCCTGTTTTGCTGATGGTAGCTTTTTTAAGACACGCCCCCACACTTCTAAATTTAAGGAGAAGTTGGCCAGGTTTAACGTTTTGGGGCTGTAGTTGGAGTTAATTACAAGTTTGAGATTCCTTTTTAATTTGTTTGCTGTCTGACTGAGCAGATGAACCAGAATCAGAGTGTCACATCTGTGAGATGTAAATCTTTGTTACTGTGTTGATTATTTGGTTTAGTTATAATTGAGAAAGCATGAAGCATTGCAGATTCTCAGAAATGCTCAGATTTCCATTGCTCCAGAAATGGGGAGTGTAAGCACTTAGAAACTGCCCCTGTGGCTGTTGACATTGGTGTGAAAAATACCCAGGTGACATCCCAGGAGTGTTTTAACCTGGGTGATTTTAAGTTGTAATCCCCTTCCCAAGGAAACAGCAGCATGGGATCATAAAATCCTGGAATGGTTTGGACTGGAAGGGCCCTTAAAGCTCTTCCAGCACCACACCCTGCCATGGGCAGGATCTCCTTCCACTATCCCATGGTGCTCCAAGCCCTGACCAACTTGGCCTTGAAGTTACTATTTTTGAGAACATTGAGCAAAGAACTGAAGATGGAAAGTCAAAAAATGTAAATAATCAATAAAATTAGGCAGAGATTGTTCCTGTACATGAATTGAAATGGTTTTGATGTGATGTTTCCAATCTGTGACAGCATACCTGGAATTGACTGAGTTGTTCTTACACACAAGAGCCATTTAAAAGGCAAAATAAAGTTCTTTTAGAGTGGCTGGCTGTTTTTAGGAGTTACTTATCTGCATATCAGCTCTGCCTGAGGTGAATATATCAGGAATAAGCTGCTCTCAGGCCTTTTCCTACTCCAGGTTTTGCCAGCACCTGGGACAGGCACCTGTTTGCAGTGGGGTTTGTCAGGAGTGTCCCGCTGCCTCTTTGCCTCAAGATACGGGAATTAAACGGTTCCAACTTCAGGGATATTTGAATATTATCCCAATTTTACCATGCAAATCTGGTTTCCAGTCAATTTTGCAGCCCAGCTGAGCTCTGGGGTTGCCTCCTCCCCTCTCCCTCCCTTGCTGCTGCCTCAGGATTAGTGTGGGTAGTGCCTGGTGTCTGTGCATGTGGGACGTAGCGGGCAGTAATCCTGGAACTTAACTCTGAGGATCAGCCCTAGAGCCTGGAATGTGTCCCTCACTGACTCAACCAAATAATCCGTGCTGTTTGCCTGAACTGTGATTGATTTGATTTTTGAATGGTCTGCATTTCGCTCCTGCTTAACCTGTTTGTGACTGATCTGTCTTATAGGAGAAGTCCCTTTCCTCGCCACAATAGGTATGTCTGAGAGCTGGACATACCTGGCCCTCACTGCAGCCCAAGCAAACCTGGCACAGGGAGTCTCTTAAGCTGAGGACAGGAAGAATTAGTGCCATTTTATCCAAATGGGCAGCTCAAAAAGTGCTGTAATTAATGGATTGATGTCCTTCCCTGGGTTTCTGGAGCAGGCAGGGATTTGGGGGCATACAGCATTCCTTGGATGCACAGTGCTGGTTTTGAGCAAAAAACATAAAAGTTTTGGTCATGCCCTGAGTGTCTTTGACTCACAGGTGCCAAGAGTTCTGTGGGTGTTTGTTTGGCATTTATCTCCCATAGAGCCCAAGTTCCTGGGTGTTTTGGATACAAACCATGGCTGAATATTGGAGAAGGGGCTCGGTCTTGACTCTAAAATCCTCCGTATTAAAGGTGTAAAATACTTTATTAACAACGACCTGCCAGCCTTGATGTCTGGCCCTACTTCTGCAAGTCAGGGTGAACTTTCCAAAGCACACAAGAAGGTCCTAAATTCCTTTTAAAAAGGGTGATGCCAATAAATATGCCAGGATCTTCCGTTTGATTTGTTGCCATGTCACTAGTGTGAAGGGCAGAGGCCCTGATGTGCTTTGGGACAGAAACCATCTCCCCTGGCAGAGGATGTTTGTGGAGCTGCCCAGCACCTCAGAGTGTTCCCACAGAACCACCTGCCTGGGCACTTCCCTCCTGAAAATCCCAGGAGCCTCCAGTGGAGAAGAATGTGGTGGTCCCAGCTGAGGTGTCCTATTTGATTTAGTGGGGTCACACCCAGGTGTGGTTACGGGGCTCGGGGCTAATCTTTGCTTTCCTTTACCTTCTCTGAACATTTATGAGCTGGAAGAAGGGATTTGTTGCTGCAAACAGTTTATAGGAAGCTCTCCTTGGCTGTGAAGTAACTGGTTTGAGCTGCGTGGTGACTGCAGCCCACCAGTCCCTCCTGGGGAGGATGTGCCCAGCTTTGCCACTGGACTGGGTGTGCAGGGTTTGGATTTCACACTCTGCCAGCACCTCAGCCCCAGGGAGGCTTTCCAGACTCCAGCAACAGCGTGTTCCCAGAGCTGGGAGGTGCAGGCTGCCCCAGGTCGTGTTTTACATCTGAGAGGCACAGCCTGATGGTTCTTTGGGAGAGGCTGGGTTGTGAGGGCTTAACCCCCTCCATGTCAATCCCTGCTGGTGCTGGCCATGGTGAGGGGCTGCTTTGGGGCTGGGGTTGTCCCTCCTCAGGCTCTGGGGGTCACCGCTCCAATCCCTCAGTTGGGTTGACCCATCCGTGAGTTCTGAACGCGTGCAGGGGTCAGGTGGGTACAGCAGAGGGAATCTGGGGGCTCTTGTGCTGCTTCCCAGGAGGAATTCTCAGATTTTGTGTTCTGCCCCCATTTCCGATGGACAAATCTCCATTGGTATTGTAACAATTGTCATGATTTGTCCATGAAATACCAACCTTTAAAGCACCAGGGTCCAGTAAAGGTGGTGATAGAACGCTGACATGGGTTATTAGCTGCCTGTGTTCTGGGGGGTGGTTTGTTCTCACATCAGCAGAGGAATTGCTGGTTTTCCTGGACTCCCAGGGCTGGTGGATGGGTGCAGCTAGAAGAGAACTGTGAGAGCTCATTCATGAATGTTCTCATCTGGTTGTTGAAATCCATCCTGGTTATGTGTTTAATTACCCCCTGTGACTGTGGTGGAATGCACGGCCCTGCTGCAGGGTGTGGTGCACACTGTCAACCTTCCTTTGTTCCCTAAACATTTCACAAATCAGCTGCATTTGTTGATTTGGTTCATTGTGGTTTTCTTGGTCGTGAGGGTGCCAAGTGCAGCAGAAGTAGTTGTGATTGTGCTCAAAGTGTCCTTACGCCGCTGTCATGATCCACTGTTTCTGTGGAACGGGGAATGTTCTGGTCTGCTGCAGGGTGGGCACTTGGAGTTAACATTTTTGAATCATTTCCCTCAACAGGAGGAGGTTTGACCTGCAGAATCCCTCCCGAATGGATCGGAACGTGGAGATGTTCATGAACATTGAGAAAACACTGGTGCAGGCAAGGAGCTCCCAAACACCACTGCTGGGGGCAGGGATCCACTCCTTGGGACCTAGGGAAGGGCTTCATCCTGGGCTTCTGTAGGAATATGAGCCTCTCCCCTCCCTCTCCCACCCATTTTAGTCACAATTTCATGTTCTCACTTGAAAAATGCAGAATATTTCCATTGATACTCTGTGGATATGCAGAGGGTGAGGAAAACTTGTTGTAAGGTGGGGGGAGACATCCCAAGCCTCCCCATGTGCCTGTGGAAGTGGCACCCTTGGGATTGAGTAACTGGTCCTGTACACACCCATCCCATGGCTGACTGTCACTGTGATCTAAATTGGCCCTTACTCAAGTTAGGGTTCATTTTAGTCTCATTTTATCAGACAAATCATTATTTATATCCATTAACCAACTTTGTGGAGTCTAATTTGAAGTTCGGGTTTTTTAACTGCTGCATGGGGATACGACTATTTTTTTTCAAGCTCTAAAGCCAAGTTCAGTGTATAACACAGTCAAAGCATAACTCTCAGGTGTTGTTAGGAATGGAAACAGGAAGAAGAACAGCAAAAGCAGCAATACTCTTATTACAAAATCCCCTTGCCATTGTACAGTGGTTTCAGTGCATAATAAAAACCTGGGCAGGGCTTTGCTGGGGAGGTGTGTGAAGGGAATGTTCGTGTCCCAGGGTTTCTGGAGCTGGGATTACTGCCCTGTGTCACCTCCTGCTCTGGGCTCCATTGGAGTTCCGGCATGGCGATTTTAATAGGAATGTTTTGATTTTTCTGCCACAGATCACCTCCTAATTACTGTTTAACTTGCTGTTCTCTCACAGAACAACTGTCTGAGCAGACCAACCATCTACCTCATTCCTGACATGGAGCTGAAGCTGGCCAACAAGCTGAAGGACATTGTCAAACGTCACCAGGTGAGTGTCACCCAGCACAGCTGTACCCAGCGTTGGTCAGCTCTGAGGGAGAAGCCCTGCGTTACACCTGGGGCTGTCTGGGCACACGGGGCAGCAGCAGCAGCTCACTTGTGGAATGGTTTTTATCCTCCCATGGAGGCTGAATCCTGGCTGTGCTCTAAAAGCAAATCTGGAGCTGCTGCCAGGTGGCTCTGGGTGAGCTGGATACAGGCCCGGCCGATTTATTGCCCAGTACAGGTTTGTCCAAAGCTGGGACTGAAGCAGTGACTCAGGCAGCTGCTCCAGATGTGTGGGACAGCAGAAGGAGGCTTCACTCTTGAAATGATCGTTGGTTTTTGCTTTATTTCACTCTTTCATTGCTGGTGCTGAGCAGAGCTCGGGCAGCCTCAGTGCATCTCAGACATTCCAACACCCTGCCCTCGTAATCCCAGGTGCTAAAGGGTGCAAGATTAATGGCTTCATCTTTGAAAATATAAACAGTCTTCTCACTTGTCTGGAGAGAAATAGCCTGGAATGTGACCTCTCGATGGTCTGATGGCTTTTGTGTCAGGACAATTCACAGCTGTAGCCAAAGTGTTTCTTTTCCAGATTTAATGTATTTCCTGTGTTGTGATTATGAACCATTGTTTCAGCCTCGGCTGGGCACATTTTCACAAGTTGCTCTTAATTATTTGACTGATTCAGGATGGGTGTTACTGCTTAAATTAGAGTGAATGAGTCCATTTTCCTTTCATAAAGGAAGTCTGTAGTGAGCTCCGCTCTGTATCCATGAGTGATTTAAGGGGTTTTTAAAGCAGCTTTGATTCTACAGGGATGTGAAGAGATGAAAACAGAAATTGGCCCTAATTCTGCTTTTTGGGCGTCTTTCCTTTGCTCTGCCTCTGAATTCTCATCTTGTTGCTAACTTTGCCTCCTCACTAGCTGGATTATTTTCTTTTTTTTAACCCCTTGCTGTCATCTCCCCCCTGCCCCACCCCAGTGCCTGTAGCTCCCTGGTATCCCAAGTCCTCCCTGCTCCAGCTTCTGTTCATCTCTTGTGTTTGGCATTTTTAAGGCTCCGCAGGAAGTAAATGAATCTTATTGATCTGCTTCACAAAGCTCAGATCTGCAAGAGCATCTCCAGCTCCTGGAGAATGAAGAGAGAATTTCCATCCTTTTCCCTTAAACACTGGACAGGTTCTCCATTCGTGCCAGGACTCTTTCTGTAAATTCTTATTTTCCTGTTCCCTCTTTTGCTGCTGTTCAGAGCTGCTCCTCTCCCTTTTCTGAGTTCTGGAAACTCTTGGTGTGGGAACTCTTGCCCCGCAGCTCCTGATCCCAGAGTGTCTCCACATCCCACTCCCACGATGCTGCTCTAATTCTTCCTTTTGCTGCTGCCATCCAAGGAGGGGTTTTGCAGCTCGTTGTGCTCTTACATACATCTGTCACATGTTTATGGGATGTAAGTTTTGAACACCATTTTCCTACCAACCTGTTCCAAAACACAACTCCTCTGCAGCCTGGGAGATTCTGCTCTTTGGGAATGACTCTTCCCATGTGGGCACTGGGGGTGCCTGCAGCATGTGGAAGAATCCCTCTGGGCCCCCACATGAGGGAAGGACAGGGTTTCCTGGACTGGCAGTGTTAGGGATTTATTTCACAGATATCTGAGCCTGTAGGAGATTTTTTTCCACATTGGTGTAGGTTGAGTAGGAATATTGTTATGGCCTGTGCCCGTAAGTATAGAAATTGCTTTGTGGAACTTCCCACCACTCCCTGATAGGAGGGTGCAGCTAGTTGAGGTTCTCTAGACTTTTTCTGATATCAATTGTCATATTTACAAATTGGTTTGGACCAAAATGTGGAAAGTCACAGGTACTTTCTTACAATGTATTTTTATGTGAATTCATTCCACTGATTGTGAGGATTGGGGCAGATGGAACAAGGGGAACAAAAGATTTGGGATGAACAGAGGAAAGAAAAGATGACCAAGTACTTTGGCAGCAATCTGAAAATAATTGCCTTTTTCTGATACTTCTTGGAGCTGGTTTTATTCATTGTTGTGTTAAAGGTGGCCTTCAATATTCCTGGGTGTTGTGGGTACAAAGAAGCAGCCGAGAGGTTTGGGGTGATGTGTTGGAGGTTTCTCATGGAGTTTCTCTTCTTCTTTCATGTTTTCCCCCAGGGAACAGTCACTGAAGAGAAATCCAAGGCTACCCACCATGTGTATCCCAGTCCTACCTCAATGGATGATGGTAACATTCTGTTACAGTTTTTAAGTGGGAGTAATCTTGTAATGAATTCCCTGAGGAGTTACGGAAGTGCTCACCAGACTCAGCGTGTTCCCAGCCTGCTCCTGGGCAACGCTGTCTGGATTAAGGATAATGTTGTGCCAGGGAGGTTCAGGTTGGATATTGGGAATATTCCTCATGGAAAGGGCTGTCCAGCCCTGGCCCAGCTGCCCAGGGCAGGGCTGGTTCCCCAGCCCTGGAGGGATTTAAAATCCACATGGATGTGGCACCTGGGGACATGGGGCAGTGCTGGGGAATGGCTGCACTCAGTGATCTTGGAGGGCTTTTCAACCTCAGCAATTCCCTGATTCTGAGTTCCTGTCTGTCCAGGAATTCTGTAGGGAATGCTGGTACAACCCTTGTGTGTGGGGGGCACGATGGGAGCCGTAGCAGGGAGAGCTCCTCAGACAGGCTTGGCTGTGGTAAAGTTCACTCTGCCTGGATGAAGTGCAAGGTCCGAAAAAAGCAATTTCACAGCTGCCTCCTTCAGCAAATAGCAAAAAAAGATTTCTTCATTTTTAAATCTTGAATACCTTTAATTACCTGGTGGATCACTGTTGTCAAGTCTGAATTGCACAGATTTAAATCCATGTCCCACATTCCCTGGCCTGTGCTGGCCACTAGGTGGAAGTGTCCCTGCAGTTTGCAGGAATCAGGGATGGCTCGAGCTCTGTCCCTCGGGCAGCCCCGTGCCCAGGCTCAGCTCTGTGTCTGTCTCTGGCCACACCAGACTCTCTGAAGCAGAGGCTTCAGCAGGGTGGAACAGAGCCCTGGTTACACTGTGAGCAACAACCCTGAATTCCAGCAGGGATTAGAGATACAGGATCACATCCTCTGGATTTCTCCTGTAATGCTGCTCTGGGCTCTGTTCTCAGAATTTGGGTTGCAGAGTTTGGTACCTGAGAGCTGCCCCAGCCCTGGGCCAACAGCACAAGGAGCTGGAGCTGCTGCACAGAGCCCAGAGGAGGCCCTGGAGCTGCTCCTGGCCTGGAGCCCCTCTGCTCTGGAGCCAGGCTGGGAGAGCTGGGAATGTTCCCCTGGGAGAAGGGAAGGCTCCAGGGAGAGCTCAGAGCCCCTGGCAGGGCCTAAAGGGGCTCCAGGAGAGCTGGAGAGGGGCTGGGGACAAGGGATGGAGGGACAGGACACAGGGAATGGCTTCCCACTGCCAGAGGGCAGGGATGGATGGGAGATTGGGAAGGAATTCCTGGCTGGGAGGGTGGTGAGGCCCTGGCCCAGGGTGCCCAGAGCAGCTGTGGCTGCCCCTGGATCCCTGGCAGTGTCCCAGGCCAGGCTGGACATGGTTTGGAGCAGCCTGGGACAGTGGGAGGTGTCCCTGTCCATGGCAGGGGTGGCACTGGGTGGGCTTTAAGGTCCGTTCCCAGCTCAGGCCCCAAGCACAGCTTCAGCTGAGGGCTTTCCAATGACTTGACTCTGTGAAAAACTGAAATACGGTTCTTTTCCATCCGTATCTGACCTGGGTCTTGTTTCCTTTGCAGATGAGTGGTTGAGACCTGTGATGAGAAAGGACAAGCAGGTGCTGGTACACTGGGGCTTTTTTCCAGACAGGTAAAGAAAGGTGGGAAAAAGTAAACCCTGAGTCTTAACAGTTTGTTGATGGAAAAGTCTTGGTCTCAATGTGCAAGGCTTGAAAAGAATTAACCATTGATTTAAAACTGAAATATCCACACCCATTGTGGCACTGGCAGGTGGGTGAGGCTGGAAAAGGAGTTTTTCTGTAGAGCCACGTGGGACTGGTTGCAAATTGAAAATTTTAAAAGGCAGAATGAGCCTTTTCTTTGAATGTCCAGTCACCTGACTGAACTTTGATGAAGCTGGGATGTCTTCAGTCAGGTGTGACTGTTGAAGCACCTCTTTGAGAAACCTGCCCCGTGCTGTTGGAACATGTTGAAATTCAGTGTGTGTGCTGTTAGTAACTTCAATGTATTTGCAATAACTGGTTTCTGAACCCATGCTATGGAAAATCAATCCAAAAGTTGTTAACCCAGTATTGGCTTCTACTTAATTAACTTTTTCAGGCCACTAAAATCTACTGTTCACACACAGAATTCCCAGGAACTGTATCTCATACAGAGATTTCAGTGGAAAAGAGCAAATAATAATCACACTGAAGTTTCTTTCTTCATAGAGATGAAGAACCTTTACATATTTTTATATTTATATCATTAGTCAATTCTGTATTGATTCTGTGTGTATCTATATTTATAAATACTAGCATAAAACCAGGAATGCTGTGTACACTTCTGTCCTCACACATGACTTTTCCCAGTTCCTCAGTACCTGGTGCTGATTACAAAGTATTTTGACTTTTGCTGCTGCTCAGTGCAGTTTCTTAAGAGACAGAATTTTGAGGGAATAATGTGGGAAAGTGAATGTAAATAATGAGTGGTTTCTAGGACAGCATGCAGCTTCCTCTGTTCCAGGAATCCCGTAGCTCTTGCTTTAAACTCCTGAGGACAGTGAAGAGTGAATTAAGTAAATGACAGGGTTTGATTGGGTGACTCAGAACTGCCTTTTACCCTCTGGATCTCTCCAGATTTGCACTTCAAGCTGGAGCTGAGGGTTTTTCAATTCGAGTGTGCATTGGGTGCCCTGGAGCCCTCCCTCTGCGCTGGGTCTGATTCCTGTAGCACAGAGCAGGGGTTGTTCCCTGTGGGCAGCACTGCTGTGCCAGCAGCGTGGTCTGCACCTGCTGGAAAACCGCTCCTGGGTGATCATGGTGCCTGAGCTGCTCTCTCCTGCCCCTTCTCTAGCTATGACACCTGGGTCCATGCCAATGAAATCGATGCAGAAATTGAGGATCCTCCGATTCCCGAGAAGCCGTGGAAGGTTAGTCTGGCTCAAACTCCTTCCCACAATTCCCGTGCATTTGTTCCTGCACTCGCCGTGTTACCCTGACAGTGTTCTGTCAGCAGCTCAGGCCTGGTCTGTTCAAACACCACTTACTCCAGGCAGTAGCCTGTAATTCACTGGAAAACAGGATTTTGGAGTATAAACCTTACTATGGATAGTAAAAGAGAGTTGTATAAAGTATTAAGAAATCAGTAATAAATTGTATAAATGACTCTAAAGGTCCAGGAGCTTTTCAGCTCTGTAAACCAAACTGTGTTTGAAGGTGGGTATGTCAAATCCAGACAGCTGGTCTTGTCTTTCCAGAGTATGATGAACTCTTGCTCAATTTTTTTGGTGTTTGTGGCACATCTGCCAAGGGGATCTGTATATTCAGGAGGTTTCGATGGTAATTTTCAGCATCCAGAGAACACTGTTAACCCAGGGCTGTTGTGAGGTCAGTTCTCAGAGCTGGGACACCTCAGGAGGCTTGAAAATGCTTGAGGAGCAGAGATTGAATTCTGTCAACTGCGTCCTGTTCATCCTTTGTGGTCTTGCCTTGTGACACTGCCACGAGTGTGTGTGAAACTAGTGGGAGAAGTTTGGACATTCAGGCCTGATACAGCTCCAGGAATTTCCTTAATCCTGGGAGGGCCCTCATGGAGCTATTTCTTCCCAAAGCATCAGCCTCGCAATGTCCTCTGTTCTTCAGGTTCATGCCAAGTGGATTTTGGACACAGACGTGTTCAATGAGTGGATGAATGAAGAGGATTACGAGGTGGATGAGAACAGGAAATCTGTGAGTTTTCGCCAGCGGATCTCCATGAAAAATGAAGAGGTGAGTGGTTCTCTGCTGAGGGGGACCTGTAGGTACTGGAAGGTCCTTTATCTCTGCATGGGTGGAGATGGAGAAGGGAGGGCTCCAGGGAGAGCTCAGAGCCACTTCCAGGGCCTGAAGGGAATCCAGGAGAGCTGGAGAGGGACTGGGGACAAGGCATGGAGGGGCAGGACACAGGGAATGGCTTCCCACTGCCAGAGGGCAGGGATGGATGGGAGATTGGGAAGGAATTCTGGCTGGGAGTATGGTGAGGCCCTGGCCCAGGGTGCCCAGAGCAGCTGTGGCATCCTGTTGTGGGATGGATAAAGGCAGGGTGTAGCCTCCAGCACTGCAGAGGGAGGATTTGGGAATAACTCAAACCTCTGCTCCCTCACAGCCCGTGCGGAGCCCAGAGAGGAGGGACAGGAAAGCTGCAGCCAGTACAAGGAAGAGGAAGCATTCTCCTTCTCCACCCCCCACTCCCATGGAGTCCAGGAAGAAGACAGGGAAAAAAGGGTGAGTGTCTGAGGCCTGGAATTCAAGGTGAAAAGAAACGAGGAAAAGAAGAAATCCAAGGAATGCTTATGGGGAGAGCTCTGTGACCTGGGGTTCCATAATTATTTCTGGATAGGCTTGAGGGATTATTCCTGAGCAGTTTGTGTAATTCCTTGGCTCCTCCAGGAAATGTGGTGGCTGCAGCTGGGGCAGGACCTGGGGAAGGCAGTTCTGTGTCATTGACAGGGCCCATGGCAGCCTCAGGAGTAGAAAGGAAAGGAACAGTCACTCAGCTGCTTCTGGAATAACCCAGACTGGTGCTGGTGGTGCCGTCACGGGGTGCACACGCAGATTTTGTAGACAGCCCCATAAATTGCTGCATTTAATTAAGCTGTAATTGAGAAGTGGACTTTAAAATACCTTCCATGGAGGTAAATAAAATCTCCTCAATGGGGGGAGCAACATTTGTTGTTCTGCAACGTAAGTTCCAGTAAGCATTCGACTTTTGACCCGAAAGGGTCAGGAAGAAGGCCTGCAGATGAGGGGGGTTATCAACGCTGCTGCGATCTCTTAAAAGAAGAAAATCCAATATTCTACCCAAATGAAAACTTAATTTTGGGGGTTTATGTGTGGGTATGGAGGGGAGCACTTCAGAGCTAAAGGTCAGGTCTTGTTCATGGACCTGCTGAGCTCCAATAAACCAGAACTGGAACATTATTGAGAATGAGCTGATATCTGAATTACTCCCTCCAAAAGTAAAGCCTGAGCTGGGGTCTGTGAGGGGACGTGGGGCTGGTTCTGCCTCTGTTCCCTGAGTGGTTTCAGGCTTCAATCCCTGAGCAACATCCAGAGGAGAGCATCTGGCAGAGCTTCTGTGTGTGCTCTGTTCCAGACAAGCAGCTCTGTATGGGAAAAGGAGGGGGCAGAAGGAAGAGGATGAACAGGAGGATCTCACCAAGGACATGGAGGATCCCACACCAGTACCCAACATAGAAGAAGTGGTACTTCCCAAAAATGGTAAAATATGAAAGCACTTTGGGTTCTTCAAATGCTTAATATTAAACTGCATTAAAATTACGTGTATATTTTGTCAAATCTTAGAAGTTCTTTGTGGTCATGGGGCCAGGTGATCTCTGCCCGTAGATTTATCTAATTAGGGATGTAACAGCTGGAAAGGGCAGCAGATTCACCTCCTTTTGGCCTTTTAAAATACAAAAGTACATTTACAAAATATACTTTTTAAGATAGATTTACAACAATCTGCTGAAATGTTTCATTTCACCCGTTCGTGTTGGGGGAGATGGAGTTTTCTGGAGCAAAATACTTCCCTGCCAAGTCCCCAGAAGAAGGATGTTAAATGAGTGGAAAATGTGCTATTATGTATCAAGTGCTTTTAGTCCTTTTCAGGGAAGTGTTGATGTGGGCAATAGTAATTCTGGGAAAAAGAGTTCCTTCTGCATCCTTGACACCAGATTATTTTGGGAGTCTCTCCATTTGGGTTTTCCTTGGTTTGGATTTGCACATAAGTGTCGGGCAGGTGGGAAGTGCAGGGTTGTCCGTGGATAGATCATGCTTTGTGTTGAGCTGGGAATTCAGGGAAGTGGGACAGACGGGCCCTTGTGCTTCTGTGTGAACTCTTGAACTGCAGACAGGGCCAGCAGAGCACAGGGAAATCAGGCCAGACTGGATAATTCCCCTGTCTGCTGCTCTCTCATCGCTCCCGTTCCCTTTGCAGTGAACCCAAAGAAGGACAGTGAGAACACGCCCGTGAAAGGAGGGACCGTGGCAGACCTGGGTAAAGCCCCCTGCACCCCCTGCCCCAAGTCCTGCTAGCAGTCAATATTTCGAAATTTATTTTAAATCTCTCAGTTTCAAAAGCAATCTCTAGTTCTGCTCTTTTGTTGAATTAATTAATTTTTCATACCTATTTGAGTTCAAATGTACCAACTCGTTTTTGCACTTGCAAAGCTGTTCCCTCATAGGCTATTGTTTTTATTTTCTTTAACATGACGTACAAGCTCTTTTCTAGCAGAATTTTAGGTTTTTTACTGGGAATCAGGGTGAATCACGGATTCCCTGAGCTTTGCTGAGCCTTGACATGAGATACAAACTCATATCCCATATCGTATTATACAAGGCTCATGTAGGGCACTGGAAAAGGAAATAATTAATTATGGATTCTGAAGTGTTGAGCAATTCTAATTACCCTTGCTCTGTATTTTTACCTGTTCCCTGATCTGGGATAGGTGAAGGTGTAATTGCTTCAGTGATGTGGGATCCACTTCGCTTGTCTCCTCCCTTCCCCTCCAAAAGAAATTAAGTGTTCTTCCCAGTTAACAGTTGTGTTGCTGGAAAGGCTCACGAGCATTCCGATGAGTTCTGTTGGTGTAATTCTCAATGCTTTCACCTTCCAGATGAGCAGGATGAGGAGACAGTGGCAACTGGAGGAAAGGTAACAGCACCTGGTTCTTCCTAAATTTGATAGCAGCTGAGAGTGGAGGATCCCAGACTGGTTTGGGGTGGAAGGGATCATCCCATTGCACCCCCTGCCTTGGGCAGGGACACCTCCCTCTATCCCAGGCTGGCCTTGGACACTTCCAGCGATCCAGGGGCAGCCACAGCTTCCCTGGGAATTCCAACCCAGCCTCACCCCACCCTCACAGGGAAGAATTTTTCCCAAATATCCCATCCAACCCTGTCCCCTGGCAGTGGGAAGCCTTTCCCCTTGTCCTGTCAAGATCTTAACTTCACCTTCAGTAATGTCACCTGTGCTAGTTTTCAAGTGATCTGGAAGATTAAATCAGTTACTGACAGGATTGTGGGTTTCTTACTACACGAACTCTCCAAATTCTGTGGGATTACTTGGTATTTTTAAACCTGGTGTATTCAGAAGGAGAATGGGGAGACAGATGCCAAGTATTTTCCAAGAAGTGTTTTTCAGATGAGAGGTTTTTCAGAGGTTTTGCACTTTTTTTTTAGGTTTTAGGACTAAATCTAAACCCTGCTTTGGCTTTCTGATCATTTCAATAGAGCTGCAGGGGTAGTTTCTGTATTGAATTGCATTTGTGGCATGCCAGGCACTATTTTTAACAGTTCTGATCACTAAATGCGTTCACAGTGATATCTTGTTGTCTTTGGGGGAGTTCAGTCCCGGATAAAGATCCATTATTGATACCAGTGGCTCCTTAGGGTCTGGCCGTGGGGACGTGGTTATTTTTAACGTTGCTCCAACAACACCCGAGGGCTTTTGTACAGTTCTTGTCACATCCTGACCCTGTTTTGATGCCTCCTCTGTGCCCTCCTCATGATCGTTTGGGGTCAGGAGTTGAACATTTGCTGGAGTTGCACAACAGCAAATGTTCACAGGAGGCTTCTGTGGAGCAAGAGAGAGGGCCCAAAGCTCTTCCTCCTCTTTGGGATGCCACCAGATCTGTGTGGGGGTGGGAAGCCCCTGTTCTGGCCTAACTCTGGGTGTCACCCCTGAGCGCTGTGCTCCCCCTGTGCCTCAGGAGGACGAGGATCCCAACAAGGGTGACCAGAGCCGCTCCATTGACCCGGGGGAGGACAACGTCACCGAGCAGACCAACCACATCATCATCCCCAGCTACGCCTCCTGGTTCGACTACAACTGGTGAGAGGAGCTGGGGAGCTTCCCTTGGTTTGCTTAGCTCAGAAATCAGCCTCAGAGCTGCAGGGAGTGTCTGTTGTGTAGCTCTGGTTCCCACGTGCAGGTGCACGTTTTGTGTTTGAATCCTTCTGGCCGTTCTCAGGGATTGGGAGTGAGGAAGGGAATTTCAGATTGCAGAGACTTCACTCCGCCTTCTCAGCAGTTTTTGCTGACATCGATTTCCTCCTAATTCTCACCTTGATTCCTTCCTCTCTTTTACGTCTCTAGTCTTTGTATGATCGTTCTGCCTTTGTCTCTGCTTCTGAAAGCCTTTTTATTTTGCTTCAGGACTTGACTTTGAGGAGAAATCACTGATTATAGAGGGAGGGTATTTGTTCCAGCTTGGAATCCTCCTTGGAATCAGGGCTGTTCAGGATCTGAAATCTGAACTGTTTTTGTTGCAGTATCCACGTGATTGAACGTCGTGCGCTTCCGGAATTCTTCAATGGAAAAAACAAGTCCAAGACTCCAGAAATGTAAGTAAAACATGGGAATATGGACAGTGACAGCGTGGCAGGATAAAGGAGCTTCCCATCCCGTAAATCCTGTGGACACAGCTGGGTGTGAGTGAAGCTGATAGTTCCTGTAGGGCCCTGAGAGAGGGACAGAGCCACGGACAATGTTTGTACATTATTGTGGTAGAGATAAAAGTTTAAATATCAAAGTGATATTTGGTAGTGCTTGTACAGCTAAAATAAAACTACTTTCTCTCAAGTAATGCTGGAACAAGTGTGGCTGTTGGTCTCTGATGCTTCTGATCCGATACAGAAATAGAAATTGCGGTCTGCCCTATTTCCTGGGGCCCTCGTGGTGTTTGTCCCCTGCCCCACGAGGTCCCTGGGTTGCAGCCAGGCTGTCACTGAGCTTGTGACAGGACAGAAGCAGGTCAGGCTGAAGCAGCAGGTCCTGGCCTGAGAAAAGGGGAGTTTTGAACTCTGAACAGGATGAGGCTCTGGGATGGGGCCTTGGGAAGTTGGGATTGTTCCTCCTTGGAGTCTTTCAGGCCTTGCTGGACAGAGCCCTAAGAAACCTGGTGAAAATCCATGGCTTGAGTAGGAGCTTGGCTCAGACACCCCCTGAGGCCCCTGGACTCCCAAAGATTTCCAGTCCGTGGTCTGTTCTCACAACTTCCCTCCGTGTGTGAGTTCAGAGTAACCACAGCTGGATCCCAGAGTCCCAGCATGGCTTGGGTGGGAGGGACCTTAAAGATCCTCGTGTTCCATCGCTGCCGTTCCAAAATGTGTTTGTTCCAAGACGTATCCAACACTAGCTCTGCTCCATCAGTTTTGCTGCTCAGCAAATCCTAGTTTGTAGTTCTCAGTGTAAGGCAGCAGGCAGCTGCAATGTGGAAGGAATGTTTATCTCCTGGATCTCTCACCCCTGTGATTGTCACGTGCAGTCCCAGGCGCCCTTTTCTGGCTGGCATCACAACCTCAGCTCTCCTCATGCGCCTCCCTGAGCTGCTGCTGGTTATTGCCTGGGAGAGGAGCAGGCTGGGGACTCCTCCCAGTCCTCCTGTCATCCTGAGATCTATTTTTGGTGCCATTTCGGGATCGTAGGAGTAGCACGTGGTCCTGGCTTTGTGTTTTCTTTTTAAATAAAAGAGGAACATCCCTCTGAATGGAGATGAGTTGCCTCCAGCTGAAATTTCAGGCCAAAACACCGTGTTGGAGGAGCTCACACAGGTTCACCCTTGTGACAGCAGTGCCTGGGGGTGGGCCCTGGCTGAAAAGGGATTGAACTAAATCCTGCTTGACTTCTCACTGGTGACAGGGTTTAGCTGATGGGTCGTGTCGTGGTTCAAAACCGTCTCCCTTCAGGATAAACCTGGGAATGTTTCTGTCTTGGGCTTCTCTCTCCACCTCGTGATGTGACCTTTGCTGATAAATACTAATTTCTGCAGCCAAGACCTGTTCCTGGGCAGGTTCTTCCCCTTCTCCCCTGGAGCGTTCAGAAATGTTCCTCAGTATTCCTCTGTGGAAGAAGCTCCGTTTTGTTTCTTGCCTCCCAAACGTCTCACGTGGAGCCAAACACCTACTCCAGCAATTTTCTTCCAGCCAGTTGCACAAATGATTTGGTCAGGAGGAAGATGTGGGATTTTGGCAGGGACATGTGCTTGCAGCATCTGCCTGCCTGGGCCTTGCCTGGGTGATTTATATTTTTGGTTCCCAGCTGCTGCACACACTCCATGTGAAACATTCCCCCCTGGAATTTTCCAGAGGCAGAAATCTGCTTAAAAACCACTGTTTTGCATGGGATACTCACTTCATAGAATTCTGACATGGTTTGGGTTGGAAAGGACCTTAAAGACCCTCTCATTCCCCCTCTGCCGTGGGCAGGGACACCTTCCATAGCCCAGGTTGCTCCGAGCCCTGTCCAACCTGGATGGTGCCAAATTGCCTTTGGCAGATTGGGTTTTTTCCCTCTAAAGAACAGGGCTATCAATAATTTTATGGCAGATTATTTTCTTTGGGATAATTTGTATTAGGAAGCATCAGTATATTCTAGAAACTTACTGAGATACGAGAATCTCACAGGGATTGTTTCTGCTCCAGCTGTTCCCAGCTGTGCTGGCTCTGGGCTCCTGACCTCCGCTTTTCAAAGATCTGTTCTTCTCCATGTTGCTGTTCTCCAGCCTTCCCTTCCTCATCCCTTCATCCATTAAAAACCCCACACGCAGCCCCAGCAGTGTTCCATCCACTTCTGCTTTTCTGTGCAGCCCTTTTCCTTCCAGCCTCACACAGGGATGCACAAGGATTATGTATCCTGTTCCCATGTGAAGGCCAGACCCCGTTATTTTCTTCCTACAGCCTCTATTCCGTTGTGGGAATATTTGGTCAGTGGCCAAGTTACGGGAGATATTTGTGTGATTTGCAATTTAAACGTGTTTGGATTAGCAGCACATGGAAACACAGGGAAAATCCAGAGTGAAGCAGTCTGGAAGAGTGTGAATTCCACTTACCTGTTGCTTTTGGTGCTGGTTCTGAAGTTTCACCAATGAAAGTGGTCTGTTGGTGTCTCCTTGTCAGTAGCGGGAGTGTGGGGGAGCGGATCCTCAAATGTGTGTTCTGCCCTGTGCTGGAGGCGAGGGGACACGAATTGGTGGCCATTGTCTTGCAGATACCTGGCCTACAGGAACTTCATGATTGATACCTATCGGCTGAACCCGCAGGAGTACCTGACCAGCACTGCCTGCAGGAGGAACCTCACCGGGGACGTCTGCGCCGTCATGAGGTCACACCCGGGGCTTTGGGGCTTTTGGACATTTCCAGGCATCAGCAAGATCATGGAATAACTGAGGGTGGAAAAACCCTCCGAGATCAAGTCCAGCCTGTGCCTGATCCCCACCAGGGCACTGAGTGCCACATCCAGTCCTTCCTTGGACACTTCCAGGGCACCTTCCTGGGCGGCCCCTGCCAAGGCCTGACCACCCTTTCTGTGGAGAAATTCCTGCTGATGTCCAACCTGAGCCTCCCCTGGCCCAGCCTGAGGCCGTTCCCTCTCCTCCTGTCCCTGTTCCCTGGGAGCAGAGCCCAACCCACCCCGGCTGCCCCCTCCTGTCAGGAGCTGTGCAGAGCCACAAGGTTCCCCCTGAGCCTCCTCTGCTCCAGCCTGAGCCCTTTCCCAGCTCCCTCAGCCACTCCTGGGGCTCCAGCCCCTTCCCAGCTCTGTCCCATTCCCTGGACAAGCTCCAACCTCTCCAGGTCTTTCTTTGAGGCCCAGAACTGGACATGTTGTCAGGTGTTGGTTTATACAACACACTGAAGTGCCCTCAGGTGTGCACAAAGCTCCTGCTCTGGGATTCGTTTTGCTGTTTGGGATTAATGAAGGACTAGAGAAGCTCCTGGGCCTGTGTTTGATCCAGAAACATCAGCTTTGTCTATTGTCACCTCCTGTACGAAGCATAACCGAGGCTTTGGTGGTAAAGGTTGGATTTCTGCCATTTCTTCCAGGGTCCACGCTTTCCTGGAGCAGTGGGGGCTCATTAACTACCAGGTGGATCCCGAGAGCCGCCCCATGGCCATGGGGCCACCCCCTACCCCCCACTTCAACGTGCTGGCCGACACCCCCTCGGGGCTGATGCCCCTGCACATCCGCACCCCACAGGTGAGTGCCAGGCTGGGACTGCCCTGGCTCTCTCCAGCAGAGGAGCTTGTGCCCAGCTGGGTGAAACGTCCCCTTCCTGTCCAGCTGGGCTGAGCATTTGGGCAGTTGTACCTAGAATCACTCACACATTGCTCAGAGATTTGGTTTAACATCTTGGACTCGTGTTCAGCTTCTCTGTGCAGTCCATGTTCTGTTGAGTATTGATCTGAACACCTTGGATACCTTTCAATTCCTGTCCTCTCCCCTTTTCCGTGTAATGTTGTTCCCAGGTTCCAGCTGCCCAGCAGATGCTGAGCTTTCCTGAGAAGAACAAGGAGAAGCCAACTGACCTGCAGAACTTCGGCCTTCGCACAGACATCTACTCCAAAAAGACTTTGGCCAAGGCAAGTGTCTGGGGATTCTTCCCTGCAGCTCCCGGGGAGCTTTGTGCGTCCCCCACTTTGTGTCTCTGAGGTGCCTTGTGTTGCTTCTCCGCTCCTGGTTTAGGTATCTTCCATCCCTGTGCAGGACACTGCGATGGCAGGTTGGGCTGGAATTCTGATTCTGTGGGAATAGAGACATGTACAGCTTTCCAGACCAGTCCGCACTGCCAGCCTTCAGATCCACTGTGCTCCTGCGTGTCCTACTGGAATGGTGCAGAATCAGCAAACCATCCAAGGATTCAGGACACGGACAGCTTCCAGCAGGAGCTGTAACTCTCCAGTTTTCCAAGTCTGAGCAGGGTTTCCAGTCTGACAAATAGGGACCTGAATTCCCACTGGTTTCGGTGTCCCAGCATTGTTGCCATTTTGGGGCCATTTTGGCGCTGTCATTGCAGGGTGTTACACAGGATAATTACCCTTGGGAGGCATCACCGCAGGGATGTGTTGATTCCACAACCTCCTGCCTTTCCCTGCTCCCTGTGTGTCCCTGGTGGTGCCCAGAGGTGCTGTGGGAATGCTGCGTTACCTCAGCACAGCCTGCAGTGGGAATCTCCAGAGCTGGATAGTGCCTCTCGTGGGTGGCATCGGGCTGATTCCGTGTCATGGGTTCATTGTCCTCAGAGGTCACTATTTAAACACTATTTACCACTTCACAGAGTTATTTAAAAACCCCACAAACCCAAACCAGCGGTTCTAGAGATGAGTATTTTTTGTAAAGCTGATTGCATCTCACATTTCATGGATTGACTTTTTCACTTGTTAAGCGGGGTATAAATATTCTCCAAATTGATAAATCTGTTCCTGGTTCTGGGCTCTGGCTCTGTTTACAGGAGCTGTGAACTGGAGCAGGTTTCTTGGCAGATTTCCCTGTTTGGTTTCTGTGTGCTGGGGTTTTGGCTGTGGAGAGCAGCAGTTGGGTGACTCACATTGATTAATGTTCTCTGTGGGTTAATGAGCTGTTTGAAATGCATCTGGAGATAACATTTATTATCCTAAATAGCCTCTTCCTCTTGGTCGAGCACAGAGCCATCCGATGGTGCTGATGTTCCTTTGCAGCGGGTCCCATGCTGCTTTTGTGCTGGGTCAGGGTGTCACAGGAGGGGAAGTTTCACCATGAACTTGGAATTTTTATCCAATCTGAGCAGTTTACCACGAGGTGTAGATTTGGGAGCAGCAGCCCTTGGAGCAGGGGGTTGCTGGATGTGCAGACGATCTTGCTGGAATTACTCTGCCTTCTCCCATAGCTCATCCCCCTTGTGAAGAGTTGTTATATCTCTGTGGAGTTACTGATGAACTTGGAGATAAATGAACTTATTTTGCACCAGCACACACCGTGCACAGCCCACTGCCTTTAGCACTCCGAGGGGGTTTGTTATTCAGGAAAATCGCGCCGATCCAGGAGCAAAGGGTGCCAGATGCCTTCCCAAGCTAAAGCAAATGGGTGTTGGGAAGTTGGGATGTGTAACCCCCAGCTGTGCCTTCACTGAGGAGTAAATACTGTGAACCCCCTGCCTGAGGTGACCTGGGCTGCTCAGCTGGAGAGGGGAGGTTTGAGTGGATCCAGTAACAGATTCTTCCCCTTTCTTCCTCTCTTTTCTACAAGGTTTTGTGCAAAAAGTCCTGAATGTCACTTTTTTTCCCTCCTGCCTTTTGTAGAGTAAAGGTGCAAGTGCTGGGAGAGAATGGACAGAGCAGGAGACGCTGCTGCTGTTAGAGGTGAGTTCATGAGGCCAAACCAAAGGGGTAGGAAACCAAAACAGGAAGGATAATTCAGGCTTTAAAAATCTGTGCGTTAATACATTTCTTGGAGTTAGATGACAGCTGCCATCGTGGCTACGAGAGTGTTGCTACCAAAAAGAGATGTCAGGAACACCTCTGTGAGAGAGGGGCTTCCTGTGGTTAAGGTTAGGCTCTAACTTGGACCTGCAAGCCAGCAATGAAGCATTTAAGAACTTTATATATGTCAAGGACAGGTTTTGCAGTGCGGAGAGATGTTTTCATTCTGCAGGACTTACTGACAGAATGAAATAGTGTAAGTAATTCAAATAGTGGTAAATAATTCAGGTAATGGTTTCCTGCCATTCAGATAAATCCTTGGAAATTCTGGTGCTCTTTCCAGTCCCTGGCCATGCTATAGCTTAGGGAAACAGCTCCCTTTGGAAGTTGAGGTGGTTAACAAACAGCTGAGGCCACTGAGAAGGGAAGTTGTGTGGTAGTTCCTTCATCCCATCCATCTGCTCCTTGTTCTCCCACATAGCTGCACTTGGGGTGTTCTTTGAGCTTTTCCTGGAAGTCTACAAAAAAACCTCCCTGAGACGATTCCATGAGGTACCTTACGGTGAGCTCCAAGAGCTGCTGCAGGTTGGTGTCCCCAGGTGGTTTCACGTGAAGCTCTGGAGCCACACGGTAACGGTGGGATCTCCTGGAATTGCAGTGGGGATGGAAAGCCTCCCCAGGAGCTGCAGAGACCTGTTCTGGCTTCTCACATCAAGGCAGAAGAAGAGTCTCAGTGGCCTGAAATAATGTAAAGTGCTGCCACTTCCTGTAGAGAAGAGATCATCTCCCCAGCTTTGCTTTCACAGGAACATTCTCTTGATGCAGAGGCTGCACGGCTGATTTCTTTCTTCTAATGCAATTCAGAGTTCTCAGAATTCCAGTTTGGGGGCTCTGTTTTTGTTGGGTTTTACTTGGAGAGCTCAAAGCAGACTGCAATTGCCTGGTCGTTTCAGCTTTTTTGTCTTCCCATGTGCCAATAAACCCATTGAAAAGTTAATTTCCTGGGAAAAAGCCTGGAGGACGGACCTGTGTCAGTGCCAAATCAGCAGCTGTGATTCAGCCTTCACGCATATGGAGTGTGGCCATCAAACAGCTAAAATCTCTCTTTTATTCTCTTTATTTTAGGTTGATAGTCACTGTTTAGCCAATACTTTTCTACTGGCACATGGAAAAATGTTGCTTTTAGGGTATAAACAGCTGTTTTCCATGGCATTCTTGTAGGGAGAAACAAGGCTAAGGCCTTGATATACTGACTCCTTTCCTCTATTATTTGTGTAAATGTATTATTTAAATATTTAATATTAATAGTATTATTATTTAAAATGCATTGATTTGTGTGTTTTTAGCTTATGGTCATACACTGCACATTGTAGCCTAATGAAATAATCCAGTGACATATTCTGTGCTTAAAACAAACCAAAACCCCCCTAAATCTTGAGATTCCAATTCTGTTTAATGAGTTTAAATTAATAATGATTTTGTTCCTCCTTTTTTGTGGATTTGCCCTATGAATAAATCAGTAAAGAGTATATCAGTTCAAGCATAAGTAATTCAGCTGTAGCAAGCTAGCTCAGTCCAATTAAATCCTCAGGGTAGCTTTGGGCAGATATGCAGTGAAGTTCCAAATAATAAATCGTATCTGAAATAATTATTGGCCTTCTGCCTGTTGACTGAATAATTTGGGGGAGGAAATAGAGTTTTCCTCCCCAAACCACCCTCCCTGCACAGCCCCATGCGTGTCTCACGGCTCAGGCAGAGTTAAGTGCATTTTCAGCTATTTTTAGGAAGGACAGTTATTGTGAGCGAGGGTTTGTCTGGCAGGAAAGCAGCAGACGGAGGAGGAGGAGGAGCAGAAAGCAGAAATTTGGGGGTTTGAGAAACAGAGCTGATCTCATGTGCCATTGGGATTAAAAATGGAGACAGGGACTGAGAGCCAGAGATGAAATTAGGGAAAGGGAAGGCTGAACAGGGCATTCCATGGAAGTTGTTACCTCTTCTGGCCCTTCCCAGATTGAGGAACTCTGAGCAGGAGGCTGATGGCTCAGCTTGGATCTTCCACCTGTCCCTGGGAAGTGCTGAAAGCCTCAGCACAGGAGCGTTGTGTCCCTGTGTGCTCTGCGCTCCCACCTTGGGCGTTCCCTCCTTGGGCCCTTCGGCAGATCCAGCCCAGCTCCGAGTTCTCACTCCTTGCTCTGAGAGTTCAGGCAGTCTGGAAGTTGAGACTGACCCTGAAGGTTGAGATTTCTGGGGGTTCTCAGCCTTGTGGGAGAGATTTACTGGGGAAAACTCATTTTCACGTTGAACATCTTTTGCCTGGATCTCAAATGCTTTTTTGTCTTTTCTGGGTCACTGCACCATGAATCCTCTCAGAAGTGTAAAAGTTAATGGTTCAGGATATGTCAGTATTTATTTTATACTGTCCGGCTGCTTCACTGAAACAATTTTCAGGGAAAGAAATGGCTTTGTAAGGAGTAATAATTTATTAGGCTGTGACTTGGAGGGTGTTACAGGATTAATGTGCTGGTTTCTCAGGAACTAGTGCAGGACCTTCAGTAACTCATTGCTGTTAAATTGTTTGAAGGCTTTTCTTGAGGAACTTTAAAAATGACTGGAATTCAGAATTACATCTTTGATATAATCTGGAAGTTTTTGCTTTATCAGGTGCCTTATCTACCTAGTAGTGATGAGTTAGCCTGGGTGCTAACAGAAATCACACCGGTGCACTGCTCGTGGAGAACTGGTCTCTCCTGGCTTCAGGATGTGGGATAGATTTCCTTCTTTTCTCCCGGTGCATTGATTTGATGCTTTTCCACTTCCGTAACATCTGTTGGATCTGAAGACTGGATTTCACCATCATGGCCAGTCCATATATGAGAAATAAATCCTGTTCTTACCCCGAAGAGCTGTCTGTGTTCAGAGAGGGAACACAAGAGCCCTCGGGGGAAAATGATAGGAATTAAAGAATTGGGAGACTTGGTAGGTAAAGGAAATCTAGTTTTCTGTAGAAGCAAAATGAGGAAACACCTACTGTGCAAATATTAGTAAATCCCAAATCTTCTGACAGTTCTTTCTGATACGGTAACAGTGTGATGATCCCTGTGGCTTCAATGTCACTGATATCCCAGGGAAATGCTCCTATTTCTTACGCAGATAATTTTGATACCAGAAGATTTTTAGTAGTTTAATAGTCTGATCCCAAGGTATTGTTCCATCACCACACTAACCATTTTGGAAAATCTTTTTGCCCAAAGCAGAGTCGTTTTCCCCAAGCAGTCCGTGTGTATCCGCTGCCTTTGCCTTTTGCAGGCGCTGGAGATGTACAAGGACGACTGGAACAAGGTGTCGGAGCACGTGGGCAGCCGCACGCAGGACGAGTGCATCCTGCACTTCCTGCGGCTGCCCATCGAGGATCCCTACCTGGAGAACTCGGACGCGTCCCTGGGTCCCCTGGCCTACCAGCCCGTGCCCTTCAGCCAGTCCGGCAACCCCGTCATGAGCACCGTGGCCTTCCTGGCCTCCGTGGTGGATCCGCGCGTGGCCTCGGCCGCCGCCAAGGCCGCCCTCGGTACGGGATGGCCCCAGCCCTCACCCTGTGTCTGTCTGCCCCTCCAGCCAAAGGGCTTCAGAGTCCTTAGTGATGAGGGAAACACAGAAACTGGGGGTACAGTTTGTGTAGGAAAAGCTCTGCTGTTCCTGGGTTTGTGTTCTGCTTTCCTGAAATCCCCAGTTTGCAGCCAGGCTGCCCTGGTCAGGCACAGCTGGAATATCATGTCCAGTTCTGGGATCCCCAGTACAAGGGCAAGGAGCTGCAGGAGAGGGTCCAGCAGAGGCCACAGAGATGTTCAGGGCTCTGGGGCATCTCTGATGAGCAGAGACTGCAGGAGCTGGGCCTGCTCAGGCTGGAGAAGGGAAGGCTCAGGGGGATCCATCAATCCACACCAATCTCTCCAAGGGCAGCCACAGCGTGGTGCCAGGCTCTGCTCAGTGGTGCCACTGACAGGACAAGGAGCAATGGCCACAAACCAAAACACAGCAAATTCCACCTCAGCAGGAGGAAGAGCCTCTTTCCAGGGAGGGGCAGAGCCCTGGAACAGCTGCCCAGGGAGGGCCTGGAGTCTCCCTCTCTGGAGACATCCCAAACCCACCTGGACACGTTCCTGTGTCACCTGCTCCAGGTGACCCTGCCTGGGCAGGGGTTGGACTGGGTGATCTCCAGACCCTCCCAACCCAGGCACTCTGTGAAGTTGGAGTGGCTCCAAAAGGTCGCTGAGTACCTAAGAATGGCCTGAGGTGTTCCCTTCTGCTCTCACTGCTCCTGGTGGGATTGCACCTGGTGGCTGCTGTTCCTCTGACCACTGTCACCAGCTCAGCTCTGGGTAAATTCGGCATGAGTCTTCCGGTTTTCCTGTTTACGTGTGTGAAATTATCTGCCAGAGATCCTAGAATTCCCAGATTGGATTGAGTTAGAAGGGGCCTTAAAGGGACCTCCTGTTCCACCTCCTGCCATGGGCAAGGACATCTTCCACTGGAAGGTTCAAGACTTGAGTGGACACTGGATGTGTCCACTTGATAAAATGGTTCCGTTCACTTTTTCCCTTGTTTTTCCACATAAAACACAATTTAATATAATTGGGAAGAGACACTTTTCTACCACATCTGAGGGACAAAATCAACTACCTTGTGTGACAAGAAGGAACTCAGATATTTGAGAATTCCCTTTGCTCCAAGGTTTAACCGCACATCGATCAGGAAAAATGTGACTTAATTTGCTGCAAAAGCCCCAGAACGTCACGTTTTCTGTGTCGTGTCCCACAGAGGAGTTTTCGCGGGTCAGAGAGGAGGTGCCCCTGGAGCTGGTGGAAGCCCATGTGAAGAAGGTGCAGGAGGCAGCCCGAGCCTCTGGGAAGGTGGATCCAACCTACGGCCTGGAGAGCAGCTGCATCGCCGGCACGGGCCCGGACGAGCCCGAGAAGATGGGTGAGTGCTCCATCCCCACACAGCAGCTGCTGCACAGGGGCTTCCTTGGGGCGTTTGCCTCTGAGTTGTGAGGAGCCCTGAGTTCGCTCCAGCAGGAGATGGAAGTTGTGGGTAAGGAGAGGGGAGGGGTCGTTCACTGCCGATCGCTGCAGGAGTGATGTGGGCACTGAACTAAGGAATTTAAGACTAGCTTGAGTTTCAGGAGTTGTTTTCCTCTTCTCACCATGTGGAAATGCTGTTGCTCGGGATGCACAGGGTGCATCCAGAACGTGTGCTGAGCAAAAATACCAGAGCAGAGCATTCCCTTAATTGCGGTGTTGGAGCAGTTGGAGGATACTGCTTTTGCAGTGTTAAGACAAAGCAAACAGGGCTTTGGGCAGTGGGTTTTAAGGTGAATCTGGTTCTCTGAGTGTGTCGCTCACTGTGGAGGCAGCAGGAGAGGAATTTTTGATGAAGCGCTGGACTGGCACATGATAATCCACATGAGAATCCAGTCGTGGCTCTGGTTGTGCTGGAATTCTGCTGGGCTTTACCTGTGTGTGTTAACAAGCTCTGGTTTCATTTCTGTCGTGTTCAGCAAATATTCTCTTACAGTCTCTTCTCTGAAGCCCTGGTTGGTGCAAATTAGTTCCTCATTACTCTGGAGTGTCAAAGCAGCTCCCTGGGCAGTGGAGCCCTGTGTGGCCCCTCTCTGTTGGACCCTGGTGGCTCTTCCCAGCCGCGTGAACAGACACTGTTTACTCTGTACCCACGGCTTCCTCAGGCTTTGCTCTCCTCAGCTGGGTACAGATCTGCCATCTTGTCACTGTTATTTCCCTCTCAGCACTGTTGGCTCCTGCTTTGTTCAGCTCATCACAAACGATTTTAGTGAATTCAGTGAGTGGACACGTAAAGGCACGTCTGGCTTTGGGTGAAGCAGAGCAGGATGTGATGGAGCTTGACTGGGAGGCTGGATTTGGGATGTGCTCCTGCATTTCATAGCTGACCTGCAGTCACCCCGTCCAGGGACATGAGCAAGGTGCCAGATTGTGGGATGGGATCGTAGGGACTGTGTTTGATGCTGTTCACTTATCAACTGCTACTCATAGAGGGATGCTATTTATAGCACTTAATGTCCATTGCAAAACTACCCAGTAAATTAGATTTCAAAATACCACTTAACTCACCAAGATAATTTTTGAATAGAAAAGAAGCAAGCAAAGCACTCAGCCCTTCTGTCACATCTCTCAGTTCTGCACTCAGTGGGACAGACTTGCCATGAGGCAGCTCGGTGCTTTGGGATGATGTGCTTTGTGTGCTGGAAAGGGAAGAGAAACATCTGGAATATCTGCTGCTCCCTGTTCCTCAGAGCTGACAGCAGGGATTGAAGCTTTGCTGGAAGGACGAGGCTTTGGGGTTTGTTTACAAGTCAACTATAAACCAAAACCTGGTGTTACTCCGTCTGGGGCTCAGTTTAACTTCATAGTTATTTTAAAATAAGGTTGGCTGAAGTTAAACTTTTCTTCCAGTCTTTGTTCCCCTTTCCCACATTCTCCCGGTGCAGGTGTCACTGTGGGATGTTCAGAACCTCACAGGATCATTTAGGTTGGAAAAGCCCTTCAAGGTCATCAAATCCAGCCTGTGCCTGATCCCCCACCTTGTCACCAGCTCAGGGCACTGAGTGCCACATCCAGGCATTCCTGGGACACCTCCAGGAATGGCCACTCCAAACCTCCCTGGGCAGCCCCTGCCAAGGCCTGAGCACCCTTTCCGTGGAGAAATTCCTGCTGCTGTCCACCCTGAGCCTCCCCTGGCACAGCCTGAGGCTGTTTCCTCTTGTCCTGAACGTGTCCCACTGTAATACATTTGCTGCATCAAGTCCGCAGTCTGACCCTGAAAGTTTTCCCCATTACCAGGCCTCGGTTGGCCCTTTTTGGCCATTTCTGTGGGAGAATTTGGGCACAGGTTGGAAGTGGGGACTCTGAAGTGCCTGTCAGTGGTGGGGGGTCTCAGGGCAGATGCCCACACCACAATTAGTTCTGAGTGAGCGGCGTGGGGAGCTCCAGTGCAGCCCTGCCCCGGTGTTGTTAATGCGATTTGTACTGGGCTGTGACTAATGGAATAAATTAGGACAGGAGCAGATGGTTCTCCCTGGGGGAGCTGCTCAGCCACAGTGAACTGGGTCACTCAGCAATCTGTGGTACCTCCCGCCCCCCAGAGCTGAGCACGGGGGCGCGGGGACCCCGAGTGTCCATGGCAGAAATTGTCCTGTCAGCTGTGGCCCCGGGTGTGCTCGGACACCTGGGGGGTTGGGTTGTACCTCAGTGCAGCTGTGCAGGGATGAAAACATCTGCTTGGGGTTCCACGTGGGAATTAAAGTTCGCGGGCTATTACATTGTCATGGAATCAATGGATGTTGGGATGGAAGGGTCTTTAAAGCTCATCTCATTCCAGCCCCTGCTGTGGGCAGGGTCACCTTCCATTATCCCAGGCTGCTCCAAGCCCCGATGTCCAGCCTGGCCTTGGACACTTCCAGGGATCCAGGGGCAGCCACAGCTGCTCTGGGCAAACTGTGCCCACACAATGTCCCATCTTACCCTGCCCTCTTTAAAGGCGTTCTCCCTTGTCCTGTCCCTCCAGGCCCTTGTAATGGAATCACAGAATACTGGTTTTATATCTAAATACAACTGTGGAGAAATGAAAGTATCTGCTTAAGGTTCCACACTAGCATTAAAGTTCATTAGTTGTTATATTTCAGAAATAAAATTAAATCAGAGCTCCATAATAATTTGAAAACTCTTAATATTGGTGAATTATTGTCAATATGGAATGTGAAAAGCGAAAATGACTGGAACAGATTGGAGGAGCTTAAGTTAATACCCAAGAATCTCCTAAGTCTTCATTGTTAGTTTTTCTCAAAGCTGGTGATAATTCCTTTTAAGTTGATAAAGTGAGGCTTCAGTAGAGTGAAGAGGAGACTGGAGTGGTTCAGATGCTGTGGTGAGTGTGGTGGACTCTGTCTTCTGCTTTCGTGGAATCCCGGGATGTTTTGGGTTGGAAGGGACCTTAAGGATCATCCTGTTCCACCCCTGCCATGGGCAGGGACACCTCCCGCTGTCCCAGGCTGCTCCAAGCCCCAGTGTCCAGCCTGGCCTTGGACACTGCCAGGGATCCAGGGGCAGCCACAGCTGCTCTGGCCAAGAGACCAATCCATGGACCATGGCAGGAGCTGTTCAGGGACTGATGCTGCTGCTGTGGAGGAAGTTCCCAGAATCCCAGAAGCACTGAGGCCCTCCAGGACCATTGAGGCCAAGCTGTGCCCACTCCCAACCTTCTCCTTATCCCAGAGCACTGAGTGCCACATCCAGGGCCTTCCTCAGATGCCTGCAGGGATGGGGAGTCCAAACCTCCCTGGGCAGCCCCTGCCAAGGCCTGAGCACCCTTTCCATGGAGAAATTCCTGCTGCTGTCCACCCTGAGCCTCCCCTGGCACAGCCTGAGGCCGTTTTCTCTTGTCCTGTCACTTGTTCCCTGGGAGGAGCTCGCCTCTCTCAGCTTCCCCCTCCTGTCAGGTAGGAGTTCCAAACAAACAGGACATCCCACAAAGACAAACTGCTTCCCGTCCACTCTTTAGAGAGGATTTTCTCAAGGAAAAGCACACAGAGCGTCTCAAACTGCCGTTTGGAAATGAGCGTGCCTGGGTGGAAGCAGGTTTTTGGTTCTGAATCACAGGCTGCTTCAAGTATCCCAGAGTCATTAAGGCTGGAAAAGACCTTCGGGATCACCAAGTCCACGCTGTGCCTGATGCCCACCTTGTCATTTCCAGAGCACCAAGTGCCATGTCCAGGCCATCCTTGGACACCTCCAGACTCCAGCACCTCCCTGGGCAGCCCGTTCTAGTATTTAACACCCTTTCCATGAAGAAATTACTCAAAAAGTACCTGAAAATGATTGAGTCTGGTAAAACTTAATCCCCAGTTCCAAAATGAAAGGATCACACAAAGCCCAGAACATTCCTGACCTTCTGCACAGCGATGACAGAATTGCCTCTGGCCCCTGGCACTGACACAGGCACAACTGTGCTGATTTTCCTGTGTGATCTAATGAGCTTAATGAAAATACATCCCAGAGGAATTGATCAGTTGGAGATCCATGTCCCTGGGACAAAGGGGGAAGCCTTGACTTTAAAGACAAAGCCCCTGAAATCCCTTTACCCTGGTTTGGTTTTGCACCTTGCAGGATGTGGGGAATCAAGGATCACAGAATCCCAGAATCATTAAAGCTGGAATTCACCTCTGAGACCATCGAGTCCACCCTGTCCCCAGCCCTGGGCACTGAGTGCCACATCCAGGTGCTCCTTGGACACCTCCAGGGATGGGCACTCCAAACCTCCCTGGGCAGCCCCTGCCAAGGCCTGAGCACCCTTTCCATGGAGAAATTCCTGCTGCTGTCCAAGCTGAGCCTCCCCTGGCACAGCCTGAGGCCGTTTCCTCCCGTCCTGTCACTTGTCTCCCGAAAGAGAGGACATTTCTTAGGTCAGGAAGAGGCAGATGGTTGTGAGCCACCACAGGACACCTCTCAAGAGGGAGAAACCACTTGGACATGAGGAATCATCACCTCTCCAAGCCCCTCTTCCCACCTAAATTAGCAGGTGTTCTCTTTCTGCGGAATTTTGTTCTGTTTCGCACATTTTCTCAAAGAACGCTCCGCCCTTTTTTCTAACACATGAAGAAGTGGGAGTTGAGTTCTGACCAAGTTCAGTGACTTTACAGAGAATTTAAATGGACTTGAGGTCAACAAGGAAGCCTATGAAACACCTCCCTGCTAAGGATTCCCTGCGTTACCAAAGAGATACAGGAGAAGCAGATCTGGAACCTCTGCTGTCGTGAGAGGAGCAAACAAAACCGTGAGAGGAGCAAACAAAACGCTGCAAACAAAAGCAGAGTCACCTGCCTGAGTTCCAGCTCAGCAAACAGTTTAAAGATGCCCTCCAGACATCCCAGACTCCTTTGTTTTCACTGAGCCAACACACAGCCTGTCACAGCCAGGCTGCAATATTAATATTTAATTCAGAGGAAATACACTATAGCTGTGGAAGTATCGTGGCTCTGGATATGATAATGATGCTGTTATCTAAACCATCATTTACATTTCCCACAATAAATCAGGGCTGCACAGCCACCAGAGCTGCCTCTGCTCCTGCCTCACAGCCTGGGGGCTCAGCAGCAGCGGGGGCTCCATGGGGAAGGCTGGGGAGCTGGAAGAGCTGCAGCAGCTTCTGCTTGAGCCACACAAATTCAGCACAAGAGGATTGCTGGGCTCAGCCCCCCAGTGGTGCAGACCCAGCTCCCAGGCACCTGGACACACCCCAGGCTGAGCAAGTGCTCCAGAATCCTTTGGTTTAGGAATGTTTCCATCACCTCAGAGTTCTCACCCTGGAGTGCAGGAGAGAAATCACCCTGCCAGACATTACTAAAATAAGTTTTTGCGGTATGTGCCTTTGTGTGCGATTTTCTAACGTGTGATTTTCTAGTGTGTTAGGGAATGAATCAAACCCATCCACAAAATGGTAACTTTAACCATCCACTGGAGCCGTTTACAGGTGTAGGGATGCAGGAAATCAAACCACGATTCCCGCACTGGCACAGAGCAGCTCCAGCCTGAGCCCCCAGGCCTGGTGTCAGTGGAAATGCTTGTTGGAATAAGAGCTGAAATGCTCAAGTAACCCCAACACAGGCCCTTCAGAGGCTGCCTTGAGAAATCTGTGTCATTAAGCACCTCTGGAAAGACATTAACATAGACTTCCTAGAAATTATTAAATACCACAGGTGTGCAAGATATTCCCCTTGTCTGGAGCTTAATCCCAACTCGAAAAGCTGGATCCTCGTTTGCCCCCGCAGGTCATTTTTACTGACACAGATGCAGAGCGGCTCCAGCGATCGTGTTCCGTAACCTGCACGGGGGCAGGACTGCACTCTGAAAGGTCTCAGTATTTATTGTGGGCGGCTGTCTTAGAACCTTAGAGCCGGGTGTCCAGAGAAGCTGTGGCTGCCCTGGATCCCTGGAAGTGTCCAAGGCCAGGCTGGACAGGGCTTGGAGCAGCCTGGGACAGTGGGAGGTGTCCCTGCCCATGCAGGGGGTGGCAGTGGATGGTCCTGATGATCCTTTCCACCCAAGAAGGTAAATTTGGGTATTTCTGTGCAGTATTTTTTTGGTTTGATCTCCACCAACCTGGGCACGCTCGGAGTGTTCTGCACTTTGTCTCCCCTGTTTTACCTTGAAGGATTGAATCCAGCTTTCTTTGTAAATCCTTCCCCTTCCTGGGAAGGATGACACTTTTAAGCCCAGTTTGGAACTGCTCCTAGGCTTGAAAGCGCTGTCTGACAAAATCTAATCGAGATTTTCCCTGTGACATTATTGGGTCACTAAATCCTAACTCTGAGATAAAACTTGTGAGGAAGAATGTCCCCAGTCTCCCTAAATTGAATTATGGTGGCAGATAGTTCAGATAAGTGGGTTTATCATCTTAAAATAGGCCATGAGGAAAACTATTACCCTTCAGTCAGACATCTTAGTTGTTTTTTCTTATATATAGAAGGGGCTTGTGTAAAAATTTCTCTGCAGAACTGTTGCTGTTCAAGGAGAGCACTTTGTACCTTGTTTTTCCTCAGTGTAGCACACAGGAATTAGCAGGAAAATGAGGATTACTGAAAATGAACCCCCAGCACCAGCTGATGTCTTCAGAAGCTTAGAGATGGATCAGGGCTTGTCACCAGCAGTTCTACATCGCCCCAGTCCAGCATTTAAATAAGGTCCTTTAATGGCCCTGTACATTAAATTGTGAAATCCTGGGCCAGGACCACGAGGTTGTGCTTCCTCCTGTCCCTCCTTGCAGAACCACGGATAAATTGGGATTTCTTGGACTTCTAAACAATCCAACAAAATCTCAGGGATAGTAGGACATTATCCAGACACCTCTGTGGTGTTTCCATGGCTGGTTGTTTCCCCTGATCTCTGGAATCAGCTGTAATTAGAAGAGCATTTTAAATCAGTGTTTTATAAAGCGATAAATGAATGGGCCAAGGGCTGTGTCCGGAGCACAGGGATGCATTCCCAGTTCTCCCACCACTCCTCCTACGAGGCGCATCCACCCAGCACCCGGGACAGTGACTCTTTAATCATTATCTTTATTATTTCTTCTTCCTTCCTGGAGCTGGTCTCACTTGAACACCAGTGAGGCCTTGTGTGGTCTGGTGTAGAGCTGGAGTGAGGCGGAAGCGCCCAAGGCCAGGCTGGAGCAGCCTGGTCTGTGGGAGTTCAGTGCTGGGACTTCCTTGAAGCCCCTGGTAGAGAACAGTGAGTTTTGGTTAAGGCCAGAACAAAGAGTGAGGGTGGTGAGTGGCTGTGGGGGCAACTCTAAAATCTTCGCTCTTTGTTTCTCAGATGGAGCTGAGGAGGAGAAGATGGAAACGGAGGCCGAGGGGCAGCAGGCGGAGAAGGTGAGTTTGGCTCTGCTGGCAGGAGACTTCTGCCACTTAAATCCCAAATTCCCAAGTTTCAGGGTGCCTGTAGGACGGGTGACAGTTGTGCTGGTTTGTGTCCACAGGGACAGTTTTCAGCCTCACAGAGCTTCTGATCAGTGACTTAGTCTGAAATCACAGCGGTGAGACGTCAGCGGTTGTTTCCTAGTCCTGAGGGGAAGAGGCTGGGCTGGGAGGAGCCAGGAACTGGGTGACACCCCAGGAATTGGGGTTGGAGCTGCACGAGGAGCTGGGCCTGTTGTGCTTCCTGGCTCTGAAGTGTCACCTGCAGGGCTTGTCCTGGGAAAAGTGGCTTTGGCAAATTCCCTCCCGCTAAGGCTTTCCAGGACGTGCCTGGAACACTTTCAGTATTTCACAACCATTTCTGCCTGCGGTGCCTCCGGCTGAGCTGCCCGAGGAAAATCCTCCTCACAGGAATTCTGGGCTGGCTCTTGGACGTGGATGTGTTTGTGTCTTGATGCTGGGGATGATCCACCCTGCCCATAAAGATCAGATGTTCAGACACTAATTACCATTATCCAATTCATTCATCACCATTATCCTTTAACCTGTTGATAATGACCCCAAGAACACATTTGGGGCTTTTCCATCTCCTGTGTCCACAGACAGGTCCCTCAAACTGCAGTGAGTGTTTCAGACCTGAACTGGGGTTAAACTGATATCCTGGGAAAAGAGGATGTCAGTTTAATGACTGCTAAATTATTCTAATACTTAAATTATTATTATTTTATTTGTTTATATTTGGATAGAATGCTAATTAATGTATATTTTAATATAACCAGTACATATTTAGATACTACTTTAATTTTGTTATTATTTATTATTTAATTCCTTCTAAATAAATGGGGGTGGCTGTTTCTGGAGTCTGCAGCAACAGGAAATATTTCTTGTTGCCTCCTTCACCAGATGAGGAGTTCAGACAAACCTGGGGCTGATCAGGGCAGCCTGGGGGTTATTTCTCACTCTGTTTTCAGGTAGTTCTGCCTCCCTGATAAACAGGTACATTTGGGAAGAGATAAGTGGGGAGAACTCACTCAGGGCTTGGAAAACTACATATTCCCAGCCATTCCATGATTCTGTGATCTTAGTTCAGGATTGTTTGTACCTGCAGAGTAACCCAGCTTGGCCTGGACTTGGTCCAGTTTAGTGTTTACTTTTATTCACCTTTTGGGTTTTTTTGTCAAATTTGATTTAAGCTGCAGCCACGCTTTAAAATGTAGTCTCTTCCTTGATGATAGTGAATTAATTTGAAGGCCATAAATGAAGTTAACAGTGAATATCTTCTCTCTCTGCCATTCTCCAACCAATCTCATCCCCTTCAGGTGGAGAACAAAACAGAGAGTGAAATTGAGGAGGGAGAGAAAGTCCCGGAAGGGGAAAATGAGCGGAACGTGGAGAAGGAGCCGGAGAGCGAAGGGGCTGCGGAGCCCAAGACAGGTAACAGCTCCCAGCCCCAGCACCCTCCCCAGAGTGCTGGGGACAGGCCTAAACCCAGCTGGGAATGTTCCCCTGGCACCCCCGGCTGCTCCGTGTTCGGCAGAGCAGATTCCACTTTAACTTCCCTGCAAAGCTCGGGCACCAAATCCCTCCCTGAGCTCCTGCGGCCTCAGCTGAGCTTCCCAGCCCTGGGGATGGGGAAAGGAATCACAACATCGAAGTGCCTGTGGGTCATGGAAATGGGGGGTTGGTTTGCCCATATTCCACAGCATTTGAACATTTTGGATGCAAAGAAGCAGAACTGCTGGAGGTGTTCAGAGTTGGACAGGGTTGGGAGCAGCCTGGGAGAGTGGAAGGTGTCCCTGCCCATGGCAGGGGGTGGCACTGGGTGAGCTTTAAGGGCCCTTCCATCCCAAACAATTCTGGGATTCTCTGCTCACTTCTACCCTTGCACGTTAATATTTCAGCTCGCTTTCCCTGGGAAGCGATGCACAGCCTGGATTTGGACAGGCTGAGGAGTTACATTTTCTGCATAAAACCTTATTCATTTTTAACACATTTCCCTCCCTGATTCTGTCACAGAATCTTGGAATGGTTGGGGTTGGAGGGGACCTTAAAGCTCATCCAGTCCCACCCTCTGCCTTGGGCAGGGACACCTTCCACTGTCTCAGGTTGCTCCAAACCCTGTCCAACCTGGCCTGGGACACTTCCAGGGATAGGAATGGATATATTGCTTTTTTCCTGCACCTTAGGTTCAGTTTTTTAACATGAGACAGAAGCAGCAGCGTTTGGATTTGATGGAGTTGATTTGGAAATGAGGGGAAGCTGATGGCAGGTGCTGAATTGAGAGGATGGGAATGAAAAGCTTTTAAAGTTGCCCCATTTGTTGGATCAGATCCTCACAAACTGGGGTTCTCCTGTGGGCATTTGGATGGGGAGCAGTGCTGGAACTCGGGATGAGTTAATTAGTGCCTGACTAATTAGTGTGGTGGCCTCCCATCCTGGGAACGCGCGTAATGGCCTGGGCTGGGAATGTCTTGCAGAGGAAAAGGAGGCAGAGGAGAACAAGGAGAACGTTGATGGCAGCAAAGACAAAGAGGCCGAGGCTGGGAAGAAGAAAGTGGAACACGAGATCTCGGAAGGAAACGTGGCCACAGCTGCAGCTGCTGCCTTGGCCTCTGCTGCCACCAAAGCCAAGGTTGGTGCTGTCCCGACACCCTGGGCTTGGCTTCCAGGGGCAGCAGAGCTGTGCCTGAAGTTCTGCTCGGTCCCAGAGCTGTGCAGTTCTCTCTGATCCCTGACACCCTGCAGGAGCACAGGTGCTGCCTTCATTTCTCCTGCCTGTGCCCCTGAGTGAGAAAACCAACAGCTGTAATTAAGCAGCTCCTTGGGTGATTATGAGCTTGATGAAGATCCCTAAGGAGCAGCCCCAAAACAGTGACACAGCCACAGCGTGATTTCTTGGCAAGGCTTTTCCGTGCTGGGCGGGTCTGGCTGTGGCGCTGAGGGCGCAGCTCTGGGGGTCAAACCCTTCGATGGCCTCCGCTGCCCGAGGGCTCCACACAAACCCCTGTGCTGGACTCTGCAACAGACACAGTGTCGTGTTCAGTCGTGGCACTGCAGCTTTTGTAGACACCTTAACGATTCCATGTTTTGTTAAGAGCTCTGTTCAAGGCACGTTCGTGTCTTCCCTCAAACTCCTGTTTGTGTGTGGTCTCTAATGAGCTGTGTTGAATCAGCTTTTCTCTACCCTGTAATTACCAATTGCACGTTGTCTTGCCTTTTCTTCCTGAAGGAACCACACTGCTTTCATTGCTTTTAGAGGATCTTTTTCATATCTGTTTTCTCTTTACAATTTTCTCTGGATTCAAGTTTTAATTTGGGATTTTTTCAATCGCGCTTGGTTTCGTTGCCACATTCCAGGTCCACCTGCTTTATAGAAACCAAGAGCAAAGCATGGGTGGTGTTTATTCCTGATGAATTTCTGTGGATAGAATGAGGTGTCGTGTGTTGTATTGACTTTTCCACTCTGATCTTTGACTCTTTAGACTTTTTCCCCAGCTGCATCCCCCAGGGTGAGCAGGGTGGGTGATGTCATGTGCAGCCCCTCCTTTTCAACCCAGGAGATTAAGGATATTTTAGTTCTCACCTTTCAGACCAGGTTGTAAAATCCCACATGGCAGACAACTCCTTGTCCATTAAAATCCCAGATTGCAGGCAAAGCTGAGGTTCAGTATTTTGGTGAAGTGCAGAGTCCAGAGTAGCTCCCTCGTGCATCACTGTGAACCTGAGGGTGATTCTCAGTTCCTCACACTCACAGATATCCTCAGCCAAACTGGAAAAACCTGTGTGTGTTTAAGGAGACATGAGGTTTAATCTGTGTTTCATGGAAGGCCACTTGCTCCAAATGAAGACGAGCTGCTGCTCCCCTTCCTCTGGAGATAACGAGCTGGAGGGAGCAGGGGCCTGGCCGATGGCACTTTTCATTATGGCACTAATAATGTTCTGGAAGAGCTCTGGCTTTCCATTACAGGGAATAATGTATTGTAATTAGGAGGTTGACACTTCAGAGTAGAATTCAGGTTCAACAGGGATTTCTCTTCCCACTCACTTGAAAAGCCAGACAATATTAGAGCTTTGGGTGGTCTGTGCCTTGTCTGAGGGAACAATTAAACTCCTCATCATAAACTCTAGGCCTGGTCACGTGAAAATCTGTTACAAAGGTGTTTTCCTTAGGATTAGATGTGAGACCAATATTGCAGTTGGATTCTGAGGAGAGACGGGGTCAAACACAGGTGATTGAAATGAGGATTTTGTTTCTTTGGGGTTTTTTTTCTTGGTTTTTTTTTCTTTGTGGGATCGGTCGCTTCACCAAGAAATTGTGAGTTGTGCTGTTTGAGAAATGGTGAATGTGAATGTTCAGGGTGAGACTCTGTATTTCATATGGAGCAACAATTAAAATGTGTTTTTACAGGTTCTGGCTTCTGAACAAACAGTGTTAGAATTTATGTCCCTTGTCCTCATCTTCCTCTCAATGGAAACCCAGTAGAAGCTGGCTTTTCCTTTCTGTGAAAATGTATCCCTGCTGGATCCTGTCCTGTGCTGCCCCTGCTCTGCTCCAGCTGGGACTGAGCTGCAGAACTTCTGTGCTTGATCCGTCCCTTGCCCTTCCCAAAACAACCGCTCTGGTCCCAGTTTGGCCTCGGCCCAGCAACGATCGCGTGGCCTCCCTGAATCCCTGTCTGGAGGTAGCTGGGGCTGAAGAGCTCATTCCTGGAAGCCACTGATCCCAGTGATGCAATGGGGCTCCAGGAGAGCTGGAGAGGGACTTGAGATGGAACGTCAGGACACAGGGAATGGCTTCCCACGGCCAGAGGGCAGGGATCGATGGGAGATTGGGAAGGAATTCCTGGCTGGGAGGGTGGGGAGGCCGTGGCAAAGGGTGCCCAGAGCAGCTGTGGCTGCCCCTGGATCCCTGGAAGTGTCCAAGGCCAGGTTGGACAGGGCTTGGAGCAGCCTGGAATGGCAGGAGGTGTCCCTGCCCATGGCAGTGGTGGGATTGGGATGATCTTTAAGATCCCTCCCCACCCAAGCTGTTCATGGATTCCATTACTCTTTTTTAATAGAATCATTTCGGTTGGAAAAGCCCTTTAGGATCATTTGCTCATTTATGACTCAAGGCTGGGGCAGGGATGGGTTTATCAGGCATTTCAAATTACCACTGAATTTGTGTTCCTCATTTTCCTCTGCTGGAGTTGTAGGGATTTGTCCTTTGCCCACAGAAAGCCCTGGGTAATGCCAGGCTGAGGAACAGCCTCCTTGAGTCTCTCTAGGAAAAACTTCAGGGATAATTTCCTTTCTAATGTGTATTTTGAGGCCTGTCCTTTACCTAATCATGTGCTTTGATTTGATGTTAATCCCATTTCACTGTTAAAATTGCACACGTGAAACCGAGTGAAATGTTTGACAGATGACTCTGCATCACCAGGTGCTTCTCTCACACTGAATTTTCATAGAAATGAGTTTATTTTACTAAACAGTGTTATTTGACGTGAAATTTTCTGTTCTGTCAGCGTTGTTTCATGATTTTGTGTGCAGCACTTTAGTCAGTTTTGGAACAGCTGCTGGAATTTCACAGGGATGTGGTGTTGGATGAGTTTGGGGTCACTGATTCTCTCAGACCTGATTTGAAATTCACTTTAGAAAGTCATGAGTACATTTACCCACATTTACTGAGCTCTCCTTCACTGCTGGTGGGTCAGGGAGGCGAATGCTGTCAAATGGCACAAGATCATATGGTTTGAGAAATTCTGTGCGTAATCAGGGATCCAGGGAGGTTTTTAATGCCGCGTTCCCCCAGCTGGGTGTTTGTCACAGTTCTGAGCCAGTGTGGGGCCCAGCTCCCTCAGCAGGGGTCTGTTTGCAGCTGGAGCTGGATGAGCTCCTGCTTTTCCTTTTTTTCCTGCTTCCCCTCAGCCCTCACCTTTCCCTTCTGACAGCCCAGCCCTCCTTCCCCCCAGCCCTTGGATGTGTCCGGAGGGCTTGGAGATCGTGGAAACATCTGTGCCTGTGAATACAGAACCCCCCAAGCAGGACATGCCGGGTTTATTCGCAGGGTATTCTCGTTCTGAACAGCAGGTTTTTAACCAAAACTGGTGGAAGGCACCATGAACACACTCGTCACACTCCGAGAGTGTGAAACACTTCTCTGTCTGTCTCATATATCAAATATATACACACAAATCTCCAGTGTTATTTATGTCTGTATATAAATGGGATACAGCTAAATCCTTATAAGGAATCCATTTGGCTTTTACTTGAGGAAAAAGCTATTTTAATGGCAAAGACATGGCAGTGCCATCTCCCCGTTTTAGGGGTCATTCCAGGTCACAGCCCCCTGTGTGTGTCCTGCTGGGAGCTCTTTGGATGACCCACAGCTGACTCCACTGAACAGAGCCTTCTCCCTCTTCTGCATTCCCTCTGGAAGTGCTCCCTGTGCCCAGTGCTGGGAAGGCTCTGAGGCAGAGCTGAGTTGCTCTGAGCATCCTCCACACTGCTTGTATCAAACCTTCACACTCTTTATTTGATTAAAAGCGTAATAATCTTCCAAGGGCCTCTGGTTCCCAGCATCAGATTTACAGTGTAATTCCGTGTTTTCTGTCTGGAAGTGGAATAGGATGGCTGAAGCTGGATGCAGGTGGAGTTGGATGCTTTCCTCTTTGCAAGCCCTTTATTGTGCCCAGTTTCACAGAACAACCCCTGTGTTTCATCCCCAGCACCTGGCAGCTGTGGAGGAGAGGAAGATCAAGTCCCTGGTGGCCCTTTTGGTGGAAACTCAGATGAAGAAGCTGGAGATAAAACTTCGCCACTTTGAGGAGCTGGAAACCATCATGGACCGGGAGAAAGAGGCAGTAAGTGGCAATTTGGAATTCAGTCTCTCACTGCAAAGATCTGTGTGTGCCAGCACCTGGAAAACCAGCATCTCCAGCTCTTCCTCTCCTTTCTGTGTCCTTCTCCTTCAGCTGGAATCCATAATTCCCTCCCACAGTGGCATTTGAGCCCTTTCCTCCTTCACCCAGTGTTTTCTCTGTTCCATGAGCAGCACACTGGGGGTATCCTGGATTTGCTTCCTCATCCTATCTCCAAGCAGGAACGTGGAATTGAGCCTTTATGTGGCCTTTTCCCGTGGATTATATCTGACCTAAGGACAGCTTTTCCCTGGAAAGAGTGAAATGGGTGGAACCCTTCCTTCCCTAGGGAAGGAAGCCAGCCCTGTACGCATTCCTCCCTGACCCAGGTGAAGAGCTGGATCCAAGGATGTAATTCAGGTTTTGGGGGCTTTCTGGGCAGCTCTTGGGAAAGCCCTGGAAGTGGGAAGTGGAGGTGGAAGGGGAATGCTCAGGAGTAACAGCCTCACTTTGCGGTGGTGGTGATGGTGATGATGGTGATGGTGACGATGATGGTGATGGGTTTGCCTGAGCTGGGAAGGCAGCAGCAGCTTCAGGAGAGGGGAAGGGAGGAGTGAGGTCAGGACATGGAAGTGGTGCTGTCTGGGCCCGGGTTGCTCAGGAATTTTGAGCTGTTGTGTCACGTGTAGTGCCAGAAGCTTTGGAGAAGTGGTTCCTCTCCAGCTGCTCGAAAGGTGACTCAAAACCTCATTTTTGGCAGAGTGGACAATTTTAAATTTATTTTTCTATTGTGTAGCTGCCTTGATGTCAGTAGACAGTTACTGTGGATGGGTTGAAGATGTTGATTCATAATTCCAGGGATTTCCACATTTGCCCTTCTGTGTGAATTTAATGGAATTACGCCCCCATCTGGCGTTCATGGAATCATATCTCAGGTTGGAAAGGGCATCAAGTCCAACTCTTGCTCCTCACAGCACCTAAAACTAAACCATGTGACCAAGAGCATTGTGCAGACATTCCCTGAGCTCTGCCAGGCCTGGTGCCATGGCCACATCCCTGGGGGGCCTGGCCACCCTCTCCATGCAGAACCTCTTCCCAGTGTCCAATCCAAAGCTCCCCTTAATCGCAGTGATGGAGTTTGACAAGATGTGGACTTCTCTCGGAGCAGGATGTCAGCAGGAATTTCTGGATCGCTCTACATCCTCCACCATTTCAGTCTGTGTTTGATTGGCAGCTCAGGAAATGGACCCAACTATTTTGGAAAGGTTCCCTGCAGATTCTTTCTTTGGGGGATATATTCCATTAGTGACAGGGAGGTTTTTTTCTCCCTTTTGAGGCATATGACATTTCCCTTTTTAAAAATGTGCATACAGATTTTCCCCTTGGCTTCCTGGTGGTTAAATTTGGTCTTTTCACCTGTCATTGTGGATATTTAGTGGAATAATTAAAGCAGAAAAACCTCCTCGGTGCCGTTGCACACTGTGCCTGTCGCTCCTGCTGCCCTGGCTTTTCCTTGCAGGGAAGGAGCAGGGATTGTAAGTGTTGACAGGAATCAGAGCTGCAGACTGGAGGGTGTTACATTTCAGGCAAAACACATTTATTTGTGTTTGAGCTGAGCAGCGTCAGCGCTGCCAGTGCTGAGTGTGGGAAACCAGGGGCCTGGTGGCGGAGCTTTGCCGGCCTAGGATTTCTAATGGCACCTGAAGCTTTGCTGGTCCTGTTCAGGGAGAAATCCCTGAATCCCTGAGGTTGGAAAAGCCTTCCAGGACCACTGAGTCCAAGCTGTGCCTGATCCCCACCTTGTCCCCAGCCCAGAGCACTGAGTGTCACGTCCAGGCCTTTCTTCCAGGGCTGGGCACTCCAAACCTGCCTGGGCAGCCCCTGCCAAGGCGTGGCCACCCTTTCCAGGAAGGAATTCCTTCTGAAAGGAAGTTCTGTGCTGGAGATGAAGCTGTAGCACAGCGATGTGTTGTATGAATGAACATTAAGAGCTTGTAGTGGCCCCTCCTTGTGCAGCACTTCTAACAAGAGTGCAGCAATGTGGTGTTGGATACTGGGGGATTGTCAGGTGTTGAGGGTTGTTTGCCAGGCGGTCACAGAGCCTGGTGTGGAACCAGGGGTTTGGGCTCTGTCCTAGAGCCCAAGCTTAAACTTGGCTCAATTTTAACACCAGCTCATGTTATAACTTGTCTTTCTGTGCCTTTTTTTCCTCTGTCCAGCTGTCTTTCCTCATCCCAAACACAGTGAACGTGTAGAAGGGAAGTTTTCCCTGGTTTTCCTTGCTCCAAGGTGAATTTTCAGGCACTGGCTGCTGTTTGGGGATCCTTGTAAAGACTCTTTTAAACTGTAGCGGGATGGGGTGCCGTGAAGAGAGCAAAGCGGAGCCACAAAAGGGTCTCTAAGGAATAAAAAAGTGTTGCCTGAGTCTTTGTGTGGGGTCATTTGCAGGAATTCCTCTCCCAGCTGTCTGCCACCTCGGGAATGTTTCCCCACACGCCCCATTTCCCTGTGGGGTGGATTTATCGGGTGCTTCCCTCAGCGTCTCAGAGTGTCCGAGGAGAAAGGAGCCAGGGCAGCATGAATAATGCCATTGTGGGCCCCGCAGCAGCCACTCCACCCCGGCCAGGAGCATGTTTCATTCATGAGCTCGGCCCATCTGGGGCTGCTGAATGCCGGCTCTGTGGAGCTCCCTTCCCACTTCCCATCCCTGCCTCGTCAGCAGCCAGGCTGCCAGCACCGAGTACTGAGGGAGCTTTGGGATTTTTGGAGAACTCGTGCTAGGTGAGAGTCTCCTTGGCAACCTGCTTTTCAGCTGAATTACGGAGTCTACCTTAAAACACTCGTTAAATATTTGTAACCGAGTCACGCAACCCCCGGGCCCGGTTGTCCAAGAGCAATAATGTGGGAATGTGTCGATATTCCTTAAATAAGTCAAATATCACTTCCTTCCCCAGGACACGGACCCATCATACAAATACCCGATAGCAGGACGTGATTTCTGTAGCTTTTTTGTCTTTTCATGGAGTCCCAGGCTGGTTTGGGTTGGAAGGATCTTCAGGACGATCCAGTTCCACCCGGGGCAGGGGCACCTTCCCTAGACCAGGTTGCTCAGGTTTGCTCTCTACACGACTCCATAATTAATCCAAGTAGTTTATTTTACATTAATTGGACTAAATGACTTGAGGTTTTTTACATAATGCTCTTAATAGTGCAAATCACTGGTGTCTGGCTGCTGTGGCATCCAATTCCTGCTCTCAAAGGGTGGAGAAGGATCCTGCCTGCGATCCCTGAGCTCCTGCAGCTGCACACACGTTCTGCTTTGGGCTTAGCTAGAAAATCCCTTGAGATTCCTGTTCTCCCTCATTCCAACATGCAGGAGGTGGAGAGAAAACCCCCCAGTTTCTTCCAGAGCTGTGTTAGGGCTGAGTTCTCTGTGCAGAGAGTTCTCTGTGAGAAACAAGCTGTGTTACTGCGAGGTTTTAGGACTGAACAAGGTGAGTTCATGTGTTCCAGCTGGAAAAAGCTCTGGAGCCTTTCCCAGAACCTGCTGCAAACATCCACGGGACAGCTGTTGGATTTGGGGTTGGTGGGCTTGGAACGAGCAGCTCCTTCCAAGCCAACCTGTCTGATTTGCAGGAATATGTTTGGAATCCATCATTCCTAACTTCCCTCTGCCTTTTGTCCCATCTCTGGCACAGCTGGAGCAGCAGAGGCAGCAGCTGCTGACAGAGAGGCAGAACTTCCACATGGAGCAGCTCAAATACGCCGAGTTGAGGGCTCGCCAGCAAATGGAGCAGCAGCACAGCCAGAACCCCCAGCAGCCCCACCAGCACCCCAGCGGGCCCGGCATGAACCCCCTGGGGGCACCAGCACACCCAGGGCTGCTGCCCCACCAGCAGCCCCCACCCTACCCCATGATGCACCACCAGATGCCACCTCCTCACCCACCTCAGCCAGGTAAGAGCCGGGAGCAGGAAATTCCTGCCGTGAATTCCTTGCAGGAGCGAGCCCAGAGGGACAGGAGCTGCCAGGGGTGGCTGCCCAAGGGATGATGGGTGTTCTGGGTTACTGGTTTATAATGGTGCCACTGGCAGACACAGTTCGCTGGAAAGGTGAGCTTTGCTTGTTCTGCAGCTCCTTTTTGGAGCTTTTACCCCTATTCCAGATGTGTGGATGGAGTTTGGGGAGGAGGTGCCTTACAGAGGGTGTGAACCCCAAAAGTAGGGGGTGAGGGAGGGCCAGGCTCGCTGTTTGGGAGCTGGTTTGGTTTTTGCTGGAATTGGATTAGGAGTGGGATAAAACTTGGCCTGATTTTAGACTCAGATTTAACGTCGTGGCTCAGTGTGTCTGTTGTGGGGTGTGGACAGCTCAGGGCTGCTCATGTGGCCGTGGAGGAATAACCTGAGAAAGGGAGAGCTGGCAGATGGGGAGCAGAGTAAAGGAGGGAATCCTGGCCCATCCATAACAGCTCTCCCTTCCACGCTGCTCTGGAGACTGGCAGTGGGACAGGATGAAAGGCATTGCTGTATTTATTCCCTGGGGAACTGATCCGTGCTGATTTCTGTTTTCACATCCTTGGCTCACACAGCCCTGTATTCCTGCAGCCCCTCATAGCAGTCTGGGCTCTGCATTCCCAGCGGTCCCTCCCGGAGTGTGTTGCAGGGAATGTGGGTCTGTTAATTAGCCAGAACATCTCTCTTTCAGATTTGATTAAAACTGGTCGATAGATTGACTTTTCCAGCAGCACCTCCCCTGGCTGAGGGCAGCAAAGCCCTGGCTGAGGCTCAGCACTCCTGGCTCCCACAGCAGCATCCGGAGTATCTCATTCCGTACACCCCCAGCACCAGGATCTTCCCTCTTGCCTCCTCTGACAGTTCTCTGGTTTGATGTTTCTGTAAAGGGAAGAATTTGAGGCCCACTCAGAGCTTGGAGCAAACCCCTCTGTGTCTCCAGCCACAGCCCAGCTGATCATGCCTAGAAGGAAGAGGAGGCTCATTTCCTCGAGTTTTCAGTGGAAATTTGTTAGGAATGCCTGGGAAGTCCATGGGTGCCAAAGCTCTTTGGCTGCACAGTAGAGTTACTCTGAGTTGGGGACATGGAGAGAAAATGGCAAACTGGTGAACTTCAGCTTGTTGACCCCACATCTGTGAGTTCCTGCACTGGCTCTGCCCCTGAGTCTCCTGCAGCCTTGGTGGAGATCCCAAAATTTGGAGAGTGTGAGGTCATGGAGTCCTGGAATGATTTGTGTCGGACCTTAAAAATCACCCAGTGCCACCCCCTGCAGTGGGCAGGGACACCTTCCACTGTCCCAGGTAGCTCCAAGCCCCGTGCAGCCTGGCCTGGGACACTGCCAGGGATGGGCAGAAGAAATGGCCCATTCAGGAAACCCCAAACCCCTGAGAGTGACCCAGAAGCACCAGTGGGGCAGCTGGGCTGGGAATACCTGCGCAGCTCCTGCTCAGCTGCCTGCGTCTCACTCCAGACTTTACCTTGGTGCTCACTGCTGGTTTCAGACAGGTTTCTGACCTCAGTAGCGGCTGAAAGCGCGACCGTGGGCTCAGCAGACCGTGAACAGAACGCGACGTCGTGGCCTGGGAGTGATTGACGAGAGCTGAAGGGTGGTGGGAAGCAAAGGGAGAAAAGGATCTGAGATGGCATTTGGAGAGGGAAGAGAGGAAGATAAATTCCTGCTCACAGCTTGTCTGGGCTCGGGGGCAGAAGCAGTTAAGTCCGTCTCTTAACTAAAAGTTAAAAGCGAGGCTTTTCCCAGAAATACGGTTTTTAGCTTAGATGTCAGTCTGGGCATGGTGGTGGAGAACATCTCCCGTGGAAGGTGGGGCTGGAGCCATCTGGAGAACATCTCCAGCCAAGGAGATGGCCACATCTGGCTCTGCTGGACCATAGAATTCATTTTCCCCGAGTTTATTTTGTTCTCCCCTTTGCCCTGGAATGAAAACTTTTAAAATAGGAAAACAAAATTGGATTCCAATTTCACTGCGAAAAGCTGCACCTTGTCATTATAATGGGAAATAAAATTCCCAGTTTCTTCCTGTGGTCCCACTTTTGGCACTTCACTGTTTTCTCTTTGAGCTCTGGGCTGGTGATCGGTGGGATGAGAACTCCTGGTTCTGGGGGCACTCGTGGTGTGGAATATGAGAAACTTCTGGAAATTCTTGGAGGACGAGAGATAGCTGGGAATGAGTAGTTGTCATTATTAACTCTTCCTTCAGGTGGGATTTTCAGCTGGTAAATCACTTCTGACCTAAGGCAGAAATGGAATGAGGAGGGCAGGATGCGCTTCCCACCACAGCTGGATGAGCACCTTTAACAGCCTTTTCCCTCACACATTTTACCTCATTTTCTGACAATTATTGAAATACTTAAAAAAAAAAAAATGACTTTGTCAGGAATTTTGGACTTCTGGTTTTTCAGCTGCTGAGGATTTCATTATTTGTGGGTTTAAATTAAGTTTCTGGATGCTATTTGCTTTCTTATTGGGCTGGTGATGATTCCGGTGGGCTTTTTTGGCTATAGGTAAGGATTTTGAGTTCACTTCCTTCAGGTAAATACTCCCTACAGCTGTCAGTGCTTCCTGTTTCTCCATCAGATGTGCAGAGCTTGCTGGGGAGATGCAGGGAGCAGTGGGATGAAAGGAAATCCAAGCCATGGGGTGGTGAATGGCATTGTAACCTGGGTGTAATTTGGGATTGAAGGTGTGAGAGAGGTCGGTGACACAGGAACATCGACACCACGGTGCGGTTTGGCTGTTTGAACACCTGCCCCGGGCAAGAGGTGTTTGGGGCTGGAATAGTGAGGAAAAGGAGTAAATACTTTCTGTGTTACAAAATTCCTGGAGTCAAACAGTAAATCCAAGTGAAGCCGGGACAGTGGCTCCTCTGCAGGGACTGCGCAGAGCTGCTCCGGGGGGCTGAGCTGCTCCCTGGGATGCTGGCTTGAGGATCCTTTCCTCTGGGGGGTAACAGCAGCAGCTTCCCCACCAGGTATTCCCTGTGTATCCTACGTGCTTCCCTGGAGGCACGGAATGGTGATCCCGGAGTGGGGCCCGGCCGCGGCTCCGGCCCTGGAGGTGTCCGACTCCGGCACTGAGCGGGAGTGGCAGAAATCTGCTGCCAGTGAAGTGGAAATTCTGCCTCTTCTTCCCCGAGACACGAGGCTAAATGAGTTGTTGTGGTTAATTATTCACAGTGCTTGGCTGGGGGGAGGGAAGGATGGATTTACTGTTGGAATATCCCTGCCCGTGGCGGGGGGGAATGGGATGAGCTTTAAGGTCCCTTCCAACCCAAACCATTCCAGGATTCCCAGAGCCTGTGAAACCCATTCCCAGTGGGAAGGAGCACACCTTGGAACGCCAGCAGGACTTCCCTGGAGCTGTTCTCTGCCTCTTCATGTCTGGGCTGGGAAACACCTCCTCCAGCAGTAGGAGAGCAGGGTGTGAGCCAGGCTCATCCCCACAGAGCTGCTCCGCGCTCTCCCAAATCCTGCCTGCCAAAGGCCACTCCTGCACGGAGCACTGGCTGTGTCCATGGGTTTTCCCTGCAAAGGCTGGACGGGGAGAGGTGCTGGAGGATTTGGATCAGCTCCAAGCCTCGTGCATCAAAACAAACCCCTCTGGCTGCTTATCAGCCCAGCGCTCCTCAAGTGCTGATTTAATAGAGGGAGAGGCTTTTTAATGGAGATAAATACCTTGGAGAGCCTCTAAAGGCACTTCCTCCCCGTTTCCCTGGAATGCGAAGCTGCACTGATAGCAGGGGAAGGCTCCAGAGCACAGGCTGAGGAACCTGCCCAGCCCCTCCGTGTCAGGGGTTTTCAGGCTGTTCAATCCCGTCGTGTTGAACCTTTGGACTGGATCTCTTCCCGCAGCTGCTGTTCCTAAGCTCTCCCCCCTATGTAGGTCACACTTCCACATTTTCTGCTTGAGCCGCTGTCTTGGAGCGCTTTTCTCTTGGAAAAAAAAAACATCTCTGTAGAAGCAGGGCTTTGGTTTTGCCGTGGTGGCAGCGGCGATTTCCCCTTGGTTAATCCCACTCCGGGTGGGTTCATTGCTTGGGTCCTCTCAGCTTGGGCATTTTGGAGCTGGGATGGGATGGGATTGTTCCTCTGTGACTCCCTAAGCTAATTTTGAGATTAAAATGATGCATCCCATGTGAAGAAGGGAATAAATGGGCAGCCAAACCCACACACGGAGGAGCTTCTGGGCTTATGGACAACTTGCGGCAAACCGGCAGCGCCGCTTGGTTTTAAACCTCCAAGGTTTAACAGAGAAAAAAAAGCCCAGGAGACTCCTTGGTCCTGTAAGGAGAGAGCTTCCCAGTGAGCATCACTGGGAGATTTGGGGTTGTAGAATCCCATGGTTTGGGTTGGAAGGGACCTTAAGGATCATCCTGTTCCACCCCTGCCATGGCAGGGACACCTCCCACTATCCCAGGCTGCTCCAAGCCCTGTCCAGCCTGGCCTGGGACACTCCCAGGGATCCAGGGGCACCCTTTGCATTTATGAAGAAATGGCATTTTATAAAGTAGATTTAATTCCTGTTCAGAGGTAATTTTAGCTCGGCAGGGGTTGATTTGCATATAAAACATCCTTGAATGTTCACATCCCTGTAGGTTTGACAGCCTTTCGCTGAAGAAATTCTTGCCCAATGCTGGAGTTTCAAGCGAAGCCACTCAGTGTGTAGAAAAGTCTGATTCAGCTTCAGGTGTTTCAGAAGATGGATTTTAATGTTAATCACTTCATTAGTGAGAGAGAATCTCGTAGGCCTGTGGTGTTCAGGGATGGCCACAATGTTGAGGCTCCTGTCAGGTGGCTGCTCCCGGGGTTGGGAATTTCTCAGTTCCCAGCTGTCCTGGGCCTCTCAAACACAGCTGTGTTGTTCCAGTTTTCATATTTTTATTTCCTGCTCAACCTTAGTTTTGCCAGTGAATAACACCCCTCCTAGCTGTGAATATCTTCTCCTTCTGCTACAAAACCTCTGAGTCTTTGGGAGGTTGGAACTGGATGGTGTTTCCCAATGTCCCACCTCCCCCTGCCCTCTGGCACTGGGAAGCCATTCCCTGTGTCCTGTCCCTCCATGCCTTGTCCCCAGTCCCTCTCCAGCTCTCCTGGAGCCCCTTCAGGCCCTGCCAGGGGCTCTGAGCTCTCCCTGGATGTTGTCCTTGTTGTCCTCTAGGAGTTTGTGCCCAGGTGTTGACTCGATCCCAAATCCAGAGCTCCCACTTCCTTGCCTGTAAGCACCGTGTGGCTCTGGTGCTGTTCATGTGCATTCAGAGCCTTTTCTTGTGTCAGAGTTCGTCACATTCATTTCCCCCCATGCCTGGGGTTGGGTGGAAGGATCTGTTGCTATTCCTGCATGGAAGTGTGGAAAAGGAAATGGAGTTGGGTTATGCCAAACCAGCCCTCAAATGACATTTTAAAGCATCAACCCCAAGGTGGAGGTGTCCAAGGCCGGGTGTTGTAGCAGCTGCCGTGTGCAGCTGGAACAGGAAGGTCTCCCACAGAGCCGGTTTGTGAGGCAGAGTGTTGGAATCCTCCCTCACAGCAAAAACAGGCAGTCGTGGTAGAAATCCCTGTGCAGCCCAATTTTAACTGTGTGGTGTCAGTTCTCTTCTCTAAATCTCCTTCTTTCTTCAGCTCCCTAAATTCATCCATGAGGCCTCGTGGCTGCTCCTTTCCATCAGATGTTCTCACTTTGACTCCTTATTATTCCGTTTGCTTCCCGACACTTGGATTCCATGGGATCCCCTTTCTGGTGGGGATTCACGTTGGGTTTGACCATGTTCCCTCCCACTTGCCCCTTGTGCCAGTGTTTCCAAGAGATTCCAAGTGCCCCCCGGCCCTTCCTGAAAGGAGTGTGTTGACTGTGGGGATGAAAAGGCGTTTCCCGGGAGTCCGGAGCACGCACGGAGCCACCTCTCACACAAACCCCTGCTCGCTGCTGGGAGAACGCTCCCCTGGCTTTCCCTCCCCACCAGCTCCCAGGGTCTCACGCTCGTGTCTCCCCCTCCTCCACAGGTCAGATGCCAGGCCCTGGCTCCATGATCCCTGGCCAGCCCATGCCAGGCCGGATGATGCCGAGCGTGTCCGCCAGCATCCACCCTGCGGCCGGCGGGGCCGCCCCGCCCGGGATGTCGCCGATGTCAGGGAATCTCATCGGACCCCGCGTCCCGCTGGCAGCTCCCAATGGCATGTGTGAGTGCACCTCCCTGGGGTAGTGCTGGGGGGCTCCTCTGTCACTGGAAGAGGCAGTTCAGTGGAAACTCCGTATTTCCCGCGGGAATGACGGGATCTGTGCACGCTGCCAGCCTGAGAGCGGTGCCAGGGATGTGCTGGAAGCTTTAAGTGCTCCTCAGCCCTTTGGGCATCCCAGCACATTCCATTGTCCTTTATTTTATTCATAACATCCCATATTTTATTTATAATGATACAGAGGCTCGGTGGTGATGATCAGAAACCTCTCCTGACTTAGTGGAGGGTCAGGAATTAACTATAATTCCTTAATAGTGGAGGTCAGAGAAGGATCCAGTTCAGTAATTCCGTACTGAAATTGGAGCAATTCCACCCTGGAATTGGTGTAAGGAAGTCCTGGTTAGGAAGAAGGAGAAGATGAACCTTGTAAGGAACATTCCAATATAAAATCTGCACCTCTAAAAATGAAGCTGATTTATGGCAGCCAAAAAAGCAGCTGGATCAGGAGCCACAGTGTGGGAGTTGCTTGAATGAGTGTGAGAGCATGGCCAAGCCCAGAAGGCAGAAGACAAGCTGGCACAGGGAGGGATGACTGAGGAATTCTCCATCAGGAATTCCTCAGTAAATTTGCCATTATTAATTGCAGCCTGGGCCCAGCTTCTGCCCAGGAATCTTCACCCCCAAAATGCTCAGTGTGGTTGTCACCGGATGGGCAGGAAGTGTCTTCTACTTCTCCCAAAAAATAATTGGGAAAAGCCCGTCTGGTTTTGGCTTCAGTTGCAGAAGCTGCTGTGAGCTCTGACTCACGGGCGTTCCCAGCCCCAGCGGGAAAACTCCGCCTGTGCTATTTTTGTTTGGGCATTGCTCCTATTCCTCTGCTCCCTCAGCTTTACTTAGTTTTCCATCCTTTTCCCTGAGCCTTTACCACTGGGAATATCGTGTGTCAGGTTGTATTCCTGTTTGGTCTCTTCCCTTCTCTTAATTTCTCCTTTTTTCCTCCCCTACTAAACAAGTCAGTCATGTTCCATTAGCATCTCCTCCCGGGGCATGAGGCTGGCCCTTTGTATCCCTCCCTCCTTCCCGCCTGCTCGTTGCATCCGTGGATTCCTCTGCTTTAACCTACATCCATCCTTCAGAGGGAGGAGCAGCCTCTGTTTGTATCAAACCTATTGTTCTGTCTGGTTTAAACAGCAGAGAGCCGTAATTTGGGCTTGAGCGCGGAACTGGGAGGTGAGAGATGCCAATTCCAGCTCCAGAAGTCGCTTGGCATAGATTTGCCAGCTGCTGAGCCACATCCCTGGCACCTTGTTAGTAAAAATACGGGAATTGTTTCCTCTTGCACGGAGTCTGTGTGGTGCTGGGTGGTGGAAAAGCACATTAAGGTGCAGCAGAGCTTCAGGAGCTGCCATGGGGATTGTCCTGGTGGGAATTCCCCTCGGACGCTCTCCTGTGGCGTGGAGACACCTGGGCGCTGGCGTTGTGGCCCCTCCGTGTCCAGCCCCTCCTGCTGTCCCTCCCTGTCCCCCCAGTGCCCCTCACTGTCCCCGTTGTCTCCCGCAGATCCCGGCCCGGCGCAGCCACCGCCCCCCGCCGAAGGAGTGACCCCGCCCCCGGCTGGAGCCCCGCCGGCCTCAGCCGCTCCGTAGGCAGCCAAGGAAGGAGGAAGGAACTTCCACAGCAACATAGTGGTGACCAAAAGAGAATTCCTCAGTTCCCTCCTGCTCCCCTCGCAGTCGCGTGTGTGTGATCCGCACACAGTCACACGGCAGCGTTCCCCCGCTCCCCACCGGAGCCCGGCAGAGCTTGGCCTTCCCTTGGGAAGCTGGATTTAGGGATGCCAGGAGTGCCTCCATGTTGCTGGTGGGAAGTCCTTTACCCCTTGGCCTGCTTGCCTTGCAGAGCTCCACACTGGTTTCCTTCCTCTTGGTGCTTTGAGCTTGGGCTTCTCCCAGAAAGGGTAAAATAATCCAGGTTTTAGGGCAGGAGCCGAGCTTCAGGCCGTGCCCACTCCGGGTGTTCCAGTGTTCCGGGGTCTCCGGGCAGAGCAGAGCACCGAGAGGAGCTGCCAAACCAGAGCTTGGAGCAGAGCAGGAAAACCAGGGCGTGCTGGGGCACGGAGGCGCAGGAACGGCAGCCGTGCCCGTAGGGATTCCTGGTGGCTACGGCCGGAGCTGCCTCGTAACTTATTACAGGAAATATTGATCCATGCGAATGAAGCCGGGAGTGAATCAATCGGAATAAAACCACTCAATGGTAGGAGTTTTCTCGCTCCAGTTTTTACCTTTCCTTTGCCTTTGGAGGTGGTAGTTGGACCTTCCCTGAGTAGTTCGGTGCAGTAGCCAACTGAGGAATAACCCCCCATTTTTAGTCCCTCTTTTTGGAGCATATACTTTGTACTTTTTAAAATGAAGAAAACAAAAAAAAAAAAAATAAAGTAGATAGCGAAGAAGTGCTAGAATATGGGATTGGGTTGGGATGGCTGGGATGGGAATGCCAGAACTACCTCCTGCGGACGGCCAGGGCAGCAGTGGAACACGGCTGGGACAGCTCCTGTCACCCTCCAGCGCGGCTGGAGGGGTGGGGAAGGGCACAGCTTCAGCAGGCAGGTCTGGGAGTGCTCCAGGGCTGCTGCTGCACACCTCCAGGCTGCCAAAACTTGGGAAAAAGTCCTGCAAAAAGTCCTTTTCTGCCCACGGTTCGAGTTCTCTGCCCTCGTCCCAGCCTGGGAGCGTTGGGGCTTTCCTGAGGGTCTGGAGGCTGCTCCTTGATTTGAAGGGTGGCTTTTGGCCAGGTGGGAGTTGAGGGTGGGCTGGAGAGAGGCTCCCACAAACTCTGGAACCTCCAGAACCACTTCCACCATGTAAAAACTAAAGATTTGCCAGGTCTTCCAGCACAGCTCCGCGGTGCTGCACAGAGAGCGGCCGGGGCCTTCCCATTCCCCTTCCCGAGGCGTCCTTCCCCTCCAGGGTCTTTGGGGTGAGCGTGGGATTTCTGGTGCAGCCCTTAGTCCAGTTTAGAGTAACCTCAGGTTGTTTTTAGTGTGAGCAATTCCAAGGATCCAGGTGGAGACTATTTTTTACTGTCCAAGTGCTGATCCTGCCGAGGACCTGGATCCTGGACACTGTTTTGTTTCTGTATAAATAATCCCTGTGCCCACTTTTTCACCTGATCTCTGTATAGGGCCGGTTTGATTCCTGCAGCAGCCACCCAATTTTGTGAAATAAAAGCCAAAAAAAGCGGTTTTGTACAAAGCCTGTGCAGTTTGTGGAGTCTCCTTTGCCTTTGTGTGCGGGAAGAGCTGGGAATGGTTGCTGTGATCCGGGGCTGTCTTGGGGCTGAGTGTGAACCGCAGAGGAGCAAACACAAAACCTGAGCTTGGGAGAGACACCGAAGGCACAGCGGGAAGCGAAGACCCTTCACACACTGGGATGAGCTGCTTTGGGAAGACTCCCAGGGTTTCAAAGCTCCGTGGAGCGGCTGCAGCAGAGTAGCACCGAGGCCCGGCAGCATCGCTGCTGTTGGATTCCTGCTTTCCCGCGGGCTCCGGTGGCTGCTCCCGCTTGGATCACGCTGGAAGGGGAGTTCTGATGTGGCAGGTTGGGCTGGGGGAGGCCTGGGGTCCCCTGCTGCTCTGCTGGGTTCAGTCCTGCTGCCTGTCCTGCTCTTCCCTCTGACCCTGCCGGGCTCCGGAGGCTGCCAGGAGGGTTTGTCTTTTTGATTAAACTGAAACCGGAATCCAGTCTGGCTTACGTTCCAGCCATCGCTGCTGCTTTACCCAGCGAGAGCCTTGGCCTCAGAACTGGTGCCTCTTCCCGGGCATCCTGTAATGCCCATGGGCCTTGATTCCCTAGGAAGGAAAAGCCCAGGGGTGGAGCTGTGTCCACATCTCCAGGAGACGCCATGAAAGCCCCGTTTCCAGCTGGGAATTCCTCCTTGGATGGGCTGGGGGGTCTCCAGGTCTGGGGTCTCCTTCTCTCGTGGGCTTCTTGGTGCTGCTCCCACAGGGGGCAGGAAGGAGAGGGAAGGACCTCTTGGATCTTTGCATTCCAGCAAGGTTTGTCCCTTGGGATGATGACCTCCTCACCTGCAGCACGGCCAGCAATGGTCATTTTTCCTCCTCTCATCCTGAAGATCATTTTCCTGAGGGATGCACGTAAATGTCAATTTTGGAAATGTTTTCTCTTTACAGCTTTCAAAGTTTCGTGGTCACAGCAGCTGCCAAGACTGGGCTGGCCAGAGCTGGAGTGAGGGAGGGAATGGATGTGCTTTGGGATCCCAGTTTTGGGAATGCTGGTGGGTGAGGGGCCGGCCAGAGCCCCCGTGCCCTGGGCTGATCCCCAGCGTGGGCAGCAGGGGAAGGGGGGATTCTGCCCCCTCAGGTGAGACCCCACCTGCAGAGCTGCCCCAGCCCTGGGCCAACAGCACAAGGAGCTGCAGCTGCTGCACAGAGCCCAGAGGAGGCCCCGGAGCTGCTCCTGGCCTGGAGCCCCTCTGCTCTGGAGCCAGCCTGGGAGAGCTGGGAATGTTCCCCTGGAGAAGGGAAGGATCCAGGGAGAGCTCAGAGCCCCTGGCAGCGCCTAAAGGGGCTCCAGGAGAGCTGGAGAGGGGCTGGGGACAAGGGATGGAGGGACAGGACACAGGGAATGGCTTCCCACTGTCAGAGGGCAGGGATGGATGGGAGATTGGGAAGGAATTGTTCCCTGGGAGGGTGGGAAGGCCCTGGCCCAGGGTGCCCAGAGAAGCTGTGGCTGCCCCTGGATCCCTGGAAGTGTCCGAGGCCAGGCTGGACAGGGCTTGGAGCAGCCTGGGATGGTGGAAGCTGTCCCTGCCCATGGCAGAGGTGGCACTGGATGATCCTCGAGGTCCCTTCAGCCCAGACCATTCCAGAAGTCGCTTGGTTGGGATCCCCACAGCTGGGCTGGGGATGGGTTGGGGTCTGGGGCTGCTCCAGTGCTGGACACGGAGTGGGATTAGGGAGTGAATCCATTGCTGTTCTCAGTTTATCCGAGTGGGTTCAGTCGGCTGCAAGGGGGCTTTGGACAGGGCTCTGAACGGGCTGAGTGTCTGCTCCAAAACCACTGTTGGGGTCATTTCAATCCAAGATATCCTTAGGATAAAGGGAATTACCTGCTCAGGACGAGCCCTTCTGCCTGCTCCAGAAAATTCCCTGTCCCTCCCGCTAATACAGCTGGGAGGGGTTTGCATCTTCATCCGAGTAATCGGATCCTGCTGGAGACAGGAGATGTGAACCGTGGGATTTTTCCCCAGCGCCGTTGGCTGAGGGAGCAATGAGGGAACGGAGCAGGAACAGGCGCCAGCACCGCGTGTCCATCCCAAAAACACCCTAAACCTCCCGTGTCCTGCCTGGAATACCAACTCCACCCCGGGCTGCCTGAGAAGCTGTGCTTTTTGGGTCTTCTTCTGGCCAATTTAAAGCCCAAAACGCACGCACCTTGGGGCACGTGGAGGGTTTGGGGGTGTCTGAGTGCTCATCGTCCCCTCGCTGCTGCTTCATCCCTGGGCCTTTCTCACAGGAAACTTCCAAGGGAAGGATTTGGAAGCTGGGAGCTCCTTTTCTCACTCCACATGTTTTACAGGAATGAGTTCAAGGCTTACCCCGGTGCCCACCCCCTGGATAATCCCCCCCAATCCCGAGAGGAAGAGACGTGCCCCAGACAAGGCTGACAGGCGGCTCTGGGTGACTGCCAAGGGCTGGCCCGTGCCGGGGCTGTGCCGGGGCCGTGCGCGAGACCTCCCTGCCCGGCTGTCCAGGAACACTGTCCCCCTCTGCCCGCACCAGCTCCTCTCCCCCTTCCACTGGAACCCCAGGACGCTGCTGGGGTCACAGCATGGGGGCCCTTCCAGCAGCCCTAGGAGCCCTCGGGATGTCACCTGGAGGCTGCAACAAGAAACTGAGGGTTGATTATTGGGATTCCCCCCCCCCCCCACAATCCCTCCTTTTCTT
>VZRN01002807.1:658823-713051 GCA_013397935.1 Dasyornis broadbenti
GGTGGGGACGCGGTGACAGTGGGTGGGAAAGCTCCCGGAGGCGGGAGACGTGGATGTGGCTCCTGCTCCACGGTTAATCCCTTAAAGCTGCTCCTGACTGGCACCAGTTAATCTGCTTCGCTGGGAGCTGGGGACACCGGCTGGGCTGCCATCGGGGACGGTCCGGCTGGGGACAGGGCTGGGGGGTGACAGGGAAGGGGTTGAGACCACCCCCCCGCCCTCCCTAGCCATTGCTGTCCAGTTCCCTGGAGCAGGGAGGAGGGAGCCTTCCCAGCCGGGTCCCTAATGAGCTGTTAATTAGTGTTTGGAAATGCCAAGTGTAATTAGCAGGGAAGCTCCGTGCCAGCTCCTGGGTCTTCCTCTCCAGCCCTGGCCCGGGCTGCCCTTCCCGCTCCCCTGCCCAGAGCAGGGCTACCCCTAAACCCCCTGAGCTGGGGGCATTGAGCCCCCCAAAATGTCACACTGGGCTCATTTAGCCGCAGCTCCACCCGTGGGTACATCTAGTCCCCAAACATCCGGAGTTCAGGACATTTAAGCCCACAGACCTCCATCCCTGGGGATATTAAGTCCCCAAGCCCCCCAGATTTGGGAGCACTTAGCTCCCCAAATCATCAGAACTGGGGGTATAAAATGCCAGGCCCCCAGAGTAGGGGATACTTATCCCCGCAAAGCCGCTGGATCTGGAGTGTTTAGCCCCCCAACCCCCATCCCTAGGGACGTGGAGCCCCTAAATCCACACAGCTCGAGGCATTTACCCCCCCAAAGCCCCCAGATCTGGGGTTATTTATCCCAGACTTCCATCCCTGGGGATATTTACCCCCCAGACCTCCTGTGCTGGGACCAGTTACCCGCCCCCCAAAACCAGGGTCACCCCAAAACGTGGGCAGGGGCTGTTTGGGGGATCCTGCTCTCACCCCTGCTCTCCTGACCCCGGCAGATACCGCACTCCGTCCGAGCTGCACAACGACAACTTCTCCCTCTCCACCATCGCGGAAGGCTCCCACCCAAACGTAAGGAGCTGTGTGGCACCACCCCCCCGTCTCTCCTTCTATCCCATCCTTCTCCCTCTGTCCAGTAAGATCTCACCTGTGCCCCCTCCATGATCCCCACGCTGTCCTCCTGTCCCCATCCCGCCATGATCACGACTCTGTCCCCTCACTGGTGGGTCCCTGGTGACTTAAACAGGACTCAGGCCAGGCAGGGGGTCGGTGTCACCCCTCTGTCCCCTCTCTGTCCTCTCCTGCCCGTGTGGCTCCCCGGGGAGCCACCAGCCCAAATTCCTGGTGGCTTTGGTTCCGTGTGTGGGTGGCAGGGGTGGCTGTGCTGGAATTTTCAGGGAGAGGACAGCCGGGGCAGATGATGCGCCCTGGCTGTGGCATCACTGGGAAGGAGCAGCGGATGCCTCTGGATGCTGGAGGATGACACTCTCCGAGATGCTGCTGTGGTTGGGATGCACCCTCCGGCATCCCCTGGGATGCCTTTCCAACCTCCTGTCTTTCGACTCGGAACAGAGAGAAGCGAAGGGCTTTGCGGAGCGCGAGCCGGAGGAGGAGCGTAGGTCCCTTTAGCCTTTCCCTACCAATGGCCGGTGTTCCCCGTCTTCCGACCGCCTTTAGCAGCCGTAGCGTCGGCGCGGCCCGGCCGCCCTGGCAGGAGGTTCCGGGGCCGGCTCCCTCCCCGCTGCCGAGAGGATGGATGAACCTTGGGATGAACTCGGTGCCGCTCCCCGGCGTCTCGCCGGGCTCTGACCCATCCCTCGTCCCCTCCGGATGTGGAGGGTTCGGCACGCGGTGCCTGGAATGCAGCACAACGAGGATGAGGAGGGGTCAGCAGGGTCAACACCCCTGCAAAGGGGTTTGTGGGGATCCTGCAGCGGTGGAGCCAATGGCACCAGCTCCGGACTGGCCGGACGTCACCGCCCAGGAGATGGAGAATCCTGTCCCTGCGTGACACCGGCCCTTGGCTGTCCCCGTCCATCTGCCGCTCTCCGTGTGGCACCGGGAGCACCGTCACCACCATGGCCTGGCCCACCCTGGCAGCCCCCACGCCGGGGCTCCTCCTGCGCCAGCAGCACCGACGGCGACGCCGGGACCGTGCGGGTACAGGCGTCACCCAGCGCGGCCGGAGCTCGGCCCCGGTGCCAGAGGGGCCGCTCTCCCCATGGATGCGGGACAGACTCGGGGCACAGCCCAGCCCTGGGGCGGGAAGATGCTCCAGCCGGGGGGACGTCGGGAAGAGGCGTGCCCGGCTTTGCCAGCGGCGCGGGGGGACCGGCTGTACGCTGAGGAACCGCAATAAATCCAACCCCTCTGGCCTCCTGCCAAGCGCCGCCGGGAGTGGCTGATTGTCGCGTGGCCGAGGAGATGCGCTGGGCTGGGAACGGGAAGAGAAATCGGGTGGGAACGGTGGGCGGGATGGCCGGGGGATGTGCCTGTGGCTGGCACAGGTTCCTACGGCTGGCACAGCTCGTGGGCGCTGTTGGCTTTGGGAGCCGGAGCACCCCGAGGTGGGGAGGCTGTGCTGGGGGACGGCGTCACCGCGGGGGGGTCGGACCCTCTCCCCGCGCCGGCAGCGCCGCGGTCCCCCCGTGCCGCCATCGGCGCTGGGCGGGGATGCTTGTCCACGGTGGCTCCGCAAGGCATCAGCGCGACATCGGTGCCCTCACCGGGGCTCGCCCCCATCACGGCCCTCCTCTGACCCCCGTCTCTCCCGCAGGATGATCCCAGCGCTCCCCACAAGCTGCAGGACTCGCTGAAATCCTGCCTGAAGGACGAGGAGCCGTTTAACATCCACAACTCGACGTCGCCCAAGCACGAGGGCGGCAAAGGGGAGCAGGACGTGGGGGAGCTCAACTGCCTCCAGAACAACCTGACGTGAGAGGCGGGGACGGGAGCGGGAGCGGGAGGGGCAGCCAGGCTCCCACCCGCATCCACAGCCGTCTCCTCCCGCCGCTGTGTCCCTTCCCGCTCCGTGGCATGCTTTGGTGTGTTTTGTACAGAGGAAAACAAAAAATCCAGTAATAATTCGGCCGTGTCGTGGGGGTGTTTGGTTCGTGCTCCGTGTTTCTCGCTTGGGTTCATTCCGCGCTGTGATTTCTAAACCTTTGCCGTTCCGCAACTGACTTTTTTTGTACTTTTGCCCCACTTTTTTTGAAATACAGGTAAAAACAACAAAAAAAGGAGGAAAAAAAAAAAAAGGAAGATCTTGAAATAAATAAACCATTTTTTTTTTTAAAGTTAAGCCTCTTGCCAGTGCCTGCAATCTCCCAACATGGACACGGCGGGATTCAGTCCCTGCTTCCACAGGGTCCCATCTGAGTGTCACCCGAGGGTGGTGGGTGCCTGGTCCCCCGTTCTCCCCCTCTCCAGGCACCTTCTTGTCTCTGCCAGGTGCAGCACATCCTGCCACCCCAGACACGCCTGGGAGCAGATGGGACACCCCGGGATGTTTGGTGGAGGTGTCTTGGATGCTCCAGGGTTTGCTCCATCCCCACCCCTGTCCCCAAACAATGTGGGTGCACATGGGGTGATGGTTCCCAACCCAGTCTCGTACAGTGGAGCTGCCCAGGATGTTGGTGGGATTTTGGGTGAAACGCCCCAGGGTTTTCAGCCCCCAGCTCCTGGTTTCCACCCGCATGGAGAAGAACCAGTGCCACTGCCCTGGTGGCTTTGGAAAGGTGGGGCTGGTCCCATTGCCAATCAAGCATGGAGCAGGGGTCTCTCCCAAGGGAACCCCAGCTGTCTCAGCACCCTCCCCTCCGGCCGCGGCTCCGTCTTGCTTCCCACAGGAACCGATTTCTTTTGGAGACGGATTCATCCACGTGCCAACACTCGGGGTTTCTTGGGAGACAGGACATGAAGCCATTAATCACCAGACAATATTAAGTGCGTGGCACGTCGGGCATGCAGCCGACGCTCTCCTGGGGCAGGTGGGAGCCAAAGCCGCAGCTCCGCGTGGATCGGATGTTCCCGATGCGTCCTGTGAGCCACTAAATAATTAATTCTCGGCTCGCTCGGGGAGATTAAAAACTGAGGAATGGGTACCGGCAGTGGATCCCGGCAGACACGCGAGGCGGAGCAAGCGGCTCACTGGCACTGGCAGGGTTTGGTCTTTGCCATTCCCCTTCCAGCATGGAGCTGTAGGACAGGTAAAACCATGGACAAAGCACTGGGAACACGGACACAGCAATAAAAAGTGTGGGGCGGGGGAGAGCAATGTGTTGGTGGAGCAGGAGCGTGGCAGAGCGGAGAGGAGATGCTGATGCCTGAGGAAACCACGGAAAGGTGGGACGTCCTGGCATGGGCAGAGGCTGGGCATGAGCTTCCCGTGAGACAGGGAGGGAGGAAAAGGGAGCTGGAAAGAGATGAGCATCACTGTGACACGAGAGGATCTGTGCTCGTGCATGAGGAGTGAGGGAAGAGGAACGGGATGTTGGAGGGGATTGGGAATCTGGGAATGATGTGGCCTTGTGGGTGACGCAGGGAAGAGTAGGGAAGGGGCAATGCAGGATGGCAGAGGCCACACCTCATCTCCAGTGGCGCTTGGAGGGAGTTGGCAAGGTGGGATGCAGGGAGATACAGAGAGGGATGGGGCAGCTAAAGAGTGAGTCCAGCTGGGGCTGTGTGGTGGGATCTGGAAACCATCTGCTCCTCACTGAGTGACTGCGGGTCTGCCTGCGGAGACATCTACCATGGTGTCACCGTGGAGGTGAGACTGGCACAGCCCCTCCACCATGGATGGTGTCACCATGGAACTGAGGGTGACGTGGCACAGCCCCTCCATCCCAGCATATCCCAGCCCTCCACCATGGATGGTGTCACCATGGAACTGAGGGTGACGTGGCACAGCCCCTCCATCCTGGCACAGCCCATCCATCCCGGACCTGCTGTGGCTCCACACAGAGGTGCCCATCTTGGAGTGATGCCCACATTCCCTTGCCACCCGTTTTTGTCCCTTCCAAGAAGCACAGTGTGGCCGGGGTGGGCAGTGGTGGGACCGTCCCCTCCACAAAGCTGGGTGGTGGCTCCTCGGTGCAGGCCTTGTCTCAGAGCCATGAGGGATGACCCACAGAGGGGTCCCAGATTCAGCCGCAGCCACTCACCCCCATGGGCTGTAGGGACTGGGATTCAGGACAAAATTGGGTCAGAAGAATGTAAGCAGTCTAAGGCTGCTCCTGCTCATACACAGGCGTTGGGAGCACTGGGGGATTTGTCCCTGAGGTGTTGCTCTGACCCCACCATTCCCCCCGGGCTGTTCCCGTTCCGTCAGACCCTACTCACCTTCCCGGCACGCTCCTGTTTCCCGCAGGAAGGCACAGCCTCTGCTCCCTGCCTCTCTCCAGCTGCCCATGAGCCCCGGAGCCCCCTCTGTCTCTGGGGTCGGTGTCCCTCGCCGTGCCTCCATTTCCCATGGGGGTACCAGCCCAGCCCCAGCCCGCAGGCTCTCATCCCCTCTGGTTTTCCAAGAGGAGGGAGGAGCGTGGTTTGGAGGGATGGATGGGGTTACCCGAGGGCTCCCCGTCAGCGCCTGGTCGGACACAGGAAGGGGCGAGGAGCAGGTGCCGTGTGCTGTGCTCGGAGCCTATTTCATGAGCCTTGCAGAGGAATTTGCCTCCCAGCCAGAAAAGCAACACATGGGCTTTAATCACAGGCCTAATCACTGCGATGGAGAGGAGAGGCCAGAGAGCTATTAAATTTCAATGCCTGGTTGGTTTGCTGGGAGGGGAGATGGCCCATTGTGGCCAAAAAGGGCTGGCACGGGATGCGGGAAGGGAATTGGCATCGGCAGTGGGCCTGCCCTCCTCACTCTGCCGTCCTCTTTTCTCTCGCAGACACATAACAGGAATAGAGCCACGACCCTGAGACAAGGAGCCTTTCTTCCCTTGACAAGCTCCGGCTGCCTGAAACAAAATATCTGGAGTCAGGATTCATTGGGTGAGTCCTGATTCACCAAATGAGGCCCAATTCACTGGCCTAGGGTCCTGATTCACTGACCAAGAGTCCACCTTCATCGCCCAAGAGTTCAGATTCATTGTCTGAGTCCAGATTCACTGAGCGAGAGTCCCGACTCACTGACTGAGAGTCCTGTTTCCCCAGCTGAGAGTTCCAATCACCGGCTCAGTCCTGATTCAATGGCCAGAAGTCCCAACTCGCCAACCGAATCCTGATTCACCAGCCAGGTGTCCCAATTCACCGGCCAGGCACCGGTGAGGAGCATGAAGGGCTGGAGAAGGAGGTGGGAGCAGCTCCATGGTCCCCATCAGCCCCTGCACAACCCAAACTGTGCTCAATGCCCTCGGCACAGGATGCTGCTGCTTTGGGATTCCGGGTTGGTCTGTCCCTCCCTGAGGTGCCAGGAGCTGGCAGTGCCATGTCTGTCCCTTGAGCCCTTCTAGACACCTCTGAGGACACTTCCTTGCCTGAGGGCTGGCCCCACACATTTCCCTTGGGGGAATATTTGGAAGATATTCCTGCCCCCCTGCCCAAGTTGTCTCCTCTTCCTTGGCTGATACTTTGTCCCACATCTTCCACCTCAGCACGGCCTGGCTCCATTCACCCATGGCTCCAGCCACACACAGCTACAGGGGTTGGATGAATCCCACTCTTGCTGTCCCAGCGCCAGCCCCCAGGGGAAGGAGGGTCAGGTTCGAGGGACCATTCCCAAACCCTTTTGGACCATCCCTGGGAGCTGCTCAGCTGATCCCCAGCACAGGAGTGTTACATGAGGAACCCCGGGATGCTTCCCGGTGAGCCAAAAGTTTGAGAGGAGATGTGTCCCGTAAGTCAGCGTGGGGAGCTCGTGGGAGCATCTCTGGTGACATCCCACTGTTCTCTGGGCTGCCTCCTGGCTGGTGGCAGCCTGTAACTGCAAGAAAGCATGAGGATCCCAGTATTTAGTGTTGGAAATACCAATTACTCCATTACTCTCAGCCTGGCTGTAACAGGGAGCGATTCCAGTATTAAACTGACTCCGCTTTGGATTTAAAGAGAGGAGAAAAGCAAAATCCTCTTAACATCGTGAACTGTAAAATGCCCAGTGTGGGAACGAGGAGCTGGGCATGCGCCCGGTGACGCCAGTGAGGGCTGGGACAGCTCCAGGCACGGCGGCTCCTCTGCGTCACTGCTGTCACTGGCCTGACTGGTGCTACTGGGAGAGCGAGAGAGCGGGGCCGAGGCAGCAACCAGCACCAGAGCCTGGTTTGGAATGTAAAGGCAGGAGGAAAACCAGCTAAGACTGAGCGTGGAGCTCACACCCCTCACAGAGGGATGTGGGAGAACAGGGGAAAATAAGGACAAGGGACGCCGAGATATTTGGAGAAGCGGGAAGTAGGCTCTCATGGGAGGCACCTTTAAAAGTGAAAGGAGTTAAGGAAACTGGCAGAACTTCAAAGAAACGCTGCAAGCAGCACACACAGAAGCCATCCCAATAGGAAATGCAGCAGGAACCAGCCTGGCTACGTCGCGAGCTCCTCGCTGACCTCAGGCTCGAGAAAAAAGGTTTATGGGAAGTGGGAACTAGGTCAGATTACTAAGGACAGTTACAAAGGAAGCATAAGCATGTGAGGAGACACCAGAAAGGCCAAATTGAGATGGAAATAGGGGGGAATCATTAAGGAGAAGAAGAAAAGGCTCCATCAGCAGGAGGAGAAGGAGCAAGGGAGTGTTGGTCTGGACCCAGGGAAAGAGGAAGGCAGCTGGCAAAGGAGTCTGGGAATCCAAGGGGTTCACTGGCTTGTTTTGAAACCTTTTAAAACCCCCAGCCTTTAAAGATGCCAAGTGCAAGCAGATGACCACAATAATAAGGTGCTGTGCTGCCGCTGAGAGAGCAGTGACTGCAGTAATGGGAATATTAAACAGCACACCCAGATCGCTCCTGACTATCAGAACCTCATCCTGGGATGCTTAGAAAACCAGTTAAAGCCACCTGAGAGCTGTTTGGTAGAAACCAGTTCAGGCCATGTGAGAGCTGTTTGGTTTGGGTGTTTGGATGGCTGAGGGTTTACAAGAGCAGGGCCAGTTTGGGGCATGTCATGTAAGCAATGATGGAAGCCACAGCAGAAGGTCCAGGGGAAGCAAGAAGAGAGATCCAGGAGAGGCAGTGGGGAGAACTGGAGACCAAGGGAGACATGGGAACAGCATCTGAAAGACTCCACAGCTGCCTGACAGGAGGGTGCAGCCAGGGGGGAGTCAGGCTCTGCTCCCAGGGAACAAGGGACGGGACAAGAGGGAGCAGCCTCCAGTTGTGCCAATGGTTCAGGTTGGATATTGGGGAAATTCCTTCATGGAAAGGGCTGTCCAACCCTGGCACAGCTGCCCAGAGAAGCTGTGACTGCCCCATCCCTGAAAGTGTCCAAGCGTCCCAGGGTGGATGGGGCTTGGAGCAACCTGGGATAGTGGGAGGTATCCCTGGAATGGGATGAACTTTAAGGTCCCTTCCCACCCAACTCACTCCAGAACTCAGTGACTCAATCCATGAATGCAAGTTGCATTTATTAAAGGAATCTGGAGCCATCCTGCAGGAGCACCCAGGAGTCTCCATCACCTTTTGCTGGGAGCTACAAAAATGCAGTGTGAAAATGCAGCTCTGGTGTCAGAGCTGAGAATCTCACATCGAGGCAAGAGACGGCAGATGGGACAATCTGGTGGGCTGAGGAGCACGGAGAAGCAGTGAGACAACACTGGCTGCCATGGCAGACAAGACCAGTCAAACTTGGTGGGGTTTTGTTGGAAAAGGGGAGATTTCAGGAAGGATTTGGGAGAAAATGCAGAGATTCTTTTGTAGCTTCCCAACTCCAGCTCTGCATGGTGATCCAGGTCTGGGATCTCTGAAGTTCTCTGTTGTCCTCAGGCTGCTGAATGTAGTACGTGGAATTAGCAGGAAGAGGAGACGGCAGGAAAAGAGGAGCTATGGGAGAGCTCTGTGAGCAAGAGTTGGGAGGGGGAGGTGGAAGTGCAGCAAAGGGTGGTCAGAGGGGAGAGGGGAAAAGCAGGATGGGGCAAAATGAGGAGAAGGAGCGACTGAAAAGGGCAACGAGTGTGAGGGATGAGGAGGCACAGAGCATCTGGCAGAGAGCAGTGGCTTTAGGGAGCCGAACACCTGGATCAGGGAGAGGGGACAGCGCTTTCCCTGCCAGCTTTGATCCCACTTGGCTCACAGCCATCCTCAAGACCTTGGTGGTTCCCTGCTGACACAGCTGAGGAACTTTGTGCTGAGGCAACTTTGCTGCCAGATCCCTGCTGGTTTCAGCACATTTCCCAGGGATTCTCCAGTCCCCTTTGGAAAAGGCCTGGAGATCCCTCGTGGAGAGCCGGTGGCATTTTGCTTTGGAATGGTCAAGTGAATTTTAAAGGTGACCTGAAAATTGAATCCAAACTGGTTTGTTTTTCTCCCTGCTTTATGAAGGCAGTGAGTTATTCTCCACAGCCACGAGCAATCAGCAAAAAACCCCACAGATAAACCCAGTGAAAGCTGCCTGGGGGTGTGGAGTGGGAATAATGAGGGGCTGGAAAGAAATGCCAAGAGAGGGTGCGGAGTCGTGGCCGCCGAGGGTTTCTGGGAACAGGTTGGACAAACATCTGCCAGGGAAGGTTGAAGCTGAGCGGATTTTGCTGGCGGCAGGTGTTGCTCCATCTGAGCGACCTCTCCGGCTCCCTCCGGCCTCATGCTCAGTGATCCTGCTTTTCTTCGTCAGAAATGTCAGCCCAGCTCTTCCCTCCCTCTGCCGGAGCGTACAGAGCAGGTTTATCAGCTCAGTCCTCATCATTTTTTCCAACATTTTTCACAGTTGCTCCATTCACCAGGGATATATTTATTTATATCGATACAAACAAGCAAAAAGATTTGAAATGTGAAAAAATAAACACCAACTTTCTCTATTTATCCTTTATTTTCCTGTCCCAGTGGCATCGGTCTCCCACGAAATCTTCCAGCCCAAGGAATACCCCGAGGTGAGAATAACCCCATCCTGAAGATCTGGCCTCAGGCAAACCGTGGAAGGAGAAGGTAAAGGAGGGAGATGGGAGCTGATGCTGTTCCATGTTTTTGTTGGAGTCTTTTAAAGGCAGCTCAGGTGTCCTGGACATTTTACCACATCCTCAGGATCTAAATCCGTACTTTTTTACTTTGTCACCTCCTTTGTGCTTTGTCCCTGCAGCCCAGCCCAAATTATTCTATGATCTGCAGCCTTGTAAGCCCAGACCAGAGTGTTTGTAAATACCGGGAGGATTTGGTTTCTTTGGCAGTGCTTTTCCCAACCCTGCCAAGCTAAAGGAGACGGGAAGGTCCAAAAGAGACTGCTTTTCCCTGAGTTTTCCTAGAGAAAAGGGCTCTGGGAAAGGGGTGAGGGCTGGTGACACCAGGAACAGCCCTGCCTGTCCCACCGGATCCGGGTCCCTGCTCCTTGTCACACTCCCTCGCCTTAGCAATTCTTTTCAAACTGGCTCTTGCATTTCTTCAGAGAAATTCAGCACCTGGTTCAGCTCATCCATTATTCCTTCCAGCTGCTCTTTGCCGTGTCAGGGCGGGCATTGAGGAGGAGGAATTTATCCCAGAACGCGTCCCATTCTTTTCTTCCCTGGCCATTGACTCGGCCAACATCTGCTCCCGTTAACCCTCGCTGGCCCCACGGCACTGGTGATCCTTTATGACTCCAAAGCACTCGGCATTGTGTCCTCAACAGCTGAGGTGTCCTGAGAGAAGAAAACCCTCCTTCGGCTGGGGTGGAGTTGGATTTGTGCACTAAAATCCATCCTGCATTGCTCAGCAATAAGTAACAATCACAGGAGGTAAATCAAAGTGGTTTTTTTTTTTCCCTAGAAATCATTTTCCACACACTCACATCATGAAATGGTGGGTTTATCTCCCCTTCCCTGCCAGGCTCTTGGGAATCACCGAAAACACTGCAAGATTAATTGGTTTTATTTGTTCTGTTGCGGGTTTTTAATACTTTTGGGCATGAATTGCTCTTCAGCCACTGCTCTGACATAGGGGCTGCGTTGGAAGCAGAGTGGATACCTATGGATCCCATATGGCTCCTCTGGGAAACAGCTCCACGATAAATACTGGAAATAAGCACGGAGCAGATGGGAGGGAAGGGGCACCAGTTTTAACAGCAAAATCCTCACTGCCTTCGCACGGTAACAAGTCCTGGGATGTGGGAAGGAATATATTAGGAAGGACAAGAGGTGTTTTGAGAGATGCAGCTGCACTTTGCATGTGGTTCTGGTCCCCTTCCCACTGGGAAGAGAAAAAGGGGATTTTACATTTCATTTACAAGGCATTTCGGGCTCTGCAGCTCCTGAAGGAGCCGCGAGGGAAACGTGACAGTGCAGACAAAAGGTGTCTGAAGAGCGGCTGTGCTCGCATACAAATGCAGCCAGGTAGGAACACCTCCAGGAACTCCTCCAGGCTCTGTGAGCCCGTTTTGCCGTCGGAATGGGCTCTGCAGCCAAGCCCTGTGATCCAGGAGCCAGGAAGGAGCCAGGCTCACTCAAACGGTGCCGAAGGAATTCAGGCTCTGGCTGCACCAGCACAGGGCAGGGACTGGTTCCTGCACTCCCTGGGACTGGAGCGGGGTTCCCAGCTCCCTGAAAGGGTGGGAAAACAAAAGCAAAGCGATTTGGACTTTTAAAGAAGCTTTCAGCTCCAGCTTTTACAGGATTGAAGGCATCAAAGGGAAAGAAGAGCGGCAGTTCCTTTCAGAGAGTCGCCGGTTCAAGCACAGGAAGGAAGGGGCCGACACAAATGGTTTCTGTGGCAGACAAGGCACCTCGGGGGCTGCCGGCTCGTCCTGAACGCTCCCAGGAAAGGCTGGAGAGCAGGATGGGAAATTTGAAAGGTAACACACACACACACAAACATAGGGAATAAGGACAGAAGAACGGCCGTGGTGCCTCAGCCAAATCCTCACACAGCCCATCTCTCCTACAAGAGTCATTCCACGGGAAGGCGAGGGAACACCGAGGCAAACATCTTGTGTTCCCACAGCTCTTTTCCCAGGAATCTGCGGCTCAGGGGCTTCCCCAGACGGCGGCAGCCCTGTCTCCCACAAGCTTGTCCCCTTCTGCCATCGATTCCCCTCCCTAAACCCATACAGTCTCTCATCTGTGGTTCCGAAGAGCTGAACCTCCGTGGCTTCTCCGTCCCTCGTTCCGTGCTTTTATCACATCGTGCGATGCCCCCTAATGCTCGCAGCAGAGCATCCCGGACTCCAGCAGCATCTCTCAGCACACCCCGGGCCCCAGAATCTTCTCTCTAGTCCCCCTGGCACATCCCTGGCTCCAGAAGCTTCTCTCTAGTCGCCCTGGCACACCACGGGCTCCAGAATCATCTCTGCAGTCCCCTTGGCACATCCTGGGCTCCAGCATCATCTCTCCAGCTCTGGCACATCTCCTCTCAGCTGGGCAATCCTTGTTTCCATGATAAAACTCAAAGGTTACAAAAGCTTTGCTGGAGCAAATGGAAAGGTGAATTCAGTGCCAAAAAACTCAAATTCAGGCATTGAGGCAAAAAAAAAATGACACCAAAGGATGTGGATTTTGGTGGTTATGGCCTGTAAATTTGCTGTTACTGCTCAGGGGCTGCTGTGGATCATTTCTGGGTGCCCAATGGATGTCCAGCACTTCCCAAATGTGCTGATAATGAAACAGGAAATACTGAGAGAGTAACAGACCCCTCCCAAATATCCCCTTGTCCCAAAATGTCCCAAATGCTTCCCAGATGAATGAAATCTGCCCTAGAAACCCTTTGAAAAGGGGCAGGTGGCACCTGGGACCAGGGGTCAGTGGTGACCAGTGCCACCAAGTCAGCTGGAAGCCAGCACTGGTGGTGGGCACGGGAATCCAGTCCCAGCTAGCGCCTTTATGAACAACGGGATGAGGATCCAGCCCCATTAATTAACTATAGGATGAGGAGCCAGTCCCATTAATGAAAGATGGGATGTGGATCCAGGCCCATTTAGTATATTAATTAACCACACGGGTGAGGATCCAGCCCCTTTAGTTGACGGTGGGAAGCGGGCCCAGCCCCGTTAATTGGCGATCCATTGCTGTTAATGAACGCTCCAGCCCCGCTAATGAGCGATCCAGCCGCGCTAATTAACTGGCGATCCAGCGCTTTAAGCCGCGACGCACGAGGGTCCGTGAGGGGCGGCAATGGCGGCTCCGGCACCGCCCCGCCAGCAGGTGGCGCCACCCGCCCGGCGCATGCGCGGCCCCGCGGCGCTTTCCGCAGCGCGCCCGCCATGTTCGCGGAGCTGAACGAGCTGCTCGGGGCCTCCCCGGAGCACCCGGACGCGGTGAGCGGGCGCTGAGAGGGCGGGAGGGACGGGCCGGGAGCGGCGGGGCACACTGGGAGGGGCACGGCCTCCGCAGGCGGAGACAGCGGCCACGGCCGGTCCCGGAGCTGAGCCACCTTCCGCCCTTCCCTCTCCCGTTCCCGGCTCCCGCCGCCCCTCACGGCTCTGGCTCCGGCATTCGCCGCTGTAAAGCGGACGAGCGCTGTTCCCGCTGTGTGTCCGTGCTGCCGTGCGGGGATTAAAAACAAAACTGGGCGTTAAACCCGCTCCCGGGCACTGCTCCGGGCCGCGGGATGTTCTAGAGGTACTCGTCCTTTAGGGTACTAAATTAGTTTAGTTTATCCAGGGAGGTTTTGTGTTAGTGAAATCACGCTGGAACTAAATACCCTCGCTCTCTGTGAGAGCTGTGCAGGTATAACGTCAGTCATGGAATCACAGAGTGGTTTGGGCTGGAAGGTGCCTCCAAGTCCATCCAGTGCCACCCCTGCCATGGGCAGGGACACCTTCCACTGTCCTAGGCTGCTCCAAGCCCTGTCCAGCCTGGCCTTGGGCACTGCCAGGGGTCCAGGGGCAGCCACAGCTTCTCTGGGCACCTTGGGCCAGGGCCTTCCCACCCTCACAGGGAACAATTCCTTCCCAATCTCCCATCTCTCCCTGCCCTCTGGCAGTGGGAAGCCATTCCCTGTGTCCTGTGCCTCCATGCGTTGTCCCCAGCCCCTCTCCAGCTCTCCTGGAGCCCCTTTAGGCCCTGCCAGGGACTCTGAGCTCTCCCTGGATCCTTCCCTTCTCCAGGGGAACATTCCCAGCTCTCGCAGGCTGGCTGCAGAGCAGAGGGGCTCCAGGCCAGGAGCAGGTCTGGGGCCTCCTCTGGGCTCTGTGCAGCAGCTGCAGCTCCTTGTGCTGTTTGCCCAGGGCTGGGGCAGCTCTGCAGGTGGGGTCTCACCTGAGCAGGGCAGAGGGGCAGACTCCCCCCTTCCCCTGCTGCCCCCGCTGGGGATCAGCCCAGGGCATAGGGTGTCCAATCCCTGCAGTGTGCTGGGATACCCAGCCTGGCCTGGTGTCCCACTGTGCTTAACAGCATCAGCACTTTGCAAACCTCTCCTTCCCGGCACTGCCATCCCGATTTCTGCAGCTCCATGGCTGGTCTGTGCTGTTTTCCTGGTGCTGACAAGTGCTGTCCCCGCAGGGCTGGTGGGTGGACGGAGCTGCTGCCAGTGTGGATGTGTCTGTGGGTGTATCTGCCATGTCACTGTGGGGTTGTGTCACCTGCTGGTGCCCTGCCGAGGGATTTTGGCAGTTCAGTAACAAGCAGCTGCAGCTTCTGCCTCGTAGCCTGCAGGTATTGAGAGTGTGAGGGCAGAGCATGGATGGAACAGGCTGGGCCTCAGGGCAAAGATGCTGCAGGAAGGCTTTGCCTTTGGAAGAGTTTCGTCTTCCTGGGACTGAGAAGGGAGAAGGAATAAAAACTGGGATAACAGCTTGGTTCAGTTCATAAGGGTCTTGGAAAGCCAACTTTTGGAGCAGCTGTCTCCCAATCCGAGCCTCGTTCCTCACCACCTGATTCTTCTGTGGTTGCATTTGGCTCCCAAATAGATGGATTTTTATCTTTACCGGCTCTTGTGCATTTGTGGTGGCAAACTGGGGCCATGGGGTTTCTGGGACAGCACGCAAAATCCTAGTGGTGGGGCCAGGGCTTCTGTGCTTCTCAGCAGGAGAATTTGTCTTGCTGTGAGGACTTCCAGGGACTTGGTTGCTTCCTGCCAGCTGTAAAATAACGTGGTATTTGTAGTCCGTGGTGATGGAGCTGTGTGAACACAGTGTGAGCACAGAACTTGGAAAGCCCCACAGGTTCCTGTCAGCTTTGCTTAGCTTCCTGCTTGTGTGGACACGGTGGGTGTTGTGTCTGCACTGGTGTGATCACAGGACCAGGGCAGTGCCTGTCCCCTGTGCTGGCCCTGCTGAGACATCTCAAATCCTGGCGGCAGCTCTGGGCCCCTCACAAGAAAGACCTTGAGGGGCTGGAGTGTGTCCAGGGAAGGGAACAGAGCTGGGGAAGGGGCTGGAGCACCAGGAGCAGCTGAGGGAGCTGGGGAGCTTGGCCTGGAGCAGAGGAGGCTCAGGGGGAACCTTGTGGCTCTGCACAGCTCCTGACAGGAGGGGGCAGCCGCAGGGGGTCAGGCTCTGCTCCCAGGGAACAAGGACAGGATGAGAGGGAACAGCCCCAAGCTGTGCCTGGGGAGGTAGTTTTGATACTGAGAAAATTTTTTCATGGAAAGGCTTGTCAGTCTTGGGAAGAGGCTGCCAGAGAGGTGATGGAATCCCCATCCCTGGAGGGATTTAAAAGCCATGTGGGTGTGGCACTTGGGGACATGGGGTAGTGGTGGCCTTGGCAGTGCTGGGGGGAGGGTGGACTGGATGGACTCAGAGGCCTTTTCCACCCTCAGTGACTGTGACCCAGTGATTCTGTCAGTCGGAGCAGCTGCAGTGTGACAGCCCAGTGAGGGCTGGCAGGATTGATGGCTGATGGCTGCAGGGTTTGGAACAGCGAAATGCCGTGTGCTCAGAGTGACAACATCCCGCCGTGCTGGCACAGCCTGCGGGAGCCAGCCGGCAGGGAGGGGACATGGGAAACTCAGCCTGCTCTTCCTGGGGCTCTGGTGGGGAAGAGGGGAGCTGAAGGGGATGGAGGTGCAGCAGATAAACCCCTGAACCGCTGGGGTTGTGCTGTTGGAGCACAAGTCTCCAGGCTCATCCATGGAGGGCACGTCTCGGTGCAGTGCTCACCGGAGCGGTGTCCCTGTCACTGCAGTAGCCATTGAGGCATAACCTGTTTTCTGGGGGGGAAGAGCTCTCACTCCAGCTGAGGCAGAGCAGCTTCCGTGCCCTGGCCTGTACTTTGCATTCCCTGCAGTCATGTTCAATATTTGCTGTTCCATTCGCTCTGCTTTAGGCTTTAGGCACCAGGGAGTTTGTTCTGATGGATGGCTTGGGAATTGCCTGTGTGGAGATGGCTTGTTGCTGCAAAAGGCTTTTTCTGTTTTCGGGGATGAAAGAAAAACCCACTTTGATAAGTTCTTTGTGTTTCCAAGCAGCCCTTCTATGATTTGTATTGATTAAAGAAACATCCTGACTAAGATTTTAATGGAAACAAACACCTTGATGAGGCTGGGGCTGATAATGAGTGTGCACTGATGAACAGAATTAATTTCCTGCCTGATCAAAACAAGGTCTATACCTTGTGCTGAGAGCTCTGCTGCACCACAGAATTCTGGTGATAAGGTTTTCTACCCTGAAGGTGGCATGTTGGAGGTAAACCTGGAAGAGAGGACAGGGAGGGCTCTCTGGGGACAGGAGAAGCAGCAGCTCTAGTGGTGCTGACATTTTAAACACACTGGCAATGCTGGCTGTGGCAGGGGGAGCATGGACTGGGAATGGAGTGTGTGGCTGTTGTCCCTCTGCCACTCGGAGAAGGAAGCTGCTTGTGAATTGGAGGAGAGGGGCACAAAGCTGGGAGGTGGAAATTGCCCAGAACTCCCCATGATGATGGTGTCCAGCAGCAGAGGCTCCAGATGTGCCGGCACTGGGAGCGCAGTTCAGGGAGGGGGTGGCACCTGGTGGGCACAGAGCGTGGGGGTCACAGCTGAGCACAAGGACTTCTGGCTGGTGGCCATGTGGGGACATGGTTCAGTGGTGAGCTTGGCAGTGCTGGGTTAATGGTTGGACTCAGAGGGCTTTTCCAACCTTAGCAGTGCTGTGATTCAGATGCTGCCCCTCAGCTGTGTCCAGAGGAAGCTTTGGCATCCCTTTGTTAAACAGACAGGCGGCTGGAACTCTGCTTGGCCACTTCTTTCTCGGAGTAATAGAGCAGAATTCCCCATAGCCTGAGCCAATGTCTTGTCTACCAAGAGCAGTTTGTGGCCTCACCTTACTCTGTTACTCTGCTTCTTCTTTTCCAGGGTAAGCTCACACTGCTGCGAGACACCCGGACAGATGGCAGCTTCCTGGTGCACCACTTCCTCTCCTTTTACCTCAGAGGTGGGTCAGCAGCAGCACACTCTCTTTGAGGCAGGGAAACCTTGGACGTTCCTTCAGGGTTGCTCTGTGAGCAGAGGCTGGTTTTACGGGACGTGAGGTATCCTCGGATTAGCACAAAACTTTGAGGTCAGGATTTATGGATCCCAGTCCTGACTTGTTCTTGGGATTCCTCTGTATCCTTGGATACATCCCATCATTCTGTGCCTTGTTTCATCACAGATCATGACAGTGGTTGTAAATCACACAGGCTCTGACAGGGAGGTGTTCACTGCAATTCTGTTACTGCCTCCATTTTCATGATGTAATTGCACATATCAGGATTAACTAACAACAGATAAGCTCAGAGTGGGTAAAGAAACAAACAGAGCCTGGCAAGTTGTGTAATTACTTTTCTGGGAATGGTTTCCTTGGTGAGTAACCTCCTGCCCCTCGCGGAGCAGGCGCTGGACTCAAGGACTCCCCCAGCTTTCTGCTGGCACACCCACCAGCCCGGCAAATCTGGTACTGTCAGGCCTGAAAGAGAGCTCAGGGTGGTGCTGGGCAGGGCGTGGGAAAAGGGCTTTCTGCCCCCCAGAACTGCCGCTGCCTCAGCTGGGGGTTTACCCTGCTTTGAAATGTTTTTTTTACTTAATGGAACAGAGGGAAACTGAAGGAAATCCCATGGAAAGGGGAACAGCATGAATGGTTCAGAGAAACCTGCCAGGCACTGCCTTGGGCTCTGCTGATGTGCTGCCCTGCAGCACTGCCCTGGGAGTCGCTGTCCAGAGCTGTCCATCTGCCTGGGAAAAGCCCTGTGGGATGTTAATGTGTGCTGGCTGTCCCCTGCCCCTCTCCAGCCCTGGGTCTGGGTGCAGTTATTCCCTGTTTGCAGCACCCCTGTGTTGTCCGCTTGGTGCCTGAAACCTTTGGGAGCTTTGAAGGGGTCAGTGAAGGTTCATCTGGGGCCACTGACTCGTTCCACTTGAAATCCATGCCCAACAAACATGGATTGTGTTCATGCCCAAACTGTGTTTCAAAATCACATTTTATTTAGGTGTCCGACAAAATTCCGTGTTCTGTGTGTTTTTCCAGTCAAGGTCACTTGTCCTAGGAGAGCCAAAATGGGAATTTTTAGCATGTCCATGGTTTCAGTAGTTCAGTGTCACGGCTGGCCCTTGGCCTCCTTACAGTAACACTAGCAAACAGGGCCGGGAGGCCCCAAGCTGGCCTGGCACGAGACAGAAGAGGGGCCTTACACTTTTTAAAGTCATGTTTTTCCCTCTTCCCCTCTCCTTTTAAACTAATGTTTTCCCTAATGTGGATATCCTCTAGAAGGATGAAAACTGAAGGCAAGGGAGGGTCTGTCTAGACCTGCATCATTTCAAGGTCCTTCCAGACAGATCTGTGGTCTGGCTGCTGTGATTTATGAGCTTTGATAATGTCAGCTGCAAAGTGGAACTGCTAATGTGTGCTTTTGTCCCTCCCCAGCTGGCTGCAAGGTTTGCTTTGTGGCCCTGCTCCAGTCCTTCAGCCACTACAACATCGTGGCACAGAAACTGGTGAGTCTCTTGGCATAGGTTCATTCTTACAGGTCCAGGCAGTTTCTGTTGGGAGGGAAGGAATGGGACCAGGGAGCAGGAATCGTGTGTAAGCAAGTATTTCCGGGTCTTGATGTGGGCAGTCAGGATTGGTGCTCCTGTGATGAGGGATAAAGAGCACTTCAGGACAAAAACCTGGCTGCAAGGTGCCTCACGGGCTCTGCCCTGCCAAGAGTGTAATGGCTGCTTGCTTTGTGCTTAGACATGTTCTCTGGGGATCAGTGTTCCCCAGACAGGCCCAGACTGGTAGATGGAGGTTCCTTAATCCTCTGGGGAGGAAAATGCCATGGTGTTGGTGTTCCCAGGGCCCCTGTACATGTGCAGGAGCTCCTGAGGTGACTTTGTCCCCTGTCCTGTGGTTACTTTGGGATGAAGGGCTGAGTTGCCTGTCACAACGACACCCGTGTGCCTCTTTTGGCCTCGGGGCTGAGCCATCACTTTGAGCTCCCTGAGGAGCCACAGGTATGTTCCTAGGGATTTCCTTCCCATGGTGAGTTGGGTGAGGATTATGTGTACCCTGAAGTGAGGAAACAGAGACTAAGCAGGCAGGATAATTCTGCATGTCAGCAAATTCTCTGAGCTCCAAACTGCTTCACTCAGCTCTTTGTACAACACTCCAAGGTGAAATGCTCCAGGTGGGAAGTCCAGGTGACCTTGCAGGGCTGAAGGGATGTGGGCTTGCTTTGGTCCTCCCTCCTCTGGTTCTGCTGGGAATCCCAGCAGTGCTGCTGCTCATAAAGACTCCCAGGTGTTGAGGAAGCAGTTATTGTGTTCCCCACTGGAAACATGGTGCTGCTAAACAGTTGTATTTTATTTACTGCTCCTTTTCTACCTTTTGAAAGGAGGTCAGTGGCCTGGGGTACATGCAGTGGGCTGAGCAAACACGGTGTTCCCCCATGGAGCTGTAACTCACAGGTGGATACTCAAGGTGTGATTCCCCTGCAGAGCAGATCCCGCTGGCTGAGCAAACCAAACCCCCTGAGCATGGAACTGTCCTGGCCTTTGTGGTGCAGAGAGGAGGAAGTCTTGGGGGGAGCTTGCTGAGTGAGGCAGGAAACGGGGCACAACAGCTGGTGTGGGGAGGAGATTCAGCTGTTAAATACGGGATCCTTGCCTACTCCTGAAGCAGGATGGTGTTTGTCAGTGCGTTTCCTAATGCAGTGAGATTTCCCGGTGTGCAGTTAATGGGAGCTGCTGACATCTCCCTCGTGGGAGAGGCTGAGGAGGGAGCGAACATGAGGATTAGCTGGAGCACACGTGCGATGCAAATGGCAGTGATTTGCTGTCTGATACTTGAACAAAAGGTGACTGCCACGCAGGAGGTGATAAGCACAGCTCCGAGAAGCACTGAGCTGCTTTCAGCTCTGAGTCACTCTTGTATTGCAACTTCATAGGTGCCCCTGTGGTTGCTGCTGTGAATTCCTCCCAAGCTCTGAGGAGCTGGAGGTCGTAACATCAGTTATTTATATCTGAGTTGCCATCCCATCTTCCACCTTTGCTTTAGTTCTTTGTGCAGATGAACACATCAGGCTCAGAAAAGGTGTTTCTTGGCACGGTAGTTTGACTCTTCAATTTGCTTTACAGCTTGCTTTAAAGCTTTGCTTTACTGCCAGGCAGTGACATCCCACCTTGGAACCAGGTGGGATGTCACTGCCTGGCTGCAGCAGGCCTTGATTTCAGTGGTGCCTGAGCTGTGCAGGAAGGTGAGCTGCACACTCCACCACATGACCAGCTCCTCTCTTTCCGTCTCCTCTTCCTTGGTGATAAGCTCCAGATCAGCTGCTGGGCTCTGTTTTGGCTGGGAGTAGGGATCAGGCTGCAGGTGCTCTGGGCACGGCTCGGAACAGTCTGTCCCATGAGCAGCCTCCTGCCCTCCCATGAATGCCTTACCGTTCTGAGCAGAAGATGATGCTGACCAGCAGCTGGCTGGACATGAGCCCAGGTGGCCAAGGAGGCCAAGGGCACCTGGCTTGTACCCGTTATGGTGTGGCCACAGGTCCAAGGCAATGTCTGTCCCGTGTGCTGGCACTGCTGAGGCACCTCCAGTCCTGGGGGCAGCTCTGGAGTCCCCAGGTGCAGGACAGAGCGTGTCCAGGGAAGGGAACATAGCTGGGGAAGGGTCTGGAGCAGCAGGAGGAGCTGAGGGAGCTGCAGAGGCCTAGCCTGGAGAAAAGCAGGCTCAAATTCTGGCTCTCCACAGCTCCCTGACAGGAGGGGGCAGTTGGGGGAGTGGGTTGGGCTCTGCTCCCAGGGAACAGGGACAGGGTGAGAGGGAACGGCCTCAGGTTGTGCCAGGGAAGGCTCAGGTTGGATATTGGGAGAATTTCTTCCTGGAAAGGGCTGTCCAGCCCTGCACAGCTGCCCAGGGCTGTAGTGAAGTCCCCATCCCTGGAGAGATTTAAAAACCATAGGGATGTGGCACTTGGGGATGTGGGTTAGTGCTGGGGGAATGCTTGGCTTGATGGACTCAGAGGCCTTTTCCAACCTCAGTGTTTCTGTGATTCTATGATTATGCCCTTAGGAAAGACTGCACTCTGCGGAGCTTCAGAACTGAGCAATGTTTCTGTCCCAGGCCATGGAGGAGGCTCCTGAGGCTTGTGTCTTTATAGTGACACGTGTAGCACTCATATGTGTTGATACAATGAATATTTATACACAGCTGAAGTGATGCTTCCGTGGACTTGCTGCTTTCCCAGCGTGTCAAACCACTTCCCAAACCACTTCCTTATGTGTTAGCTAAATGCAGTTTTACTTGCAGAAAAAACTTCCCTCGCTTTTTGTGCCTGTATCCTTTTTTCCATAGGATCTGCGCTTCATTTTAAGGGACAGTCAGTGACAGGACTGCACTTCATTTTAAGTGACAGGCCCTGACCTTGCAGAGAACATGCAGGGCTGTATCAGGACAAACAGCGCCAGAGCACCCTGCCAGATTGGTGTTTCCACCCTCACTTGTACAAAGTTTATTTTGTTTTAAAGGGAAACCAGATTTGTCCCCGTTTGGCCCCTCTCTGCTGTCCTGTGTCCCCTGCTCTGAGCTCACAGCCTGGAGGGCATGGCCTGGCCTGTTCACTGATGGCCACACTTTGTCCCACAGCTGTGTTTGCTGATGGAGCTCATTCCCACTGCCTTGCACACTTCAATCCTTGTTCTGTCCTCCAAATGTTTTGCTTTCCCGTCTGGAATTGCCAGCGGTGAGCAGCAGCTCTGGTTTGAGGGGCCGTCACTGCTGGCAGGCCGGAGGGCAGCACTCTCCCACAGCTCCCCAGAGGAATAGGAGCAGCTGAGCTGCTGCTGCAGGAGCTCTCCTGGGCTGGGTCGATGGCTGGCAGCGTGCCAGAGATAATGTCCCAGGGCTGCGGGGTAATGGAGCAGGATGCTGGCACAGAGTGAAAGCTTTCAGGCTGTTTGGGTGGCTCTGCCGTGGGGACATCATTCCTGCAGGAACACCAGTCCTGTCTGTGCACTCAGGGAGGTGCTTCTGGCCATTCTGAGCGCTTTCGCACTGTTTCCAAGCTGTCTGATGCTTCCTGTGCTGCTTCCAGAGGTCACACTGGGTGGGCTGCTAGCAGAGGGACAGGCAGAGGTTTGCTGTGGCAGGTGACTGCAGTGGGTGAGTCCAGGTCTCTTTGGGACCTGGGTCCCCTGTTGGAAAATGAGGCTGGACTTGATGGGCCCATGCCATGGCACTGGGGTGTCCAGTTCCTGGTCTGACACACGGGCACTCTGTCCCCAGCTTCTCTGGCCTTCTCTGTCACCCAGGCAGGCCCTGGTGTCACCGCACGGAGCTCCCCTCTATAGAGGGGACACTGTTTTCTTGCAGATCTGAGGTACAGAGAATTTGTGTGTGCAGGAAGAAGTGGCTGAAGCAAAGGTAAAATCAGTTGCTGAATTATTTATATTAATAGTGAATTTACTCAGAGCATTTCAGCAGGTTTCCGGTGCTGTGGACTCCAGAAACCCCTGAGGGAATGAGGTTTGTGAGGCTGCTGTGCAGCCCAGCCCTCCTTTATGGCATGGCCGGTATTTATTTGCTGGCCGTTCCCTGCTCATCACCTGCCACATAAAGGTGGTTCTGTCCTAGGCTAGGAAGTTTTCCATCGTGTGTGCTTGGAATTGCCCAATAATGCTGATATTTCTGAAGCTGTTACTGAGGGGTAGTGTCAAAAGAAATCTATTGCTTTATAGGGGGAGTTTGAAGACAAAATGAGGGTTCAGGCACACATTCTTTCCCAGCTGAGTAGAAGGGAAGCAGAGGGTGTATTATGCTCAGGTAGCAGGATTCACAGGGTTGGGAGTTCAGGCAGCTTCCATTCAAATCAGGGAACAGATGCCAGCAGATGGGAGTTCAATCAGGCGGCAGATTATTCTTAATATCCATATTACAAAGTGATAGTGCTGCAAAATTGAGCCTGGGAAGGTAATCATGGAATAGTTCGGGTTGGAAGACACCTGAAAAGGTCACCTAGTCCAGTCCTTCAGGAAATGATTGTACTACATGTGATCATAGAATTGTTGAGGTTGGAAAAGCCCTCAAGGACCGTTGAGTCCACCTGTCTCCCAGCACTGCCAAGGCCACCACTAACCCATGTCCCCAGGTGTCACATCCACAAGGCTTTTAAATCCCCCCAGAGATGGTGACTCCTCCACTGCCCTGAGCAGCCCCTTGCAATGCCTGATCACCCTTTCTGAGAAGAAATTGTGGAGAACGAGAAGGTCCCCCCTGAACCTCTTCTTCTCCAGGCTGAGCCCTGCCAGCTCCCTCAGCCCCTGACAGGGCTTGAAGCAACCTGGTCTAGTGGAGGCTGTACCTGCAGAGGGATGGAACTGGATGGTCTTTAAAGATCCCTTCAACCCAAACCTATCTAGAATTCTGTGATCTCCGGTTGGAGTCTTCTCCATGTCTGCAATGGCTCTGGGATGTCTCCGTTGGAGCTGGACATTCCCAGCACGTGGCTCTGGATTAGCCTCACCACCAGGCAGGGCTGACAGCCGGCTGAGTTTGAGTTGCAGCCCCAGGCGCTTGTCGTGGTCCCTCCTCCTCCTCCAAGTGGAGTCAGGGCTGCTGCTGCTTCCCGTGGGAGTGTTGGCTGCTCTCTCCCAGGTGTTGTGCAAATGTCGGGATGCCCATCCCATGGCACTCTCCGGATCCGGGCCGTGCCTGGCTCAGCTGCGTGGGCTGTGCGAGCAGCCGGCATTGCCACAGCCGTGATCTGGAGATAGTGAGAAACAAAAGCTTTCACTACCCAGGGAGGGAGGTGAAGGAATTGCTCACAGGAGGCCCTTGGAGAAGCCTGGGCCATCCTCTCCCTGCCTCTGGACAGGCAGCTGGTTTTCTCCCATGCCACCAAGCTGGCTTCCCAGGAGGAATCCCAGGATGTTTGAGACCCCAAATCACAGTGTGTTTTTTTTATCTCCTGGCAAAGTACAGGAGAGCAAATGTGCCACCCATGACTGTAACAGAAGTGCCCGTTTTGTCCCTGAAGCACTGACTTTATCAGCATATTTAGATAAGATTTGATTTGAATAAGAACAAAAATTTGGCTGTCGACCCCCATGGTTCTGTGTGTGCCATTTTCCAGAAGTGTTCACTCTGAAACCTAATGTTTTCCTCTCTCAAGGGAGTCAATCTGGCAGCTGCCAAGGAACGGGGACAGCTTGTCTTCCTGGAGGGTCTTAAATCCTGCCTTGATCTCCTGTTTGGGGACGAGGAGCAGCTGGGACAGCCCAGTCCTCTGCAGTTTCTGAGGTGAGCCTGAGTATGGAGTGTTCCCCCCTCACATCCCCTGCCACCAAGAGCACCACCCAAGGTCCAGGGCTTGTTCCTGCTGCCCTTTGCACTCACCTCCACACCCGAGGACTCAGAGCCAGACACCAAGGGAAGGGAAACGCCAGCACTGTGCACATCCCGCTGCGTGTCCTGGCCTGTCCCTCCCTGCTGCTCATGGAGGGATCTTGTCACTCTTTTCAGAATTTTAGGGGCATTTCCACCCCCATCCTCATTGCCAAGTATGTCACAGGTCTAGAAAACATTTATTTCAGCCCTCTACAGGTTTGTGACAAATAAAACCTCAGCCAAGTGGTTTTATTCCTGTTATCATTGTTTTGAGCTTCATTCTTGTCCAAGAAATCAGTGCTGCTTTATCCATGCTGGCTTTTGGGTTTATTCTTGCTTCCTTTTCTCCACATGCCCTGGGATGCTCAGCAAAGGCCAAACACTTCCCTGGAAGTGTCCAAGGCCAGGTTGGATGGGGCTTGGAGCAACTTGGGGTAGTGGAAGGGTCTGGATGAGCTTTGAGGTTCCTTCCCACCCAAACCATTCCAGGATCACTGGAGCAGGGCAGGAGGGTTTCACCACACACAGGTGTAAAGGAGCAGCAGCTGAAGGGCAGTGAGGACAGTGGGGAGGGGGCAGGCTGGTGATCCCCACTCAGGGGCAGTTGGTGAGAAGGGGATCACACTGTGCCAAGCCTCCGACACCTCGTTCTTCTCTTCCAGTGGGAGCACCTCTGACCTCAGAGCCTTGTTTGACTTCGTCCGGGTGTCCCTGACTCCTGCAGACGGTGATTCCTGGAAAGGCCCCGTGCTGCTGGTGGATGACCTCAGTGTCCTGCTGAGCCTGGGGGCTGCACCGGTGGCGGTGCTGGACTTCATGCACTACTGCCGCATGTGTGTGTGCTGCCAGCTGAAGGTACTGCTCCCCCTGGGCCCTGGCTGTGCACAGAACCTCCAGAGTAAAGCCTGGCCTTATTTTCTCTTTCCATCCGACCATGATGAGGTTTTTGAATGGCTCTGTCTGTCCAGGGAGTTCAGATCATTGCTCTGGGGCCCCTCTTAGGAGTTTTGTGGGTCCCTGAGTACCTGTACAGTCTCCTGTTCAGCTGGATTCCTGGGAGATGCTGCCTGGAGAAGGGTTCTCTGTGCCCCTGATGTATGAACAGGGGTTTGAGCTGTAAAATAGTGTTTTTTGGAGCTCCTGGCTCTCCAGAGATCCCTACTCACACCGTGTGTGTGGGAGGGCAGGGATGGGGTGGAAATAGGTCATGGAGGGGGCTGGTGAGTCTCCGTGGGGACAGAAATGAAGGGGGTGCCTTGGGGGGCACCCCAGTCCCTGCTCCCACCACCCTTCAGTGTCGCTGCTCCGGCTGGTTCCCAAGGGGAGTGGTGATCTACAGAGAACTCCCAGCAGTGTGGGGGCTCCTGAGAGCACCACAGTCACATCCAAACTCTGCCATCCCAAGCAGTGTCCCTGCCTGGGCACTTCCCTGCAGGAGTGAGGAATGAGCTGACGGTGTCGGGTGTTGTCAGCCTGCACTTCACAGGGCGTGGGGTGTTGGGCTGTACATACTGACAGGAGATGATCTGCTTGTAGGGAATATTTACCTCCAAAGAGCTAAAAAAGATGAGAAACCACACTAACACTTTGCTATTTCTGTCTGAGGTGTTCTGAAGCTTTAAAGTACATTTTAATTGATTGAGAATTCGTGTTATTTTAAGTCCTTGGTGACTTGCATGGGCTGAGGCAGAGTCTCTTGGGGTGGCTGTTAATAGAGTTGGTGTGCTGGAGAGGTGTTTGCTCCCTGTCAGAGCTGTGAGAGTGTGAGCATTGCTGTGGCCCTTTGGCCACCTCTTTATTTACCTGCTCTGAATTCAGTCAGTGCCATCTACCTGGCCTGACAGACTGGTTCAGCCAGACACTGTCTCCTTACAAAGGCTTGAGGTATTTTTAGACTGCACATACATATGTGTGTGTGTGTGTACATGATGTGCAGTGAGCTCTTCAGTGTTTACGTGTCATAGAAGGGCCTGCGTTGGAAGGGATCTCAAAGATCTCATATGCTGTGGGCTGGGACACCTCTGATTTGGACCCCAGAGCTGGAGCCAGCTCTGCAGGTGGGGGCTCCCCTGAGTGGGGCAGAGGGGCAGAATCCCCTCCTCCCCTGCTGCCCATGCTGGGGATCTGCCCAGGGAATGGGGGCTTTCTGGCCGGGGCATGTCCAGCCTCTCCAGCAGCAGCTGCTGGTTATTTTCCCAGTGGAATTCAGACCATGCTGGGGGTTCCCTGAGGAGCTTAGATGAGGGGTTCGTTAAAGCTCCTGTTGCCACCTCCCCATCCTTCCCCTAAGGCATTAGGCCCAGCCAGGGGCTCATCCTAGCCTGCTTCTCCCTTTCCAGGGCAACGTCGTGGTGCTGGTTCACAGCAACGAGGATTCAGAAGATGAGGAGAATGAACTGGTTGTGAACTCCCTGTGTCATCACAGTGACCTCATCCTGTGGGCAGAGGGGCTGGCCACCGGCTTCTGCAAGGATGTTCACGGGCTGGTGAGGCACAACAGAGGCAGGTGGCACGTGTCCCTGTCACCTACAACACTGCAGGCCCCGAGGCTGTGGGAGATGGCCTGGGCTGCAGTGTGGCTAAGGAGTAATCCTGTGGGCACTAAGATCTGCTGGAGCACCTGGGCTCTTAGGGCTGTGACTGCGTTCCTGTGGGGGTATCTGGGGACATCCTGCCGCCTGGGGACTCCCCACCTCTGGAAGCTCTCCAGGCTTTATACAGCAGCTGCAGTGCAGACTTCTCCCACTTTGCCAGGGTGATGGCAAACTTTCCTGGGAAGTTTCCCCAAACGGTGGATCTGGGCCTGGCCTGTGGTGATCTCTGCAGGGCTGGCAGGGTGCTGGCACCTGTGTGATCCCTCATCAGGGGCTGCCACCACAGGCACAGGGACAGGAAGCTGCTGATGGGTTATTTATCAGTGACCCCCCTTCCCTGCAGGCCAGCCAGAGGCATGGGCGGTGAGGATGCTCTGGGCAGCCAAAGCGATGATATTCCTATTCCTTTCCCTTTGCAGATTAAGATAATCAAGAGATTGTCCTTGCGGCAGGCGGAGCAGGATCAGGTCCAGGTCTACCAGTACAAGATCCAGGACCGGAACGTCACCTTTTTTGCCAGAGGGCTGTCGGCTGCAGTCCTGTGACACTGCGACAGTGCAGAGCGAGCCAGGGAATGTCCCCGCCTCCACACCAGCCTGGCAGCTCCACCAGCACCTTCCAGCAGCAGCACAGCAAACTGACCCGGGAGGGAAGCTCAGACACACCTGGAAGCGGTGCCAACGTGGGATCAGCCTGCCCAGGGCCTGCCACATCCCTTTGTCCTCCCACCCTGTTCCCAACACGCTCAGGCCAAGAAAAGGAGCAAGAACTTGCAAGAATGGCTCTTAGAGCATGTAAATGCAGGCAGGGGGGTGTCCTGCGGGCTGGGTGTGCCTCACCTCACCTTTTCCGGTGTGCTCGGCACGGCATGGCAGTGCCAGGCACTGCACAGAGGGAGCATCCTCTCCCTCCCGCTGGCACGGGAGGAGATGACACAAGGCGGGTGGAGCAGGGATGGTCTGGGAGCCTGGTGCAATCCTTTCCTTGCTCCGTGCTCTGGCTGGCAGAGATTTGCCCAACTCCAGTTTCCACACACTTGCTGAATCTGTAGCTCCGTGTGTAGCCTCTTCAGCTGGCTGTTCTGAGACCTGGGCGCTGCCTTCATTGGTTTATCCCCTGTGGCTTCCCAAGCTCGTCCTTGGCTTTGGGGTTGGATAAACCCATCTGTGAACCTCTGTCTCAGCCACTGCTTCCTCATCCCAAACCCTGACTAGCAGTTACATGACCTGCCTGTACTGAAGCTTTTTAAAAAAAATATAATAATCCCTAATTTTAGTGAGATAAGGCTACAGTGATTAAGTAACCACGGATCTCTGGGTGGGAACTGCTCCCCACCGGCTCCTTGGCAGGGGGTGGGAATGGGCATCTCCCAAGCCTGGGTGAGGAGAAGGCCTTCCCCATGGCTGCAAGGGCAATCCTGGGAGCAGAGCTCAGGCCTGGAGGTCTCCTGGTAGATGCTCCTGCAGGGAGCTCCCATTTATCCTGGGAGATCAATAACATCCCACACACTTGTGAGAGTCCAGAGTGATCTGCCACGTCCTTTGCAGCTCCAGAGCTGGGGTAGCAACTCTGGCAGTGGGACACAGTCCTGCTTTTTCCATGTAGACTCAGTGACCCATCCCGTGCTGGTTTGGGAATATGCCCTTTGCCTTAGAGTTTTGGGAGCCCTGGCGTGCTCAGGGCTCTGTCTGCTGCTTGGTGACAGCCCAGGGAAGCCAGGCAGTCTTCAGGGATTGTGGCAAAGCCACACAGAACTCGGCAGGGGAATCAGGCTGTGTGTGTGCTATAGGATCACTTGGTCCCTGGTGTCCCATGAGTCTCTCCATGCTCTGCTGTGGAAGCGGCAGTGCCCACTGCCATGGCTGTTGGCTCAGTGTGGTAGCAGTGCCCAGGGGACAGTGCACTGTCATAATGTGCAGAGGGAGGATGAGAGGACCAGTAGCTGTTGGCACTGCAGCTGCTTAAAATGCAGCTGAGATGGGCATAGAATGGTGTATAATTGGAGTCATATCTGTCTGATTATCCTTGGAGAGATCCCAAAGCCTTGCTCCCAGGCTCTGCCTCCCTCTGAAACGAGCAGGGTCACATGGTGGCATCGCTGTGTGACATCAGTGCTGGCTGTTGCCTGGTTCTTTCTGTCTTTAACCAGTGCCTGTATCCAGTAAGTGGTCTGGGGAGCCTTAGCCTGAGTCAGCCATGTTCCCGTGCAGGGGCTGTTCCCTGGGATCCAAGTCCTTTGGAATGAGCCACTCTGCCTGCACCATGCAGTGGAGAGAGCTTGGACAGGCAGATTCTCCCAGGAAAAGGGAGGTGAAACCTGTGGTTGCTGAGTGAGAGACCAAACACAGCATTCCCAGCACCTGTGCCCATTGTCCAGCGGTGGCCTTGGCCATCAGGACATGAGGGGGGCAGTTGTGCTGAGCGAAGGCCACTGGCACAGCCGTGACCGAGCCAAGGCCTTGCTCCAGAGCTGACGCTGCAGGAGGGCAGTCGGAGAGTGGGTGTCGGGAATGATGCCATCGGTGGCAGGACAGATGGCCTTGCCCAGGGTCAGCCACCAGCTGCGTGCTCAGGGCTGCTGCCACGGGCGGTATTTGTGTTCCAGCTGGAGCTTGGGCAACACTCTGGTGGGACTTGGGCTGAGGACTCTGCTCTCCGTTCCCTTGGCCTCTGGCGGAGCTGCAAACAGGGGAGGTCGCACCAAGGCTGGGGCTGGCGGGATGGGGTGCAAGTCCCTGGGAGAACGGGATGTTTTATTGGGAAAGGCTGCCGGCAGCAAGGACTGCTGGAAAGTGTCAGCCTGACAGCTACAAGAAGGGCCCTGTTTGGGGTGTACTCAGCCTCTGGAGATGAATGTGTTACAGCAGCCCACCCCATGCCAGCACCGTGCTGGCAGGAGAGGAGGGGCAGAAGGGGAAGAAGGAAAGATCCCTTGGCCTCTGGGTACCACTTGCCCCTTCCTGTGGTATGCACCCGGTGACTGGTCCGCCTCTGTCCCCTGCACTGAGACAGGGCTGCCGGTGCAAAGTCCTCCCTCCAGATCCCCTCTGCCTCGGGATGTTCCAGGGCTCCTGATGCCCAATCCGCCCCCCGGGTCCTCAGGGCTACCAGCGCCTGATCCGCATGTTCCCACCCTTCCCGGGTGCATGGGGCGGCTCCGCGCTCCCTCTGAACCCCAGCGCGGCTGGTGCTCGGTTCTCCTCTCACGCCCCTCTCTGTGTCCAGGACCCCTTCCCGGTGCTACCGCATCCGCCCTTTCCCGCTCCACGTGCTCCCGCCGCCTCCGACCGCTTCCGGGGGCGTGGCCTAAAGGGCAAGGGGGCGTGTCCAATAGAGCCCGGGGCCGTCGGTTTGGGCGTGGTTATGCAAATAAAGGTGTGGTTACGCAAACAAAGGCCCGGCACCAGCCGTGTGGGCGTGGCCATGCAAATAAAGCCCATATTGGGCACTAACCACGGTGTTGGAGGCGTGGTCAGAAGGGCGTGGGCGTGGTCACGCCGACGGTGGGGGGTGTGGCCGACGTGAAGCGCTGCGCGCGCGCGTTCGCGGCCCGGCGGCGGCGGGGGGAGGGCNTTAAAAAAAAAAAAGAAAAGGCCGAAAAAACCTCCCAACGACGAAGCACGAGGCCGCCGGGAGGTCAAAGGGCGGAGGTGAGGAAGGAGCCGCTTCCCGGTGAGGTGAGACGGGACCGGGGCGGGCGGGGGGAGCACGATCGGCTGCGGAAATAACCCCTCACCACCCCTTCCCGGCCTCAGTTTCCCTTCAGGCCCCTCCGTGCCTCAGTTTCCCCCTCACGGTGGGGTCCGGGAGCGCGCGCCCTCCCCTCCCGCATCCGCACGAGCGCGGCGCGTGAGGGTGCGCGAGGGAAAGGCGCGCGTCCCCGGCCCTCGCCCCTCGCCCCCACATCTCCCCCTTTCTCTTTGGGGAGAATTTGGAAGGAATACGTAAAGGGAATGATGGGAATGTGGAGTCAAACACTCCAGTTTTGGGGCATTAAAGGTGCAAAGCAAAGAAGGGGGAGAGGAGGGGAAGGGTTACATCGCTCTGTGCTGCAGGACGAGGAGAAGATGCTTTATGGAAAAGGATTAAAATGAGGGAGTACGTAAAGAGAATGATGGGAATGTGGAATATTTTATTCCATGGGGCTTGTTTGTACCGTGAAGGAGATCTTCTGCCGTGTTTTTCTGGGGACTTGGCTCTGTGTTGGGAATATCTTCCCTCGGAATAATCACCTGTGTTTGTGGTTGATATTCAGGAATCGACAGAGAGATAGAGAAAGTTTGGGTCACCAAAGATGTGAAGAGGGGGAAAGGAGGGAAAGGGTTGAGCACCTCTGCTGTAGGATCAGGAGAAAATGTTTTATGGGAAAGGATTAAAATGATGGAATAATAAAGGGAACGATGGGACAGGGGAATAAAGTACTCTGTAAGGTTTGGTACAGGGTCACTGAGCACTTCAGAACCAGAAAGATTTGTTGCTCTGGTTCTCTAGGGACTTGGCTCTATTGTCTCAGCAATTATCTTGCCCCCTGAATCACCCTAAACTTTGGGATTTTGTCAAAATTTAGGAGTTGATTTCCTCATGTGAGTCAGAATGAACATCTTTATTTTTAATATAATGACCAAGGACCTCTTGGGATGCTGAGGCAGTTCTGGGGTTGTGTTTGGGAGAATCCCGAGGAAAGGACTCTGGAAAGATTTTGGCCTTAGTGCCAGAATTTCCTGAATGCAGCATCCACGTGTTTTTCCGGGTTGTTGAAAGACAAACCAAGTTTCTTTTCATGCAAGGGACAGAGATGGGGCGTGAGCTCCCTCTCTGTGAAACCAGGGCTGTGAGGGCAGGACTAGGGTGGTAAATTTGGGATTACACGAGCTGTTGTGTAATGCAGAAAGGAGATTAGTTGGCTGGGATTGGGAAGAGAGGAAAACTACCCTGGGATGTTCCCTGAATGTGTGACACAGCCCCGACAACTTCCCCCAAACCAGCTCTGCTCCGTGTTTCCAGGTACAACTTGGCATGGTTTATTTTTCCAATCATGATTCAAATATAACATCCCAAAAGAGCCAAGAACAATCAGGGTTTGTCTCAGGAGTGTTAAAGTAGTATTTTAAGTGTCAGAATCCTGTGATGAATGAATTAGTCAGGCTCTCACTGAGTTACTCAACGCTATTTTCGGTCAGGGGCTTGCTGGGCCTGTCTGGTGTCAGAGTTTGGATCATTATGCACCAAAAACTCCCCCCCCCCCCCAGTGCACNNNCAACAAACTCTCCCCCCCCCCCTATGAGAATTTAAAAAGTAGAGCAGGTACAGCCTGAGGAACAAAAATAGCTTTACCTGCCTGTAGTGGAGTGTAGCAGGTGAGCAGCAGCAGCACAGCACTTCCAGCAGATCCTGAGCCCTGGGAATCCTTTCGAGGCCAGGGAGCTGCAGGCACCTTCCTCCCCTTTTACAAGAGGCTTTGTCTAGGGAGTTCTCACTGGAGATGGGGGCACAGTCCCCAGTGCTGGGGAGCATGGAGGGTCCGGTGGCACTCGGCAACAGGGACTTGTGAGACTGGGAGGAGGTGTAGAAGCAGCTCTCCAGGCATTCCTTGGCTCTAATATTTGTGATTATAATTCCTTTGAATCCCTTTCTCCTCCTCGTGCATTGCATTAAAGGGTGAGAAAGAAAGGCTTGAGGAACACTGAGCAGTTCTGTGGTGGTGCAGCTGCTGTTTCCATGTCTGGAAGTTTTACTGCTCACATCCAAGTTATCCAGAACAGGAAGCAACAGGGAATTAAGGGTGGTTGTCTTGGAGGGAATCTTTTAATTCATGTTCTCAGGTGAAGACCCAGCCCTGAGGGCTCAGAACAGCCGTGGCCTTTTGGCATAACTGGGAAAAAATAGTTTTCTTTCCAGGAAAAGAGTGATTTCAGCTGGAGCGAGAGCATGGTGGGCAATGGGGAGGGGAGCTGGATTGCAGTTCTTTGGGAAAATCTGAATTAATCTTGTGTGGAGCATTGTGATGAAGGAAGAATAGTTGGTTTGTTTACAAAAGACAATGTCCGAGTCAGACTTCGGGACTTGCTGCCTCACAGAGGAATTTTGGGATCGTTTCTCCATCTGGAAGAAAGAGCGCAGTGATTTCCTGAGCCTGGCTTCCTAATTGGTGATGATTAGAAAGGAAAATGTTTAGTTGTGTGTGATGCTGGAGATGCCAAAGGCTCCTGCTCGGGGCTGGAAGCCCTGGCAGTTGGTGTGTTCAGCCTTGCCTGGTGTTCCTGCTGTAACCCAGAACCTGTGGAAAACCAATCCCAGGCAGGTGCGTCACCTTACAGGCGCTGTGTCCCTCCGGCCCTCTCGGAGCCCTTTGCAAGCCCCAAAGGTCTGGGAGTGCAGACTTTTTAGCCGTGGAAACTGCCCTGATTAAAGGTTTGGGGGTTATTTCTGAGGGAACAGTGCAGGGAAATACATGCTGAGGGTTATGTCTTCATTTTTGCTTTTTATTTCATGGAGAAATGGTCAGAATTATGGGGTTTTTCTCCCTTTTGTCACCCTTCACATCCTGCCTGTGAGGGGATCCCTGGTAATTACACGACTGACAGACAGAGCTTCCAGAATTCTAGAGCCCAGGGTGGAAACACCACTGAAGCTCTAGTTGGGTCTGTGTGGAAAAGGGCACGTGTTCCCCTAGAGCCAAGGGCACACTTCTGGTTTCCTGCCAAATCCACGAGTTTTGGAAACCCTTCACTTAATGGGAACCCCACTGGTGCTACACCCCCAGTCCTCCCCCTGAGATGGGAAGACTTGGTTTGTGTTTCCACAACGTATTTTTCAGGGAAATGATAGTGTTTAACGGATAAACATCATTTGGCCGAGCTCTAATTACAGTAGGTCAGGAAACTCCTGCCAGCGATAGCAGGACTTTGCTGCGGGGGTGTTTGATGGTACTCAAAGGTTATTTCTGAGGGGTTTTTGGAGGGATTTTCTTCTAGGAGGCAAATGGACCCCATATGGGCTGTGGGTTTGTAAAACACAGAATTCTGCCTGGAGGGTTTCCATGGATGTGGTTTATCTGGGAAGGGGTTAGGGAACGTGCTGTCTGCTCCTGGGGCTGGAGGAGGGACCTGATACAAGCAGGGCTGGAGTGGGCTGGGAATTGAGCCACAGTTCCTTCCATGGACAATGTTTGCCTGTCCTGGGCACTCCTGAAGGTGCTACTGTCCTCCTTAACTGATCCTGCCTTGTCAGATTGTGGAGTGAAGCATGGAAGCATCTGTCGTGGCACATCCCTTAAAAAGAGTTGCAGAGAAGGTGCAGTTCAGGTATTCAGACGTGAATTTGAATTTTGAATTAATCTCTTTCAGAAATAAACCCCAAACCATCCAGACAGAATGTGTTGGCTTACATTAAACAGGTTGGTTTGGTTTTGGTCTTATTTCCTAGTATTGATCATTAACCACCAATGCTGATTTCTGTTCTGAAGGAGAATTTTGAGCTAGGAAATGTGTCCTCCGCAGGGAGAGGCTCTCCAGCCACAGGGAAGAAACAGGGCAGGAGTCGTGCTCAGTTCAGATCCTCATTTGCTGAGGTGAAAGATAACTGAGGAAGAGGGTGAATCTCCACGGGGTGTGTTGGGATGGTGAATGGCTGCTCTGGGTGCTTCCCAGGTGAGCTTTTGCCTCACAAAAGCAGAGCTGGAGCTGGGCAGAAACCATTGAAGTGCTGATTTGTCATTGCTTTCAGCCCTCCTGCTGTGGGGGTTATTCAAACTCAGAGGTGTTTCTGTTCCTCGTTGGGAGAGCAGCAAGGCCACAAAGGAAGGATTAAGACAAAAATCAAACCTGACTGTCAGAGGGCATCAAGGGACACAGAATGATTCTGGGAATGTCCTCATGGCAAGAGGGTGGTGGAGGAAAGAACAGAGGGGAAAACTTAATATCTGGCATCCGCAAAACTGGAGTGTTCAGCACCTTCTGACTCTCGGTGAGCAACTGGTGGTAGTGCCAGGCTACAAAAAGAAAGAGCAGCTTTGCAAGCTGTCGTTTCAGGGAGGTATTTTTGTCTGTGTGCTCAAAGCACCGACGAAAAAAGGCCTGGAAAGCTTTAGGAGGCGTCTTTTGAGACATGGGAAGTCGGTGATGTTTTTAAAGCCTGGAGGAGAGTGAGCAGTTGGTGTGGGTGAGAGAGTGGGACAAAGAGAATGGGGAAGAGTAGTCATCCCAAAATCCTGCAGCAAGTGGGAAATGGTTGCAAAACACCTGCCAAGGTACAGGGAGTGTGGAATAGCCGTGCTGCTTTGCCACAGGTACTTCCCTGGCAAGATGAGTTTGCTCTTTCTAGGATAAGATACCAGGGCTGTTTCTGGCTGCAGAAAAGCTGTTGTGTGTCATGAATCCTCTTAAGGATTGATTTTTATCCAAATAAGAGTCCTGAGTAGGTGAGATTAAAACAAACCCAAAGCCTAAGAAGGTGCTAGTCTACAATGGGTAAAATCATGGTTAAATAAATGTATTCAGAGCAGCAGGAACAGCCTCATTAATTGGGCCTGAATGTACTGAGAGGGGCACTGGGGGTCTCTGGGGTCTCTCTCATCACTGGGGTGGTAGAACAGACTATGCATATTCAAGTTATAAATGGCATAAAGCAGGGAAGGGCTGCACGTGTGACTCGGGAGTGAGAAACGGGTTTGAGCAATTAAACGTGGCCTGAAAATGGGCTGGTGATGAGGCAAGGCAGTGCTGAGGCTGGGATTCAAGCAAAAATAGCCAGCTGCAGGCATCAGGATAATTGATGAGGTGTAATCCCTAAATAAAGGAACCTGCTGACCTGCTGTGTGTGTGGGAAGGAGGAGGTGAAAGTTTGGGTATGAAAATTGGTGGTGGCAGCCTTGGCAGTGCTGGGGGAGCGGTTGGACTCGATGGGCTCAGAGGACTTTTCCAGCCTCAGCAATTCCGTGGTTCCAGGTACCACTGCTGGGACTGTCTGGCTGCCTGTGCCCACTGGGAACAGAAGAGAGTTAAGTAGCAGGGAGGGGCCCAGGGAAAATGTTACCAAAACCTGTCTGACACCTGGGACCTGCAGATGTTTCTCTGACTGCTTAGGAGCAAGTTGGATAAACATCTGTTGGCAATAAAAAATTTGAGCACAATTTGTTATGCTCTGAGTGGGGGCCACGAGGCAGAGCCCTCCGAGTCCCCTCCAGCCCTGTCTCCTCTCACTCTGACCTGTCAGTGCTGGCGAGGTTTTCCTGTGCTGTGGGTCCCTGGCCATGGCTGGGGCAGGGTAAATGCAGTGGGAGAAGAGCCCTGCACTGCAGGCAGGATGAGCAATGTTGTGTCCTTCAGTGCAAGCGTGTGATGGCCTTGTGAGGTGCACAGAGAGCAGTCATGGCTGTGCTGAAGGGTTTAGCTGGAGTTTGCGTAATTCCTGTGCTTTAGTGGCGTGTGAGGATGGCTTGGGCTCTTTGTTACTTGTCTGTGATATGTGCAGTGCTGGAAATTCCAGAAATGGCACTGAGGATGGATCTGATAAAGTTACCACCTCATGTATGACACAGAACCAGAGAATCATGGTTTGGGTTAGAGATCATCTTGTTCCACCCCCTGCCATGGGCAGGAAAACCTTCCACTATCCCAGGCTGCTCCAAGCCCCATCCAACCTGACCTTGGACACTTCCAGGGATCCAGGGGCAGCCTCAGCTTCTGTTTCTGTGCCAGGGCCTCCCCATTCTCACAGGGAACAATTCCTTCCCAATCTCCCATCCATCCCTGCCCTCAGGCACTGGGAAGCCATTCCCTGTGTCCTGTGCCTCCATTCGTTGTCCCCAGCCCTTCTCCAGCTCTCCTGGAGCCCCTTTAGGCGCTGCCAGGGGCTCTGAGCTCTCCCTGGATCCTTCCCTTCTCCAGGTGAACATTCCCAGCTCTCCCAGCCTGGCTCCAGAGGAGCTCCAGCCCTGGAGCAGCTCCGGGGCCTCCTCTGGACTCTGTGCAGCAGCTTCCTGTCCTTCTGCTGTTGGACCCCAACACTTTACACAAGTCCAGGTAGATGATCCAAAAGCTTTTTGCCTATTTCATACCCAAAACAAGAGGCTTGGGCTGAGATCTTGGCCCTGGTTTGGTAGAGAGGATTAGAAAATGGAATCAGTAGAAATACTACCTGTAGTAGAAAGGGAAGAGCATTTCAGGTGTGTGCCTGGTCAGCTGTTTACACAAGGCTCCAGCCCAGAGTGAAAGATCGATGGAGTCCTTGGTGTCTGTGCCTGGCGCTGGGTTGGGATGTACGGTCAGGAGAGGGGAGCGGTGGGGTTGCACAGCTGGGGTTTGCGGGGAAGCTCTGAAATGTAACTGCACGGGAGTGTTGCATCAGTCTCTGGTATTTTTAGGAGAAAGTGATTCCCTAGCCACTTGTAGAGCGGCTGCATTGATAAACAAAAAGGAGGAGATTATTCCAAAGGGATCACGTGGGATGCATTGCATAAGGACATTTGCTAGGGCAGGCTCCCGGCCTCTCCAGATCCCTGTGTGGTTCCTGAGCGTGGCCACGAGTGCACAAGTGAGACCAGTCCATTGGACACTGGCAGCCAGTGCCATGCTGGGGGCAAGTGGCTCCTGTCCGAGGGGCTCCTGGAGCCAGAGGGATCCCTGGCTTTGCTCAGAGCCTCGTGGCTCACTCTTCCTTGGGTTTATCCGCTGGCTGTGTAACCCATGTGACAGGGACAGTGTCCTGGGGAGATTTCCCTGGCTTAGCCGTGTGTTTATTTTGAGCTGCTGCTCTGGAGTTGGTTTGGTGCCTAATTATCCCGGGGTAACAGAGACAGCCCTTCCCTGCTCCGCTTCCTGGGGCCGGCTCCGATAGCATTGCCCGGTGTCCACTCACTGATAAAATCTGCTCCAGCTGGAAAAGCCTTCCATATTTCTTTGTTCTAGGGAAGCTGCTGTGTGTCTTTCATCATCCTTGAGCTTCTCAGTACCTTTTCCGGTTCTCCTGTGTGTCCCTTGTGGGATGAGGAGGAAGAGGAGGAGTGCCCAGTGCTGTGTGTGTCACTTAGCATGTGTGAGGACGGATTTGCATCCTGATTCCATTCCTTTCTTAATAATGCCTAACACACAATTTCCTTTTTACACTGCATCGTGTCACACCTTCAGGGAATTAAGGATCAGGATCTCAGGACATTATTTTCCCTGTGTGCATCACATCCCATTTGCTGGAGCTGGTCCTTATGATCCCTTCTCACCCATACCATTCTGGGATTCTGTGACAGCGGAGGTGGATCATCCCCAGCTGTACAGAGTTGGGCAAGAGCTCTGTGGTGGGGAAGAAGGGATTGGGAAGTGTTTCCTTGTGTTTGGAATCTCTGTTCTTCATGTGCAAAGGAGCTTCCCTTGGCTGGATGCAACAAGAGGAGTGAACTTTGAAATTGTCTTTTTTCTAAATTTGGATATTTTCTATTTTTGTCACAAATCCCAAATGTCCGTATTTCATGGAACATCCTGACCCATCATCCACGGCAACAAGTTGTTGTCTGGTGCTGTTGGGAGTATTTTGGGAAGGAAGAAAGGATGGACACTACATTCAATGAATGACTCTTCCAGAGCAGGAGTTTAACTGAGGTTCTTCTCCTGTGGTAGAAAAGTTCAAAATGTCCTGAAAACCATTTTGGAAACTGATTTTGGATGTCAGCCCCTGTTTTAGGAGCAGATAACTTTATCTGACATGTAGAGATTATTGAAGTGTTCTCTTTGAATCTTTGTTGTTGTTGCCACTCCAGCATTTCAAGAGGTGTTAATAATGAGTAACGTGAGTGAAACACCACTTGTAAAATGGGGTCTGTTCCAGAAAACCTCTGGCTTTTTAAACTCCAAACATAAATGAATGTTGTACAGGGAGGAAAACAGGCAAAAAGAAGTGAGGCAAGAATGGCAAAGTGAGGCAGAACGGGCAAAATGAAGTGAGTTTGCACATTTTGGGTATTGAAATCTGGTTCAAATACTTGTGTCAAACTTTCAGTACTGTTTCGGCTACAGAGCTGGAACGGAGTGAGTGGACTCAGAAATGTGATTTTCTACCTTTTGAATATGGGAAGTACCCCCTCTGGGAAGGACAATCCATTTAGGACGTAGAGGCCGTTTGGAGCCCTGTTCCTGACAGCAGTGTTGGGATTAACCCCTTGCAGTCAGCGGCCTCCCCAGGGTTAGTGCATGGCTGTGATTTTCCCATAGGAAGTGTTCTGTTCCCAGTGACCTCCGTGTCCTTTGGCAGCACAAAGCACATCATTCTTCCCATGGGAATGCGAGGGGAGAACAGGACCTTGGTGTTAGAGCCCATTGTGCAGCATTTCTGTGAAGGAGGCTTGTCTTGAGCGTGGCTCTTGTTTTCCCACCTCTGAAGTCCTGAGGAATGTTCCCTAGCCCTTGCTGGGGACAATCCACTCTTGCTGAGGAGAGGGAGAGCTGTGTTCCTGAGATCTGTGCCTCTCTCCCTCCCCTCCTCCCCTGTGTGGATGGTGGGATTTGGGAGCTCCTGTGGCAGTGACGCCAGTGAGTGATTGCTGGGAGCATCGGAGCCCTGAGCCACCTCCAGAGCCCAACGGAGGGCGAGAAAATCTGGGTGCTTTTCTGGGGTTTGAGTGCTCCAGCATCTGTTCTCTGCATCTCCAGGGAACCTGAGATTTCCCTTGTTTTCAGGGGTGTGGTGCTGAGTTTGGGCACTGCCATGAAACCATCGTGGGGTGGTGAGAGCTGAGGAGGGCTCAGACCAGGCGTGGATCAGGCGGGTTTTGTGATGCCTCTTCTGCCCTGTGTGTGCTGGAAATGGCCCAGGAGGGTGTGAAACACCTGTAACTCTGCCACTGTGTGTGAATGTGTCCCAGGTGGCACATGGATACCAAAGAGACATCCTCCTGTTTGGACCCTCTGTTCCTGGCTCACGATCTGAGCTGGAGCCCAGATAAAATGTGTCAGTTGCAGTAGGAATTCGAGGTGTTCTGGTGTTGTTTCCAGCAGCATCAGTTCTGCTGCTTCCAAGTGGTCTGGGGCAGCTCTGAAGTGACAAGGTTTCTCTGATGCCCAGGAGCCTGTGTGGGATTGATGGATACAAGGGAGTGTCTGCAGCACCAGGAGCGGGAATTACTGCTGCTGGCCCCTCCCTTACTGCTGGTGGTCCATCACCCACCTGGCCTTCAGGCGTGTGAGCATCACATTGAGCTGCTCCCTGGGCAACAGCACAGACCAACCCAGTGACCTTTATAAATCCTCAGTTTTAGTCAATTCTCCCTTCTTTCCCATTCATTCCTCCCCTGTCCTTCCCGAAACACAGCGCTGGGAGGAAAACTCCTCAAATCCCACATCTGCTGCGGGGCTGCTTCAAGGCTGAGCTGTTCCCATCTGCAAACAGGTGTGGACAGGCAGGTCAGCCCTTGGATGTGTACATCCTGGTGGGATGCTGGAAAAGGGGGCAGAAGGATCATGTTGGGTCTGTTTCTGCTTTGCCAAGCTTGGTGTTGTAAATGGGAAATGCTGGGTTAAAATTCCCATTGGATGTTTAGATATAGACAACATGATAGAGCAAATTATTCTCTGTATTGAAGTGCAAGAAAAATACTATGGAACGATTATTTATTTTTGATGTTTCGTTATTTCCCCCCCTCCAGTCTTCACTCTGTTGTGTGTTTTTATTACACCTAATGCCAAAGCCTGGTTCCAGAACAATCTGTGGAAAATTGAGGAGTTGAATATACCTAAAACCCCAGGTGTCTGTGGATTAGAAAGGGAAAAGTCTTCTGCCTTTGTTAGTTTTTCCTCTAAGCTCGGGGTGGGTTTGAGCTGTCTGAGCTGCTCCCGCTGTGTTTCCCTGCTCTCGCTCTCGGTGTCCAGGGAGGCTCCTGGGAAGGCTTTCAGCCAGAAATGTAAAAAATTCAGAACATGTAACTATTGTTGAGTGAGATAAAAGCTTTTGTCTTGGGAAAAGTAGCAAATTTGAGTTGATTTGTCCTGCAAAAGGAAGTTCTACATTTTTTCCCTCTGCTGGTCAGCCTTGTTTTTCGTAAGAGTGTGTAGGACTTTGGAGCCAGGTGGGGTTGGGCTCTACTGCCAGGGAACCGCGACAGGACAGGAGGGAACGGCCTCAGGCTGTGCCACGGGAGGCACAGGTTGGGCACCAGCAGGAATTTCTCCATGGAAGGGGTGGTCAGGCCTTGGCAGGGGCTGCCCAGGGAGGTGATGGAGTGCCCATCCCTGGAGGTGTCCGAGGAATTCCTGGAGGTGGCACTCAGTGCCCTGGTGGGGATAGGACACAGGGTGGACTCACAGACCTTTTCGGTGAACCTTGGAGGGCTTTTCCAACCTCAGTGATTCTGGGATTCTGTGAGGTGTGTCCATCTCTTGTACCTGAAGTGAACCAGAAATGTCACCTGTGGTGCTGCAAGGTGGAAACATCCCAATGCCCTCGTGCTTCCAGGCAAACTTTGTCTTGGATTTGCAGTCATGCAAAAGGCAAGAAATTCTCCTTTAACATTTGTCGTACAATGAGCAAGTTTATTTTGGCTTAGATAATCTCTGTTTGCCAAAATGACTTGGAGCAGGAACAGTTCCTGCTGCTCACTCTTATGAGCTCTGTCACAGCATAAAGCAAATAAAGATGGCAGAATTTAATATGCAACCCCCCACAATGGATAGGGAAATACCCGCTTTGGAATACTCTGTGTTTTCTTACTGAATGCTGCTGCTGCACAGCAGGTGAAGAGAGTAAAAACAACGTTTCCCTCCTTGAAATGACTAGAAATTGTTGCCAGTAAGACTGGTCAGGGAGACACTTTTAATGTATTTTTTGCCACAGGAGCAGCATCTCTGTGTTGTTCCTGAGTTCCTCATAGAACCAAGGATGGTCCCATCCTGACAGTGAGGTTGAGATCTGCTCAGTCATTTCACAGAATCGAGAAATCCCAGAAAGGTTTATGTTGGAAAGGACCTTAAAGATGATCCAGTTCCACTCCGCTGCCATGGCCGGGACACCTTCCACCATCCCAGGCTGCTCCAAGCCCCGTCCAGCCTGGCCTTGGGCACTTCCAGGGATCCAGGGACAGCCACAGCTTCTCTGGGCACCCTGTGCCAGGGCCTCCCCACCCTCACGGGGAAGAATTCCTTCCTGAAGGCTGGAGATCTTTCTAAAACGAGCCGATAATGTTTATTTCCCTTTTCTTTATCTATTTTTCTCCCTTTGCACTCCCTAGCTGGACCCAGTGCCTTCTGGGAAGGGCTGCCCATGCTGGAATTGCCCGAGCCCCTGCTGTATCCCGGGATGGCATCGAGGTGAGGGCGGCCGAGGATGACCCTGACTGAAAGGCTGCGCGAGAGGATTTCGCGGGGGTTTTACAACCACGGGCTGCTCTGTGCTTCCTACCCCATCCCCATCATCCTCTTCACAGCTCTCTGCATCCTGGCCTGCTGGTAAGTCCCACCCGGATTTGTGTTTCTTGGCAACATTGTCTCTTCTGGGCCCACCCAGAAGCTCTTTTATTATTTAGGCTTTATAGATTTTGTCATCTCCTTTTGTGGGACAAAAGGAACCACAGGGATGATTATCTGGTTTAATAAGTAAGAACTAATTGAATAAGTGAAGTGAAGCAATAAATGAGGTGAAAATAACCCCCAAACACTTGGTGGTGGACTCCAAACCCATGAATTAAAAATGGGGAGAAGGAAAGCTGATCTTTCTCTGCACACCTGCCTGTCCTGTTCTCCCTGGAGCCTGCGCTCTTCTGTTTCATCCTTGGCACGCCTGTGTAGGGGTATTGTAAATTTCCTACTCTCCTAGGGGACCCAAATTTGGATCCTTGTTTTGCAAGTGGATATAATCTTACTCCCAGGAATATCACACAGGCTCAGAATCATTTCCAGCAGGGCATTGTGGGGCTGAGCAAACCTTTGTGCCCAGGCCATGACCTGTACAAGTGCATGTACAGATTCTGTCTTGCAGGGTTTAGTTCTTTTGTCTGTTTTGGGCAAAATAAACCCGATGTGATTCTTTGCTCCCCTGTTCATAGAAAAGCTCCACATGTGTTGCCACAGGCACAGGTTTTCCTTTGAGCTGTGATGGTAACCGGGGCTGCTTTCACATCTCAGTGAAAATATTATCAAAGGGAGGATTTTCACCCATGGGAAACCTCTGAGGTGGCTTCTCCTGGCTGGAACCTTTTGTGGTTGTGAGCAGCAGTTGGGGTGTAGCTTCCTGGCTTTTTGCTCTTCCACATGGCACAGCTTGAGACCATTCCCTCCTGTCCTGTCCCTGTTCCGTGGGAGCAGAGCCCAACTCCCCCTGGCTGCCCCCTCCTGTCAGGGAGCTGTGGAGAACCACAGGTAGGAGTTACAGGTCTTTCCAATGAGCAAAGAAGATACTCAGTGATCCAGGGGTTTCATCCTGACTTCTGTGAACAGGGAAGGAGCTAGAAACATCCTTGGAGTTGCTGAGCAGGTCACTCCCTGCCCCTGGAAAAGGAAAGAGGAGAAGGGAGTAGAGCACAAAGGAAACGTTCCTGTTGCTCAGCCTGAAACATAGTTACTAAAGACATCCCGGCAAAAGAGTGGATCTTGTATCCTGAGTTCTTCAGAGGGAGAGAGGGGAATCAGTCCTCTCTCCTGTACCTGGAATCAAGGAGAGCTTGTGGAATTCTGCTGCAGAGAAAATGATCTTGGCTGTTGTGGTTTTCCTCCACCTCACATCAGTCAAACCCCTTCATTTTTGTGTGCAGACAATTTTTAAAAGCTGAAATAAAGCACAAGGTCCACAATTTATCCATCATGGATTCTGGCCTCAGGCAGGTGAGGGCAGTGGCCAAGCAGGGGGTAGCATCACCACAGTCGGGTCTGGGAGCTTTGAGTGTGTTTGTCTTTACCCTCAGAAGGGTTTGTGTAGACACTCTTTTTAATGTCACTGGCAGAAAGACACAGCATCTCTGGGTTTGATAATAAATTAAATAACCCAAAGCAAAAATTCCTGTGGCTCATTCTTGCTGTGTAGTCTTAAAGTCTGAAAATCCAAGTTAGTCTCCACGTCAGAGAAAGAGTTTCCTTGTTTTACTATAAATCCCTTTGTAGGTGACACTCATTTTCCTCATCCCACTTGAATGGATCTACATTGGGATCTGCATTTTTCCCTGGAATGAGGGTGTCACCGACCCTATCTGATACCAGCCCAGGTGGGTGTCAGAGGAACAGGTGATACCTGGAAATGTGGCCATCAGGGTGAATTTGAAATCCCAGTGTCACTCTGAAGAACGGTTTTTAGTTCAAGTAAGGATTGTAGATGACCCAGGTGATTCTGCAGCAGTTTTAGGTCAATTAAGCAGGTGTTTGTTATTTAACTGAAACACGAGGTTCTGCTCCTGAAGAATTGCAGAACTGGCTGGAATCAGAGCCCCTGGGGAGGTGTGAGTGTGTATATATATTTATAATTATTTCTGTAGGAACGTTTCACTCTTGGACAGGTTCGTACTATTTGTGTGGTAACCAGAGGAGCTGAGTTACACTCACACTCTCCATGTTCCACATCCCCAGAGAACAGAATCTCCTCTGGGACTGCACCAGAGCTCTGGGAGCAGGTTGTGCTGTACAGGAAAGGGGAATGTCCAGTGCAGGATTTTGGGGCCCTTCAGGGGGAAGCAGGGCAAAGCCACCATCACTTACTCAGAAGCAGGCGCTGTTGATGCACTTGCCAAGGCTAAAAAGGAGCTGTTGCTGCCAGGTATTGGTCGTGCCAACCCTCTGGCAAGACCCTGTTACCAGATGCCCTCCCCGCTCAGCAGTGGGATTCCAGGCTGCTCTGGCTTGGCTGCAGACAGGCTAAAAGCTTGTCCTGCAGCGAGCCAATGGAGCTGGGAGCTATTTTAATTCCATGTATCAGCTCCTTCCCTGTTACCTGAGACGTGGCAGCTCCCTGATTCCCTCTACCCTCAGCAGCTGGGGCTGCTCCAGGTGCTGGAACTCTTTGTGGGTCTGGGAAGGGGGAATATGCAGGGAGGGATTTTCTTAGAGCTCATCTGGCCCTGCTCCATCTTGAAAATATGTCAGGTACTTGGATGAGCACTTCTGCTTGTGCCTCCCTCATGTGGGGACTGAAATGCACTTCCTGCTCCAGGTGTCCACTTCCAGCAGATTACATGAGCTGTTTCCTTTATTCTGGGGTTTCAGAAGCATTTCAGGGTGCACAGAGACATGAGCATCTATAAAGAACTTGCTGAGCTTTCTCTGCTGATGGGATACCCCAGGATCTGTTAGACCCCAGGATCACAGGATGGGTGGGGTTGGGAGGGTCTGGAGATCACCCAGTCCAACCCCTGCCCAGGCAGGGTCACCTGGAGCAGGTGACACAGGAACGTGTCCAGGTGGGTTTGGGATGTCTCCAGAGAGGGAGACTCCAGGCCCTCCCTGGGCAGCTGTTCCAGGGCTCTGCCCCTCCCTGGAAAGAGGCTCTTCTTCACGGTGAGGTGGAACTTACGGTGTTTTAGTTTCTGGCTGTTTCAGGTCCTGCTGTTCTTCCATCCTCTGTCTGTGCTTTCCATTCCTGTGTTCACATCTTTCTGTGCTGCTCAAAAAAATCCCTAACAAAGAGAAATGTGAGGAGAGTCAAACCCAGGTGCTAGAAATGCCTTCCCTGAAGCTCAGGTGGGGCAGTTCTTCCCTCTGGGGACCCATGCACAGGGAAATGACCCAGACCTGTCACATCCCAGGTCACTCAGAGCAGCTGTGGGTGCCCCATCCCTGGAAGCATCCAAGGCCAGGTTGGACGGGGCTTGGAACAACCTGGGATAGTGGAAGGTGTCCCTGCCCGTGGCGGGGGTGGGACAGGATGGGCTTTAAAGGTTCTGTCCAACCCAGACAATCCTGTGATCCCACAGTGCCTGCAGCGGCTGGGACTGTGCAGCAGCTCTCGGTTTGTGGTTTTGGTTTTATTGGGTTTTTTAAGCATCTCTTTACTTTAAAGACGCTTCCAGGTGGAGCCTGAAGCAATAGGAGCAGTGAAGTTCTGTATCCCAGGGGTTCTTCCTCCTCCTGCCTTTATCTCGCTCTGCCTCAGGTGTCACTGATGTGATCAGACAGTGTCAGGCTTGTCAGGCTGAATGAATGCAAGGACTAAGGTTTTGTCTCCCTGAAATAACTTGCAGTGTCATCTGGAATGTGTGCTTCCTGTGCGCTTCCATAAGCCATTCCCAAACCTTTAAATATACATGAGCCCTCAAATATCCTGGAGATTTCAGTAAACATGATGTCCCTTCTTCCTTTGTGGGGACATCTTTATGTTCTTGGCTCAAGGTGAAGGAGCTTTGGAGAAGAATGACAGAATAGTCAGGGTTGGGAGGCACCTCTGGAGATCGGCTGGTCCAGCCACCAGATCCCACGGACAAGAATTGCAAGGTCTTGTTCCTGAGCTCTGCTGGAACCTGCACCACGAGCAGTGTGGGTGTTGCAGAAAGGGCTGTAGGAGCTGCACAAGGTGTGTGTGGACATGGGGCTGGTTTAGCCTTTGATTTAAATATTTTAAACATGGATTTCCTGAGGGACCATTTCTCTGAAAATGGGGATTATAATAAAAATTAATTTCAGCTTTTTTTCTGTTCCACTGTGCTGGGATATCCTGTCCTGGTGGGTGTGTGCCAGTGTCATTCTGTGCCACAGCTGGCACAGCAGTTCTGGTCTCAGGGAAAGACAGACTCGTGGAATAGAATCCCAGACTGGTTTGGGCTGCAGGAACCTTAAGGATCATCCAGTGCAACCCCTGCCATGGGCAGGACACCTTCACTATCTCAGGCTGCTTCAAGCCCCATCCAACCTGGCATTGGACACTTCCAGGGATCCAGGGGCAGCCACAGCTTCTCTGGGCACCCTGTGCCAGGGCTCCACCACCCTCCCAGGGAACAATTCCTTCCCAATCTCCCATCCATCCCTGCCCTCTGGCAGTGGGAAGCCATTCCCTGTGTCCTGTGCCTCCATTCGTTGTCCCCAGCCCTTCTCCAGCTCTCCTGGAGCCCCTTTAGGCCCTGCCAGGGGCTCTGAGCTCTCCCTGGAGCCTTCCCTTCTCCAGGGGAACATTCCCAGCTCTCCCAGGCTGGCTCCAGAGCAGAGGGGCTCCAGGCCAGGAGCAGCTCCGGGGCCTCCTCTGGGCTCTGTGCAGCAGCTGCAGCTCCTTGTGCTGTTGGCCCCAGGGCTGGGGCAGCTCTGCAGGTGGGGTCTCACCTGAGGGGGCACAGGGGCAGAATCCCCCCTTCCCCTGCTGCCCGCGCTGGGGATCAGCCCAGGGCATGGGGAGTCTCCAGTCCTGGTGCTCATGGCTGGGGTTTGTCCAGCTCACACCCACCAGCACGCCCAACTCCTTCTCTGGGCTGCTCTCCCTCCCTCCCTCCCTCCCTCCCTCAGCTGATGCTGGTCCTGGAGTTGCTCCCCAGCAGGGCTCTGCCTGTCCAGGTTCAGTCTCTGGCTGTAAATGATTCAAGTTCTACGAAAGATCTTTGTTGTAACTCCTCCCAACCTGCTGGTGACTCACAGGGCAGTCCCCCTCTGCAGAAGCCCCTTGTGTGAATCCCAAGTGTTTTGCTTGGATTGCTGGGCACAGTCACCAACACTGAAATCATTTAGGGAAAAAATAATTCCTCCTCAATGATGTGTTGAACCCGTTCTGCTTTGTTTATCACTTACACTTGATTTTAATATTCCTTTTTCTCTTCCCTGCCCTTGCACAAGGAAATGCTAATAATTACATGTATTTCTGTCAGACAGTAAAAAGCACATCTGACAAACTTGACTTCTGATTTCATTGTTCTTTTTCAGCTGTTTGTTGTTCCCTCTGAAGCCTCATGTTTAGATGTTGCTTGTTCTTCCATGGCTTTTGATGATCCAAGCTAATCCCTAATGAAGTGGGCAGAGCTTTGCAGGAAAACAATTCCAAGGCTTTCATTTTTATTGTGTCAATATTGCCACAAAATTCATCATCAAACAGGAAAATATATCAGGAATTGCAGGGCCACAAAAAGGCCAACGTTCTGTTCTCCAGTTCAGTTTGGTGCTGACACTTGCAGATTATCCATGGATCTCTCTGTATCAGCCTTGCTTTTCCCACCACTTCAACTCTGATTTGTTTTTAGCGACTTTTGAGAATGTTTGGAGTTAAATACCCCATTCTAAACTCTCTGGAGCCTCAGTTTCTCAACTTCTGAATGGTTCAGAGTCTCTGTTGTGGGACAGCACTACAGTCACCAGAGGCTGTGGTGGCAAAGCAGCAAGAAGATTTCATGGTTTTGGTGTCTCACTGCTGCTCTTAAAAGTGCTTTGAGAACCAATGAAGTTAATGACAAGTTTTGGAAATTGTTCCAATCTAAATGAGGGAAAGCAGAGGATTATGGAGAGTTTGGGGCAGGGAAGCAGCCCCTGGAATACTCTGACTGTCTCGGGTTTGTGTGGGATACACAGTAATTGAGCCATGGCCGTTCTGAGTGTTTTAACACAACTAACTTGGATGGAGGAATTCAGAAGAGGCCCTGCAAGATCTCCCCTTCTTCCTCTTCCAGGACTTTTAGTTATCCCTGTCCAAGGTAGAAAGGCTCTTGGATACCAGTCAGTTCCCATGAACGCCAAAACTCTCTTACTGGGTCTCCTGTCCTGCACATCTTGGCTTTGCTGAAAGTGGACCTGGTCATTTTTTTTATCTCTTCTGTCTAAAAAAAGCCCATTAACCTCCAAAATCAGCATATTTCCTGGTTCTGTGCCCCCAGCTACCCTCTGCTGAAGCTGCCGCTGCCAGGGACAGGCCCTGTGGAGTTCAGCACCCCGGTGAAGGATTACGCTCCCCCCAGCCCGGATGCAGGGCCGCTGCACGGGGATCCCAGCGAGCGACCTGACTGGGTGAGTCCTGCTGGGGCTGGGGGGCACTGGGGAGGGGGCATGGCCCTGCTGAGCCACTTCAGCACCTGATGGCCCAGAGCAGCCGTGGCTGCCCCATCCCTGGCAGTGTCCAAGGCCAGGTTGGACACTGGGGCTTGGAGCAGCCTGGGACAGTGGAAGGTGTCCCTGCCCATGGCAGGCAGGGGGTGGGGCTGGATGAGCTTTAAGGCTCCTACAACGCAAACAGAGAATCAGACTCCTTTTGTTCTTGCCTGCTGAGTCCTGTCATGTTCCACATCTAATTTGGGAAGGGAGAATTGAGCCTGGCAAAACCCTTCCTGTTCTGCTCCTGCTGAGAGGTTCCCAGTGCCTGGTGCCTCACGCTGCTGTGGTTCCCCGCAGTACGTCGGTGCTCCCGTGGCCTACATCCAGCAGATCTTTGTGAAAGCCACCGTGTCCCCGTGGCAGAAGAACTTCCTGGCTGTGGATGTGTTCCGCTCGCCGCTGTCCCGCGTCTTCCAGCTGGTGGAGGAGATCAGGAACCACGCCCTGAGAGACAGGTAAGGCACAGGGAGCAGCTGCTGAGCACACCTGGCTCCAAGTGGCTGCCTCCAGGGCTGGGCAGGAGCTTTGAGCTGTAATAGCCTCAAAATTCAACAAAAAAGAGAGATTAGTGCTAATGAATGAAGGGGAATCCATCCTGCACACCGAGCAGTTCACTTTTGTGTTGGAGAACTTCTGTGTGCTCCAGGTAAGGCACTGAAAATCCTCAGGAATTTTCTGCTCAGAGTCCAGAAGGGACCTGCAAGGTGATATCTGTCACAGCAGGTGCAGTGTCACAGAACTCCTCCATCACCACGCCAGCTCTGTATCACAGGGAGTTCCTGGGCCCCTGCTGGAATTTCCTGGTCAGGAGCCTTCTCCTGACTTTTGCTTTGGCTGTTTTTAAGACCAGTTTATACCTGCTTGGTTTTATCCTGTTGCAGCCTTTGTACAGCAGCTTTCCTCATCTTTCAGGTATTTCCAGGGGGAGCTCACAGTCCCCAGTTTGTCTGGGGAGCCCAGACCCCTGTTTGTTAAAAGCCAGCTATAAAACTCTGAGCTGACTCTGGTGAGAGGCTCAGCATTCCGTGTGCCGTCCTGGGTCCCCCTCTTGGCACTGTTGTTGGTGTGGCATTCCTGAGGGTGGGAGAGCAGAACCATGCACAGATTGTCAGAAGAGTCTCACTTGTGTGGTGTTTTCCGTGGAAAGGCCTTTCCTGAAACACCTCTGAGATCACAGGTCCCTTTTTCGTGGCCACTCCCATCAGTTTTGCACATTGAGAGGTGATTTATTAATGTCCTCGTGTCCCTCTGTCCTTTCCAGTTGATGAGCTCCCACCTCAGAGCAGAAACTCTTTTAACCTCCCAGGTGGGGCTTTGATCTTTGTGTTGTTAAAAGCAAGGGGTTTAAATTTACCATTTTTGAGTGTCCACCCTGCTCCTCTACCTGATGATTTGTCCTTTTGTCCTTTACCCCCAGCTGCTGTTCTCGGGGGTCGTGTTTTAGAAATGCCATTTTTGCTGTTCAGTACAGATTTACTCAGTTTTTTTCTCTCCCTGCCAGTTCCCCCAGCCTTGGCACTGACCTTCTGTCCGTATGCTCAGTCCCTCTCCTTCTTTATCCTATGCCATAATAATGTTGCCAATTACAGTCCAGAAACAGCTTGCTCCCAGGCCTGTGTTGTGTTCTCATTATCTCCCTTGTCTTCTCATTGTGTTCTCATTATGTCCCCTTGGCATTGCCCTTGATGAGCAGTGGTACAACATAGAAACAAAACTATTACTTTCATTATTATTATTATTCATACCACCACAAGAAAAATACTTCAACATTTAGACCTGACCATGGGGCAAGGTTACCATTTTGGGGATGCACTCGGGTATTTCAGGAAACATCTAATTTTGAGATAAGTTCTGCAATTACCTCTAAAGTCATTAGGAAGTTCTTGTTGTTTGTTGCCAGTAACAAAGTTGGGCAGAAATTGTATTTTTGACATGCAAACTGTCTTGTTTTGTATTCTATTTTATATTCTTTTCTATTACACAAGGGAGCTGAAGGTTGGTAAGTGTACCTGGGCGGGAAACACGCCCTGGCTGTGCTTCCACTGGCTGCAGATCCAAGCACTCATCTCTCTAGAAGTCAGGAGTGACCTGGAATCTGTGCTTTGCCCCAGTTGTGGGTTTTGGTGTCACTCTGCACCCAAAGCATCCCGCAGGGGCACGAGCTGGCAGCGTTGCCTCACAGATAAGAACGTCCATGAGCTTATCTGCAGCGTGAACTGTTATCACTGCCACATTTCAGGGCTGGTAAAATACAAACCATGGTCATCTGGCTCTTCCTGGAGCCATCTCCAGAGGCATCACTGCAGCAGTTCCTTTAAATTTTCTTTCCCAAAGCTTTTGTCCCTCTAAATACCATTTTTTGGGAGCATATTTTCCAGTGTTTTCTTTTGATAGCTGAGACTTGTCCAGGTGTCCTGCCATGCAGCCACAGGATCCCCATTCTGGAGGGAGTGTTCACAAAGACAAATCATCATTTATGAATTTCTGTGCTTGTTCTTTGTACTTATTGTAAGAAAAGTCTCCTCTGGAGAGGGATTTAACAAAGGCTGTGATTGATTTGTCTTCTGGAAGCACCTTGCTGTGACGTGTGAGGCTGGAGCGAGGCAGGACTGGTCTCTGCTCTTCACTGGCCCTTCCACTCACCCATTCCTGCATGTGGTGGAGGGAAGTGTCTCTGTTGGAGCAGCAGCTCCTCCCTGTTGTCACAGGCTGAGTGGGAGCTTTGGACAAGCCCTGCCTTAGCCTCAGATTTTGACGACAGGTTAAATTTAAGGAGCCTCTCTGGCCTCCAGTAATGGCAAATGAGATGTATTTATAAAATCAATTATTTATTAAACAGACAGGAGATAACAGGTGAAAGATCTTAATCAGAATTACTCCACCCTATAAAACTTAAGAAGTACCAGTGGATTACAGCAGAACATAAACAGTGCAGATGTCAAGGGACCTGTGCTAAAGCTGGCAAAAGAATTAGCATTGATTAGGAGTCAAATGTAACTTCCCATGGAAATGAGGAGAATGTTCAGATTCCTTCAGTCAGCTCCTGGAGTAACCACAAAGCACCACCCCTGCTCAGGGGATATAGATATATGCGTGTATATATATTTATATTGTGCTTACTGATTAAAAAAGTTACAATGACAAGGTCTAGCATTAAATCCAGAGTGTTCATGGCAGGTGGGGACAATCCAAACAAGGCATTTTAATTGTGTTGTTACCAATCTGTGGTAGATCAGGATGTTCCCACCCCTTGAGTCTTAAAATGATAGGAAAGATGGGATGCAAATCAGGATCAAAGAAAAGTTCCGGGAGTTGAGTTTTCAGTTGCAGTGGTGGGAGGAGTTCAATGATGGGTCAGTGACTCCCTTCACTGCCATTCCCGGTTCTTGGTCCAGTGTTCTTCAGTGCAGTTCAGCATTTCACATATCCTTGCTCATCGTTATCAAGTCTTAGACAATTCTGCAATAACCTGACCCAATATCTCTGTACTGTACGATAGTCTGGTTATAGCCTCAGGGGAATGAAAGGTGTAATGAAACTCAAATTGTTCCCACCTACTCCAGTTGGGAATTCTATACCTCACTCTGAGGAGACAGGAAGAGGTGCACAAAACTGATTCCATAATCAGATGAAAATTCAAGTTGCATGCAGGGGGAAAGAAATCTTTTCCACCCACTGTGACAAGCAGAGTGAAGACATAAGCATTCTAAAGCAATAACTCATATACACTGCAAAGCTGTTGGGACAGCACGTATACAAATATTAATCAAAACAATTGAAAACTCAAGTGCTCTAGTACCTTAACAATGCTGATCAGGATTTTTAACACTAGGTAGATTTGGGTTGTCTTTCCTTCCAGAAGGAGCATCACTCCAGCTGGAAGAAGGCCATTGGAAAGTGTTTGATGTGGAATTCCCATCATCTGAATATTTTCATGAAACGAGTGGAGACTGAGAACAAACGCCGCAGTTGCTGTGGTTTATCCGTGTCACAGCTTGCAGTAGCTTTAGGTGGGAATTTCGCTTCCAAGGGTCAGGTGCTATTGGTTCTGTGTGTGTTGTATTAGAGTGGCTCTTTGGAAGAACAGCATTGCTCTCTCTTCTTTCTTTTACAGTCGTTGGTTGCAAGGTTTCGTGGGGATGGGTGACTGATCCAGGGGCGAGCAGCCGTGCTACGGAATTAAGGAGATTGTTCTGTAGCACAACCATACAGTGACTGTCACTTTAGAGCTTCTGAGCTTGTTGCAGCTTTAGCTACAGCAGATTGGCAGTTCCTGTGCTCTCCAGTATGGCCCCTCTGTGTCCGGGACCGGCTTTATTCCCTCGTCGGAGTCCCGGAGTCTGTGTCAGTAATTCCCACAGCCGTGCAGGTGGTCGCCAGCCCTTCCCAGTGCTGCCCGAGGCTCCTTGGCTCGCATCCCGATACACAGCCCGTTTTCTGAGGCTGTACTTGACCATCCCAGGCTGTCAGGGAAGCTGACCCAGCAGAACTCGTGCAACGCTAAAGGTGTTTGTCCCAGAGCTGCGGCAGCGCTCCCGTCCCTGGCTGCAGAACACGGCGCTGTTCCTGCCGCCGCCGCACGCGGGCGGTGCAGGGGCAGCTGGCCGGGCCGGGGGGAATCGTGGATTTGTTGGGAACATAAAACAAACATAAAACCAACTTGTGCAGGGATGAGTTTGGAGTGTGGGAGTCTCCATCGGGAACTGGTTGCGTTTCGTGGCCATTAGAATCGATAGCCACCCAGAATATCAGCCCTCGATTGCCATAGGTGCAATCCCAGTTTGGGCTAGTTCGACCAAGTCTAGTTTTCCCACCTTTAAGTTGTCCTGAAAAGCTTCGGTTGTATCATTTGGAGCTGTTTCAAGAGACATAGGGCTCAGGAAAGTTTATGAAACAGGACTACTCATTGGTCCATATCAGTTTTTTATTATATTTATTTATA
>VZRN01002809.1:0-38211 GCA_013397935.1 Dasyornis broadbenti
TTTTGGTTTTTTGGAGGTTTTTTCCCTTTGTTTTGGTTGTTTTTTGGGTTTGGATTTTTNTTCTTATTTATTTTTGGGGGATTTTTTTGGGCGTGAATTACGGGATTTATCCCAAATTTCTGTTGGAATTCCCGCAGCTTTTCATCACAGTGATGGACAAACCGCAGCTGGAGATCCGCGCCATGGACAAGGTGGGAGCGGGAGCAAATTCCCCAATTTCATTCCCAAATTCCCAGTCCCAGAATTCCCAAATTCCCCAATTTCATTCCCAGATTCCCCACTGTCATTCCTGGAATTCCCAAATTTCCCCATCCACTGCCAGATTTCATTCCCAAATCCCCCAACCCCAGAATCCCAAATTCCCAGAATGCCCATTCCCTGAATTCCCAATCCAGCACCCAATTTCATTTCAGTTTCACTCCCAAATTCCCCAATTTCACCCCCATATCCCCCTTCCCAGAATCCCAAACCACCCAAAATTTCACTTCCAACTCCTTCAATTTCACCCCAAATCCCCCAAATTCCCGCAGATCCAGCTGCACCTCCGGGAGCTGATGGAGACGATGACCCAGATGAGCCCCGTCCCCCCGGACTTCGAGGGCTGCCAGAAGCTGAGCTCCAAAAAAACCCCAAATCCCCGGGAATTCTGGGAATCCTGGGGCTGTTCCCAGTGTTTTTCCAGAAACGCGTCCCGGAATCCCGCAGGCTGCAGATGCTCAGCGGCATGGCGGCCTCGGATGAGCTGGACGATTCCCAGGTCCTTGGGATAATAAACGGGATGAGCCCAGTCCCAAAAATCACCGAAATCCTGGATAAATTCCGCTGTGTGATGGAATCAAACTGGGAGCCTCCCAGACTCTCCCAGTTCAGACCAGTTCATGCTGGGAGCAGGGGAGCCTTGGGATAATAAACGGGATGAACCCAATCCCAAAAATCACCGAAATCGTGGATCAAACTGGGAACCCCTGGATCAAACTGGGAACCATTCCCAGTTCAAACCTGTACAGACCAGTTCAGACCGGTTTGGACTGGGACTGCCAGAAGTTCGGGATAATAAACTGGATGGCCCAATCCCAAAAAATCACCAAAACTGAGGAATACTGCTGTGTAATGGAATCAAACCGGGAGCCTCCCAGTCTCTCCCAGTTCAGATCAGTTTAAACCAGTTTGTACTGGGAGCACTGGAAGTTTGGGATAATAAATGGGATGAGCCCAATCCCAAAAATCACTAAAATCAGGGATAAATTCCACTGTATAATGGCCATGCTGGAGCCACTGGGAGCCTTCCAGTCCAAACCAGTCCCTCCCAGTCCAAACCAGTCCCTCCCAGTTCAAACCAATTCAAACCAGTTCAGACCAGTTCGGACTGGGAGTGCTGGAAGTTTGGGATAATAAATGGGATGAGCCCAATCCCAAAAATTCTGGATAAATTCTGCTGTGAATTGGAAGCACTGGGAGCCTCCCAGTCCCTCCCAGTTCAAACCAGTCCATACTGGGGCCACCAAAATTTTGGGATAATAAATGGGAAGTGCTGGATCCCAAAAGTCACCAAAGTCATGGATCAAACTGGGATTTATTGGATTAAACTGGGAGCCTCTGGATCCAGCTGGGAGCCTCCCAGTTCAAACCAGTTCAAACCAGCCTCTCCCAGTTCCTTCTGGAGAGCCGCAAATCCCAGATTTTCCTGGTGCTTCCCGTTCCAGGTGGATTCATCCAGGGACCCCACGGAGCTGCTGGATCAAACCAGGAACCTCCCAGTTCAAACTGGGAGTTCCCAGATCCACCTAGGAGCTTCCCAGTTCAAACCAGTCCCTCCCAGTTCCTCAAGGACAGATGGAAATCCCAGATTTTCCCAGTACTTTGGCTCCAGGTGGATTCATCCAAAGGCCCCACAGAGCCACTGGATCAAACTGGGAACCTCCCAGTCTAAACCAGTCCAAACCCGTCCCTCCCAGTTCCTCCTGGAGTGCTGCAAACCCCAGATTTTCCTGGTGCTTCCTCTTCCAGATGGATTCATCCAGGGACCCCACGGAGCAGCTGGATCAAACCGGGAACCTCCCAGTTCAAACTAGGAGCCTCCCAGTTCAAACCAGTCCCTCCCAGTCCAAACCAGTCCCTCCCAGTTCCTTAGGGAGAGCTACAAATCCCAGATTTCCCAGAGCTGCTGGATCCAACTGGGAATCCCAGGATCAAACTAGGAGCTTCCCAGTCGCTCCCAGTTCAAACCAGTCCTTCCCAGTGCTCCTCAGGGTCCCTTCCAGAGGCGCCTCCCGAGCAGCCGCAGTTCCCAGGTGTTCCTGGTGCTCCGGCTCCAAGTGGCTCCATCCAGGCCCAGCCCGTGGGAATTCCAGGAATTCTGAGAGGCGGGGATGGGGAGGCGACACCGCTGACGTCAGCGGAGGTGACAATTCCCAACTCCCATCTGCCAGGCTCCACTTTTCCAGTGCTTCCAGGAGGATCCGCAGCAGAGCTGGCGCAGCCTGGGCACACCTGGCTGACAGGGCGGCGCTTCAGGCTGTAAAAGCCCCCTCCCAAATTTGAACGACAATTCCCTTCCTGGGAGGGTGTGGAGATTCCTCCCTGGGGTGGGGACACCCCTCAAGGTCCCTGCTCCAGGCTGAGCCCAAGAGATTTGCCCGCAGTTGTTGGTCTGGGCGAGTGACATCAACCTCTCCTTATTAACTGGTTTTGCTTTAATTGCTTTCTCAATTGATTTCTCAATTGCGTGAGAATTGCTTTGCAGTGCGCTGCATTCTAATAGTTGTTACATCTCCTACGCTGTGCAGTAAATATTTCTGCTTAAGGCTTTTTTGTCTGGCCACAATCGTAACCAATCACATCTGTGTTTAGATGAATAGATCTGGTTTGCCGTCCTTAATCCTGTGGGACAATTTGCATAACGCTTCAATCACAGCATAATCCTTTACACATAAACCCTTGACCAAGTCTGGGGCTGGGATTGGACCCAGCCGCTCCCAGGCTGCTCTGGAAGAAGGAGTTGAGAAAGTCTGGGGGTCTCAGGCGGTGTTGGGGGTCCTCTCTGCATCTCGTGACCCAGCGGGAGCTTCCCTAATGAACTTTGCCTGAAGATCCCACTGTGCCCATGACAGGAACCCCTGTGAATTCCCAGCTCTTTGGCAGCCTGGTGACTCCGGGATGTCACCATGGAGCCCCTGTGACAGATCAGTGCCTGAGCAGCCTGAAGTCCCCTGGGATGTCGCCATGGAACGGCTGTGACTGCCTGTGACCCCGGGGCTCTTCATCATCCCAGAGACCCCTGGCAGGTCTCCATGGAACCCCTGTCTTTGCCTGTGACATTCTCTTGGCTCTTGGACAGCCTGGAGACCCTTGGAATGTCCCCATGGAACCCCTGAGTGCCTGTGACAAATGGGCTCCTTGACAGGCAACCATCACCAGGTGCCATTGCTATGGTCGGTTTCCATGGCAACCATCACCAGGCTCTGTTGCTATGGTCAGTTTCCATGGCAACCATCTCCAGCCCCTGTTGCTATGGTTGGTTTCCATGGCAAACATCACCAGCCCCTGTTGCTATGGTCGGTTTCCATGGCAACCATCACCAGGTCACATTGCTATGGTCAGTTTCCATGGCAACCATCACCAGGCCCTGTTGTTGTGGTCACTTACCATGGCAACCATCACCAGGCTCTGTTGCTATTGTCAGTTACCATGGCAACCATCACCAAGCCCTGTTGCTATGCTCAGTTTCCATGGCAACCATCACCAGGCCTGGTTGCTATGGTCGGTCCCTTCCACAGGGACCCAATGCCAGGGGTGGTTGCCATGGACATGAGCTCAGGCCTGGAGCCAGAGTCCATTTCCAGAATCCACCGGTCAGGTGGAGAAGGATCCTGTCCCCTTTGTCCCCCATTCCCGTGCCCAGGCCATGCTGGGTGTGCTCAGAGCTGCGCCTAAACTCCCCCGTGGATTCTCCGTTTTGGGGGAGAGCAGGAGAGCAGGACATGTGGCAGCTCCTCAGCAGCTGCCAGAGCGGGATGCTCATGAGCCTGCTGCTCTCTGCCACCACTGGTGTTCCCCCCGTGCCACAGGGATGAGGATCCACCTTAAGAGAGGTGTTGTGGGAACAAGATGATGCCCCTGATGATGTCCCGGCCCTTCCTGAACGGGTGCTTCCCACAGACCATCTGGTACAGCAGGATACCCAGGGACCAGATCGTTGCTGCCTCGCCGTGGTAGCATATAAGCTGGATCCGCTCTGGTGGGCTGTAGGACAGGGTTACTGTGGAATACAGATGGAGTTCATCAGGTGGATGCTGCAGCTCCCAGAGCCTCACCCCAGCAGCCCTGGGCATGCAGGGGCTGCACCAGGGGCACACGGGGTGACCCTGCTGCCCTCTCACCAGCACCTCTGACAAACTTGGGGTTCCAAGAGAAGCCACTGGTGCTGGAAAAGGGCAGCAGAAGCTGCAGAAGCCCTGGGAAGGTCTGACCTGAAAAGGAAAAACCCACCAGTGATGGGGAAAAAACCAATCTCCTCCCTGCCTGCATTGCCCCCCAAAAAACACGAATAAGCCAAGGCAAAGGAGGGGAGCAGAGCTGTCCAAGCCCTTCCTCGCCTGCACACCAAACTGGCCAGGCCACGGGTTCTGACCCCCGCCCCTGCTACCCCCATGGGGGTTTTTGTCAGCCTGGCTGCCCCAGCCCCAGCCCCAGCCCAGGGCAGAGTGGGAAGTGCCGGCTGTACCAGGAGCTGGTCCCCCTCTGACCCCCACCCAAAAGCAGCTTGCTGGAGAAGCGATCCCATGGGGGAATCCCCGGTGCCACACCCAGGCTGGGCCATGAGATGCCCAAGAGCATCCCCTGGGAGGGCTCACCTGCAAATTCGGTGTAGATTGTGTCCTGGAGGAAGGTGCCACAGCCAAAGTCGATCAGTTTGGCCTGTCCAGTGGCCAGGTCAACGAAGATGTTGCCAGGTTTGATGTTCCTGTGCAGGACCCCGCAGCTGGTGCAGTGCCGCACGGCCTCCAGCACCTGGCGGAACAGCCCCCCGCGCCTCCTCCTCCTCCTCCTCCGGCAGGAACCCCCGAGGCAGGATGAAATCACAGAGGTCCTGACACTGCTCTGGTCGCTCCAGCACCAACAAGAAGCTGTTCGGGAGCTCAGACCACTCCAGGAGGTGAATGACACCACAGAACCCTGTGGACACCTTGTCCAGCAGCACGATCTCCAGGGGTGCTCTGGTGCCATCGGGCTGCGGGAGGACCATGATGCCGTCAGTGGGGCTGAGGCCGTGCCAGGGCTCTGGTGCCCCTCATCCAGCCCGGGATGCTCTGCGCCCCCGCTCACCCCACGCCCGCTCTCCCTCCAGGGCTCCCACGGCTCCCACCCTGCAGGGCCCCGGCTCCTCGCCGCCCGGCATGGCCCGGATTCTTCCGCTGGCCCCACTCACTCACCAGCTCGCCCCAGTGCTGGATGCGATCCCGGGACACGCATTTGATGGCGACCTGCAAGCCAAGGGGAGCAGCGGGCTGAGCTCGCCGCCCGCCCCGCCGNTCCCCGAGTAGACACTGCCGAAGCCGCCGCTGCCCAGCATCGACCCCAGGCAGTACCGCTCCTGCAGGGCCTCTTGCGCCTTCCCTGAGGGCGACACGCGGCCGTCAGCACTCGGCCCGGGGCCACACATGGCCCCCGAGCGCCTCTCAACCGCCCCGGGCCGGGCATTCCCACCCGTCCCGGGCACCGGCGGAGTTCGGGCCGGGGAAGCCGCAGCGGAGGCGGCGGCAGCGGCCGCGCTCCGTGTGTCCTCCGCGGGCCCCGGGAGGAGCCGGCAACGGGGCCGGGACAGGTGGAGCCAAAGGGTGGCGATGCCACCCCAGTCCCAGCCGCTGATGCCCACCCAGCAGCGCCACAGCCACGATAGCGAGAACCGGGCGGAGGCGAGAGCGCGGTGGGACGGCCAGGAGCACGGAGGGGGCCTGGGGTATGGCCCGGCCCGGCAGGGGGAGAGGGACACCGGGAGGGGAGAGGGACACCGGGAAAGAGAGGCCAGGAAGGGGAAACCGGGAAAGGGAGACGAGGAGCGGGTGCGGGACAGCGGGAGAGGAAGAGGAGGAACAAGAGAAAGAGCCGGAGAGGGTTGATAGAATCGCTTCTGCTTCGCTGCCACTGCTGCCGCTGCAACTGAAGCACCGGGGCCGTTTGTCCGAGTGTCCATGTGCCCGTTTGTCCCAGAGTCCGCGTGTCCGAGTGTCCATTTGTCCGTCCCCTGCTCATCTCCACGCCCCGTACGCCCTGGGAGCAGCCCCTGACTCTGTCCAAACACGGCAACTTTGCCGTGTTAAGCCCACATCCAGGGGCTTCACACAACGGCACAGGAATCCCCTTGGCTGCCGCTCTGCATTGTCCCTGCTCAGGCTCAAACACTATCGGGGCACATTCCCTGTCTCTGGAATTCATGCCCGACCCAAGCACTGCCCTTGTTTCCAGCCTTGCTTGCCAAGGAAAACTGGGAAGGCAAACTGTGTGTAGCTCCTGGTATTTTAGAGAGCCTAAAACTTGCTCAGTCACAGATCTCAGAGGTGAGATCCATTTGGAATTGATGGCGTGGAGAAGTAGTGCAACATGGAAAAGGAGAGCATAGAAATCAACAGAGGAAAACATCCTGGATTGTTTCTTTCCATTTTCATTTCACTTCTGGAAAGCTGTTTCAGTTTTCCAAGAATCTTCTCCACAGAAATGTCTGCTCTTTTCAAGAACCTTTCCTGGATTGTTTCTTTCCATTTTCATTTCACTTCTGGAAAGCTGTTTCAGTTTTCCAAGAATCTTCTCCACAGAAATGTCTGCTCTTTTCAAGAACCTTTCCTGGAGAGCAAGGTCAAACTTCTGTCACAAGATTCTGTCGTGTACTTAATACCCAGATGATTTTTTTCTCAGTATTTTCCATGAGAAAAAGAAATCCGCTGCCAGAGATAGCATAGAAACTAATTTAAATCGTTGTATACTTCAGTTATGTCCTTGGTCTGTGACCTTACAGACATGGAGACACTACTCTGAAGCTGGGGAAGGAGGTGCCAGTAAAACATTTTCCAGCAGAACCAAAACCCCAGGAAAAGCCTGCTCCTACTCTGCCTGATTTCAACAGAGCACAGCAGAGAAATTACACACCAGGTGCACATATCACCAACGCACTGCCTCTCCGCTCAACCAGATGCTGCAGTATTTTGTTCCGTTCATACGAAGCTTGCCTCAATCGCCTCTAAAGTTTTAAAAATTCTGTAATGGGACAGAATAGTTCCATTAGAGAGAGTGTACAAGAAACCTGTTTGCCCACGAACACACAGCAGACAGGTCTCTGAGAAACGGGAGACCTCAGGGGAGTAGAGAGAGACAAACTGGGAGCAAATTTGTGAAGGCAGATTTATTCCTTCCTTTTCCGGCGGGGCAGGAGTACTCCATGCTTGAAAAAACTTATTTTTCAGAAAAAACTAATTTTTCAGAAAAAACAAGTTACCCACTTCAACTTTACCTCATGGAAACGAGACAGTTGCAAGGTTGTAAAACACTATCCTTAGGTGAGCTTTCAGCTTAAAACATGTGGGATGAGTAAGAGAGGAGCAAAAGAACTCACCAACTCCTGCTGAATTTCCAGACAGGCATTGAAATAGATATTTACAATTAAAAAAAAAAAAAAAGGAAGAGATTCAGCAATTCTGATAAAATAATGATTAGGTTAGAAACTTGATTAAAAATAAGTCTGAGGATTTTGACCGGATGATGCTGCAATCTGTGCATTTGCATCACGCATTTACTGATGCCGTATCCCCTCTGCAGACAACCAGGCACAACATTTAACTCTGCCAGTCTCCTTTAACCCTTTTGCTCCTCGCTGACACTTTCTACCTGATATTCATCACTGAGGGAAATAAAGCTCCATTAGAGCTCTGTCAATACAATGAAATATCGACAGACACTGAACAAACGTGAACAAATCCAAGCAGAGAACTTCCTTGCAAGAGCAATTGCTTAGCCCACCTCAGGTGAATTCGTACATCCCCACATGCAGGACCCAGAAGAGGCAAAATGTTGTGGAGCAGAAAGGCCTTGCAAAGTGAGGGCCTTGTTGCCCTTGTAAAATCCTCGCTCACTTCTGCTCCTTGGGCTGAGCAGAGAGCGTTCTGGGAATGGCTCAGCTGAACCAGAGATGAAAAACAAGTGACAGAGCTGGAAAACAATCGTTAGAACCAATGGGTGCTCCCAGCGTGGGGCTGGGGGTTGGTTCCACCTGATGCGTGTTCCTGTCGTGGTTCATGGGGATTGGTTCAGCACATTTGTTGTGCCTCACAAGTTTGGAAACTCAGAACAACGGAACAGTTTAAGAACCCTGGATTCTCGCAATAAAACGTCTTCACTTATCACCATCCTGCGGAGTCCACGCCATGAATCACCGCAGCAAAATAGCTGCACCAGTTGAGTGCTGGTTTGCATCGGCTGGTTTGTTTGTTTGTACCAAGAGACTGAAGTCGTACTCCTGGGCAACAAGAGCGTGACGTGTCAGCCAACGGCCTCGTTTCCCAAAGGGAGCAAAGCCCACACCCATTACACACAGCCCCATCCTCCCCTGCCTTCCAAGAGGCACCAGAGGCGCTTCCACAGCTGGGCCATCCTGGCCCCACCTCTGCCACTACCGCACCCCGGCGACGTCGGGCGCTTGTTGCGGTTCCTTCCGCTGCTCACCCCCTCATCTCCTGAGGGGTGGAGTCCACAGGCTGATTCTAGGACCCTGCACCTTCCTGCCTAAAGGCTCACTACCGAGCCAAATACAGTTACTGACGATTTTTAAGAGCAGCACCAGCATCACGTTAGGACGGGCACTGCTGGGTGAAAAGAAGTATTTTTGAAATGAAGTCCAGGTGTGTAGCATGATTATCAAACTGTCTGAAGCTTTTGTGCTGTTGCAACAGTTTTTTTCATGGTGGACAATGAAGTTCCTGAATTGACTGGAGCAAAAGTGAACCAATTACTGCTGAAAACTGTTTCCCAATAGAATAATTATTCTAGTCTGTGAAATAACTCTCATCCCACTGTTGTTCCTTTTAGCCATGGAAATACAAATCGTGCCTTTGTTAAAATCGATGCTAAGAAAGATTCTTGCATTTTGATCTGATTCCATCTAACAGAGGCACCAACATGGAACAATACTAGTTTTTAAAATCAATCCATGTAACGTCTTCTTTTAAAGAATAAGGTTATATATGAAGACCTGTTTAGATCCATTAAGTTGCAAGAAATACATCCCACATGGAAGAAATAATGCAAAAAGACAAGTGAGTTTTAGAAAGGTAGTAAGACAAAGAGTCCCTAGGCCCCTAGAGAGGAGCACTTTCATCCTGCACCCATTTTTTTTTTTCTCCCATCCTTCCCATCTCCATTCATCCCATTGAACGGGGTTAGAAGCCGTTCAGTTGAAGCCGAGAGGCTGCCTCAAATTAATTACAAAGTTAATTACATTCCCCCCCACAAAAAGAAACCAGAAGGAACATTAGTGCTTCCCAAATGGAAAGCAGTTTCACAAAAGCCAAGATACAATACAATTTATTGTAATATTTATTCTGTTACATGTACATAATCAAAAATAGAATAAAACCAAACCCAATCTTACAAGATACAAACTGTTTACACTAAGGCGGTCTAAATTACGTTTGCATGAAAGTTCAACACAGAAAAGCTCCTGCTAGTTACTGTTAACATGATGAATTCTACTTCTAACAATATTTACAGAAAGAGGCAGTGAGAGGAACAACTCTTCAGGACTGCACTGCACACAAAAATGCTTTTACAAACAATGCTGAGAACAACTGCACGCTTGCACGTGAGCAGGCTTGACACACAAAAATCGAAGGACTGGTTGCTTACGCAGCTTCAGTTTCAGTCTCCAGTTGCACAGGAGAGCGAAGGTGTCATCCAGAGAGGGGGACACTGCGAGTATTTGTCACAAAAAGAAGCTGAGTTATTTCTGAGTCTGAAAAGAAGGAAAAAAATCAGCAACGTTTTCTCATCAGTGTCCTAACAGCCCATTCCAGCTGAATTGCTGGAGTTAATTCTTCAAAAGTGCAGTTTTGAACAGAAAATAAAATGTGACCTGTGTCCATCAGGCTGGCTGGTGGTGGGGAGGAAAAAAAGAAAGAAAAGCATTTGTTTCCTCCTTCCCCATTCCCCACTTCCTCCATGTTTTGTATGGATATTGTTGTGCCTACATTTCTAGAAAGCAGCAAATAAAAAAGCCTTTAAACAAGATTATCCCTGACAATCTGTGATGTTTTACACAAATCAAGGCAACGCCATCCCCATTGTACCTTAAAATCTAAGATACTTCAAGGGCAGTTGAAAAAATTAACCAACTGAAGAGATCTAGTGTGCCAGAACACAAAACATAAAACTAAAAACAGCCACTAGAAGCAATGGAAAAACACGTCCCAATCTGGACAAAAGTCTGTAATTTACCAATCTGATACACTAAACTCAATTTCCAGTTTGGAATTAAAATGAAACTAGATCTTTTCGTAATGGCAACTAAAACTATGTGTAGACTGAAGTACTTTTTCAAGCCAACTGAATTATAAAGTTACTTCTGTTCTAACGGAGAATCTGGCCCAAGAACAAGCACGTAGCTTCACCAGAGCAAAGCGCTCAGTGGGGGTGAAAATTGGGAATAAACAAGGGGTGATCTGAAACTGGCCATCTGAAAAAAACTGAAAAAAGACAGTACAACACAAGATGTCTCCAGACAAGGACACCACTCCTCTCATCTGCTGAGAGCTGAACAAAAACTGCCTCGCTGAACAGCTTAAGGCCTTAAAGTCTCTCCAGTTTGCTAATCCAGGACAGAGTGAATTCACTCCAGAGACCAGGAAAAGGGGAAAAAGGAGGCTGCGAACAAAAATTGCAGCATTTAGTTCAGACAGGTAATTTGTCAGCTGCATTTACATCAGCTTTCATTTCAAAACGAAACATCCCTGATGGTCGGTATCCCTGCAGCCTGCAGCATTATCTGAGTCCATGTTTGCATGGCATGGATTGGTTTTTTGCGGGTGACCCTGCTGTGGCTCAGCTGTCCCAGCCGGGCTCTCTGCGCTCGAACCGCCAGCCGCAGGACCAGAGCTCGATCCCACCAGCGAGAGGGACGACGGGGTCCTTCAGCCCCGCTCTCCACACCTGAGCCAGCGTGTCTGAGCTCACACGCAGGTCCCAGCGCTTGTCCTTGGCCCGCGAGTCCCCAGCCTGGCTGTTCCCACAGACGGGCTCCGTCTCGGGCCGCTCCCTGCTCCGGTGGCCGACACCGCCCCGCTCCGCCAGCGTCTCTTTCGCGCTTTGCTCGCCATCAGAAAAATCTGACTTCGTTTTCTTCTCGCCAGGCAGCATCACAGAGCGGAATTTCAAGCACCACCCCGGCAAGAAACCCTTGTAACAGTTGTAGGAGAGCAGGCACAAAAAGAGGATGAAGAAGAAGAGGAACATCAGCAGGAGGTTATTGTTTGCCTTGAGGAACGCTGTCTTTTCCGGGACGCCCTCGGGCGTTACCGCTGCTACTTGTGGCGCATCACCATTCCCTTCTGAGCTGCCGTGCTTCAGGGGATGCTGGAGGGGATTCTCTCTCCCTTCACCTGGAACATCAAAACAAAGGTGCAGAGTATCAGCAATGATTCCAGTTTGCTCCAAGCCTCACCAGCCTGTGTCACAGCCTTGCTGGAAGCGTGAGGATTGTGGCATTCACCTCACCAGACCAAGCACGCAAGAATCTCAGTGAAATACTAAGCTGCAGGTAAAACATCACGACAAACGAAGAGAAAGGACACCTCAACTCTGAGACAGCCTCCACTTCTAGATAAAGGTGGTTGATCCACAATTTGATCCAAAATTGATCCACAGATGAGTGCGCACCTGAGACGAGTCATTGTTTGGGGAAAGATACTGTACTTGGTCTCACTTTATATCCATTAAGTGCATTTTAACCAATCAGCATATCAAAATATCCAAGAGGAAACTGAACGAGGAACTCTCTTCTGAAAAAAGGGATATTTGCACTCATGGCACACCCAGCGTGCCACCCCATAAGTTAACAAAAAAAAATAACAAGCAAAGCTCTCATGGAGGTCCATGCTTTGCTTGGATTAGAAATTAAAAGCGATGACATCAAACTCTTAAAGAGTTTTTTTCACTGCAGCTCAAATCACCTGTCACTCTACTCCTCTTGATGATCTCCTTGACCTGGTGGCAGCAGCACACACTACAAAGAAAGGATCTGTGCCTGCTTGTCTCAAAGCACCATGGAAGGTACTTCAGCTGTTCTGTGTCATGTTCTGAGCTCCCCCTCCCCGCTCACCATAAAATCAGGTTCTTTGCAGAATCATTTAATCTGATCTGGCAGCACTAACCAAGCACCTGTCAAGGCTCACAGCAGAACGTCCAATGCTGCATCAGAGGCAGAGGCCTCTACAACAGAAGCACTTCTGGTATCGTTTTTGTTCACAAGTTGAGGTGTCCCCACTCATTTCAGGGGGGTGTGCACTGCACACTGAACTCCATACAAACACTGGCAGCTTTTTGTGGAGTTGCAGAGGAAAAGGGCCCCGAAATCCCACGAGAATCGGGAGGACTGAACACAGAAGGGCATTGATGAGCGCAGGATGTGAAGCAGATCAGCAGGTGAGATCTCTGCTCACCCCTGAGAAGAACAGCAAACCTGACAGATGTTCTGAGGAATTGTGAGAGGCTGAGGAAACAACTAAGAGACAATTTCTCACGCTGAAAAGTGCACATCCTGTATGGCTTTGAAATAAAATCAGAATTCACGGCGCGCACAGCGAGTGGTTCTCATTGCGTACACTACAGATTTTAAGACAACGTGCAGGTTTGTACAGATGCTCAAATATTCAAAGCAGAATCTCACACCTGTTCAAATGGAAATGAAAGTCGAGATAATCACAAAAGCAAAGCTGGACTGAACAGAACTCTTTCACGACTGCACCTGGACACAGCAAAGAGCTCCTCAAAGATGAACTCACCAGAACAGGAAGATGCATCTCCAGCTATGTTTTGAATCCAGCTCCTGTAAAAGAAGTCCAACCGTTACCACTTCAAATCTTGTTTCCTGGAGTCTGCCCATCCCCTTGTGCTAAACAGGAGTCATCTCATTGAAACAGCACTAGCAGACATAAATGGATAGGAAAAAGTCTGTGTTTGAAAACATTCAGTTTTTAAAATTCCACCTACGAGTAAGGGACGAGACTGATTAAATATTGATTGTGCATGCATGCTAATCAAAGGATACCTTTACCTTTCCGTTCCACCTTCTTTAAAAACATCGATGCAGGAAGCTCCAAGGGGTTTCCAAGCACAGTAAGGATCCCGTGCTAAAACACAGTCGGCACAAGTGGTGAACTTGTCACAGAACGCCACTGGAGACTGCACCACACCAGAATTTGTACCAGCAAAGAGGAATCTTCTGCCCTAAAGGAAACAAAGCACAAGGGAAAAAAAAAAAACAAACCAAAGCCAATCACTTTCTCAAACCCAAACAACCCAATTCACGGAACAATTTAAATATTATTAAAGAGCTGCACACATACAGCTGTTTTTGTAAAAACTGGTGCATGAAGAGAATAAGCATTTGATTGGCTTTTATTTCTAGAAAGTTATCTTGAAAATATTACAGCAATGCTGCAAAGTGCAAAAAGACAAAGCAGATTTGTCAGCACCCCACGGCAGCTGTCAGGCAAACGAGCTGGATCCAAGCCTGGAATGGCTCTTCCTGTACTGGAGCCATGCAGATCTCAGCACACAGAAATGTACTCGGGCTCTTGTCTGCAGTGAGACTCCAGCAGGACGAGTACGGTCACAAAGTGATGAGCAGCCATCCAGGAAGAGATTTAAAGCACAGAAACATTCTTCAAAAATCTCATGTTCAGGTGCAGACGTTTGGTCCTGACATCATAAACACCCTCAAGAAAACAAATGTCAGAGAATCTTAGGGCTGGGTTTGGGTTTTGGGGCTCGCTGACGCTCTGCTCTTTCAACAAAGGATGTAAGGAGCCTCTGCCAGGAGAACTCAGAACACGTCTGAGCCTCTTTAACACAATGATCACGAGGAAGTCTCTAGAGTAAGCTGCAAGGCCAAGCACGAATTAGTTTGAATCCATCTCGCAGATGAAGTGTGCAAACAGCTTTCAAGGGAACTCTCGACACTGGAAAATGCAAAATAAATCAGAATCAAAAAGAACCTGCTGGCACTGCTGGAAGATACAGTTTGAAAGAGCCAAAAGTCCACTCAAACGCAGCCTTCCATCCTGAAATTTGACACAGATTAGTGTTGGACTATGCCACAGTGCTCACAGAAGGAAATCTCTAGCGTTGGAGACACAAAACTTCCTAGGGAAGATTCCCATTCTGCTCCAAGATTCCCACAGCGCAGCAAGCACTGCTCGTCTCTCCAGTGCCCCGCTGGATAACGCTGAAACGGTGAAACACAGCGCAGGGGTTGCAGTGTCTTGGCACGGTTCCCAGCTCATGGGAGATGGAAATACATGGAAATACACGGAAATACATCCAACGGTTCAGGGAGCACGGGTTGCTGTGCCTTGGCACGGTTCCCAGCTCATGGGAGATGGAAATACACGGAAATACATGGAAATACACGGAAATACACGGAAATACATGGAAATACACGGAAATGCATCCAAGGGTTCAGGGAGCACGGCTTGCCATGCCTTGGCACAGTTCCCAGCTCATGGGACATGGAAATACACGGAAATACATGGAAATACACGGAAATACACAGAAATACATGGAAATACACGGAAATACATTCAAGGGTTCAGGGAGCACGGGTTGCCGTGCCTTGGCACAGTTCCCATCTCATGGGAGATGGAAATACACGGAAATACATGGAAATACATCCAAGGGTTCAGGGAGCACGGGTTGCAGTGTCTTGGCACGGTTCCCAGCTCATGAGAGATGGAAATTCATGGAAATACACGGAAATACATCCAAAGGTTCAGGGAGCACGGGTTGCAGTGTCTTGGCACGGTTCCCAGCTCATGGGAGATGGAAATACACGGAAATACATGGAAATACACGGAAATACATCCAAGGGTTCAGGGAGCACAGGTTGCAGTGTCTTGGCACGGTTCCCAGCTCATGAGAGATGGAAATTCATGGAAATACACGGAAATACATCCAAGGGTTCAGGGAGCACGGGTTGCAGTGTCTTGGCACGGTTCCCAGCTCATGGGAGATGGAAATACACGGAAATACACGGAAATACATCCAAAGGTTCAGGGAGCACGCAGCGAGCTGAGCAAACCATTTAAAAACACCCAGACACACCTGCAGTCAAGCAGGAGTTAAGATGATCTGCTGTAGGCTCATCTGCCTGTGCCCACCACCCTCCAGGCACTGTGGGAAGAACCCAGAGGCCACTGAAAAGGACTCTGACTCCGAAGAGGTCTAACGCCCACCACCAGGGTCATTATCACCCTTCTGTGGTTAATCACTGCTATGGGATGCCATGACACGTATCTCAACACCAGCTCTGTGAAGGACTGCAGTGGCCACCGGCTGTGGAGGCAGAAACTTGTGTTTTCAGGCTGGGGAGCAGCAGGAATCCCTGCTTGGCTGGTACTGGGACTGCAGAGTTACCATGAGTCTGACCCAACTCCCACTCCTCATCCCTGAAAAGGAACTCTGCTTTCATGGGAACGTACCAGGTGGCACTGCTTCGGTTTCAGGGTTTAGTTTCGTGTGCCAACAATTATACTGACAACATGGAAATTTTCACTCGCAGAAGACACAAACTGTTCCTCTCCACAGTGCAGGAAGCAGTGTTTTATTTCAATTCTAAGCTCTGAGAGAAGTTTCTCTGTGAAAAGACAGCGCATTCCTTACACAGTCTCTATGCCATGCCCCTTACTGCCTCATAGCGCATTGCCCACTCGCTGTGCACCTTCCCTTTTAACAAAAACACCAGCTGGTGTAAAAGGTCTGCAAAGACGGAAATCTCAAGAGTTTCTCTAAGAAAATGAATGAATCGGTGCATCATGAAAAGAAGTGTTCTGCAGAACTCACCTGTAGCAATGAACGTAACGTGTGCCCCCCTTTCTGGATATCCCTGAGGAACCGAGCACGTGGCACCTGGACCCAGAGGGAATAAATTCAACGCCATTATTTCTACACTACCCTCAACGACCAAGTGTGTGCTGGAACTGCTACATGATGTGTCCCCGGTACCAGGCTGTCATGCCTGGAATGCAATGGGAAATGCAAGATAAAACAGGATCAAACAAGAACCCGCTGGCACTGCTGGAAGATAAGAGTTTGAAAGACAGTCAAAAGTCCATTCAAATGCAGTCTTCCATCCTGAAATTTGACACAGATTAGTGTTGGACTATGCCACAGTGCCCATCTCTTCCTCTGCACTCCCCTGAAATGGGTGAATCGTAATTAAGCCAGTGACGAACGATCCCACAGTCAGAAGAACGGGTATGAGCATATTAATTAGAAGAGCTATCTATCATTATCTTCTATGACAGGGCGTATTCTGAACATTCCTGTCAAAGCAAGTAATTTCAGGTTTTCTTTGCAGATTAAGCAGATGCTTTATGTGTGTCTCTGTATACGTATATATATACACATTTTATATATGTATATATCTACACACTTATACAAGTGAGTTGTCAGTGTGATGTATCATACAAAAATAACACAAACATGTTTACGGAATGCTCAGCACAGAAGTTTTTCATCCTGATTTCCGTTTGTCGAGCAAAAACATCTTCCGTCCTTTCTTTCGACTGTAAGCACGAAAGGATAAATAAACCCGCAAGATGAGCTCGTAAAAACGATGGCGTAAAGCTCTGTACCGCCGAGCTCTTCATGTTGACATGCAAAATTTTATTAAAATTTTATAAAAATAAAAGCTGTTTCAAAGCATTCCTAAATCCTCAAGCTGCAGAGCACTTATGGATCACTAGGTAGCTGCTGAATGCTGCAGTTACTACCGGCTACTCCAAAAGAGGCTTTCACTCCTCATGAAACCCAGAAAATCTCACTGATGCTACAAATTACTGTAGGCATAGACAGACACATGCCTGGGTCAGAAGGTCTGAGGAGCTGGGGCCAGAAACCTCCCTCATGTACAAAGCACACGCAGTGACTGTCCCCCTGCTGCCACAGAACCGCTCCAGGATTACACCAGGCGGCTGATGAACGGTGCAGGACAGCTGCCAGGTTTGCAGCCTGCAGCTGGAGCTGCAGCTGGTGCCCCTTTGAGCAGACAGGACCTCGTCAGGGCTCCTCACCCACAGCTGCAGGGGCCTGCGAGATTTGGGACAGCAGAAATCAATGAGCTGCACAACCACGAGTCTCTGTGCTTAGGTCTGTTTCCTCAGAAGCACACACAACTCCTCGGCTACCCTTAGCCCCGGGGATTTTTCCACACAAATCTACAGCGGCCACAAAAGGTCAGGTTTCTCCACATTACTCCTAACCTGAAATCTGGTCTCTCAAAACACCTCACCGTTTCCAGCTTCTGCACACGGAAATGAAGTGAAGACCTGCAAACCTGTGCCCTCCCAGCCCTTCCTCCACGTCCAGGTACCTCCAGAAGCCAAAAATCCTGAAATGCAGCAGGCAACACGTGATGGCTGCAGCGTGGTGAGCCACAAATGCAGACTTTGCCTCTGTGCACAGAGATCGTCTCTCGTCACAAGGTCACAACGTGGAACAAAGATGTTTTGTGAAAGAACGAAACGAGATGAATGCTGTGATGCTTACGACACTTACTGTTTTGGATGAAAGCAAAAGAGTTTGGACCGGCTCAAAATTTGGAAAAAGTTGTGTTTCTTCAATAATATGCATTCCATTTTCATAGCTGATAGCTTTGTGCAGGGCTCCTCGATCTGAAACGACAGAGCAATACGTTCAAGTCAGATCCTTGCAACAAAAAGGCAGGAAAAAAGTCTGCACAATTTCTGTAAATCATCTCAGTAATCTGCTTTCTGTTCAGCTGAATAATTCTGTGTCAAAGACAACCACTACACTTGCCATCATCAGGACCTCTGAGCAAGAAATAACATTTTGGTACACAGACTGACCAGCTGGGGATTATTATTGTGTGGTTTTGGTGAACTCATTGAAGCTTTGCAGTTCTTCTCCTGCAACACTTTCTCAAAGCACCTGGGGTTGTCCACTTACGGTGCACCTTTTAACAAAAACACCAGCCGGTGTAAAAGCACTGTAAATATGGAAATCTCAAGAGTTTCTCTAAGAGAATGAACGAGTCAGTGCATCGTGAAAAAAGCGTTTTGCAGAACTCACCCGTAGCAATGAACACGACGTCATAGACGGTGCCATTGAGGGCTCTGACTCTGTCCACCACGATCTGCGTGTACCTCACACCTCGCGTCACCAGCCGAGGTCTGTCCCCCACTGGGGTCACCGAGTCATCCAGGAGAGGATGATCTCTAACAAACAGCAGCGTTTTGTCTGGTAAATTCAGAGAACTCATGTAGTTTGATGCTCTGGCTTCATTGTTTATACACTAGCGGGGAGGGACAGGGAAATAAAAGAGAAAACGGAATTGTATCATTTACTCCTACAAAATAAAGACAATTAACAGCAGTTGTATGCATTTTCTTCATTATTTTGGCCATTATCTTTATTATTATTTTCCACATTACTCTGGCCAGTAACCACACCTATACACTACGCTCTTTGCCCCAAGGAAGGCCCTCAGCTCTCCCTGCACTTTGGCTTCTGGGCTGTGCTAATCCCTGAGCTTTGGACTACGTTTTTGTTTGGGTCCAAAATGCGTTCTAGGAAAACATCCCTTCTGTGCTCTCATGCATCTTCTCGACTTTTAACCGTCACCTCTTCAAGCACCAGCAACAATACAGCTGTAAGGAATGCAAGGAAGCAGGGGAAGTCTGAGAGAGACCCAGAACTAGGAAAGTTTCAGTTTGCAGAGCAGTGCAGCACACGGGATAAAACAATGCAACAGTTGCAGTACTTCTTTCCACCTGAACTAAAAGGTGCACGATGTTGCTAGTGTATGCCGAGTTCTGCTTCACAAAGAGAAAATTATTAACAAAATAATGGAAATACAAACCCAACTTCATTCTAAATTAAAAAACCCACAAAACCCAAAGACTTTGATTCCCAAATAAAAAATTCAGATCGCTTGAGCGTTCTTCTACAAAGCCTTTACAACAAGAGGCAACCAAGTGAGGGCAAAGCAATGAATCACTCGCAGGGTATTGGTATTCCCTGGTCTGCTCACTACTGAGCATTAAAAGAAGACATCAGATGCAAAATTCCAGAAACTTACTGCGCCAGGCCGAGGATTAGGGATTTCCCCGTAGTATCGCACCCATTTCACATGATGAGACGGCTCCACTCTAACACTCTGCATGTATTTTCCTTTTGAGAAAACCTCTTCTACAGCAGACAGGCTGTAGGCACACACTGCTGACAACCCCATGTTGTTCCTAGAAGTTCAGGAAGAAATTAGGAAAAAAGACCAAAACCCAACAAAACAGAGGAGCAATTATTATTTTCTTGTAGTTGCCAGTTGAGATGAAAGGTACTGAACCAGGAAAAGGCTGCAGCACACTTACAGTTGCGGGGTGAAGACTCCATATATCACTGGTTCCTTCAGAGTCGGAGATTTGAGAATGAAAACATCATTGATAATGTTGAAAACTAAATTCTTATCAGGGATGGTACAAAGCAGTCTGGCCTTGAGAAAGGAAGTCCATTTTTTCTGCAAGGTCCTTAATCCTCCTTGGTCCCTCTTATGGCATTAAAGAAGTAAAAAGGTGTTTGTGAGGAGAACTAGCAGCATTTTCACATTTACAAATCACTGCTGTACAGTGGCTTAATTACCGAGCCCTGGTATTTTGTAACATTTCATCCACAGCAACATCAATAAATGTTCACACATTCACAAACAAAACAGTACGAAAGCTGCAGGAAAACTGATTCAACAAAAATCATGCAAAATTGTTTCCATTGCACATACAGGGAAGATGAAATATGAGAGTTAATGAAGAACATACTTCAGCAGCACTCGAAAAAGTTGAGATGGGAGATGTGTCATTAGGAAAGAAGTAAAACAGGCATGGAAGTCTGAAACTTCCTATCAAAGCAAGTAATTTCAAGCTTTCTTTGCAGATGAAGCAAATGCTCTGTATACATATTTACATACACATAATATATATATATCTACATATATACATATCTTCCTTTAAGAGACAGAACTGATATTGCATTTGTTCTGTGACATCAAAACTGGTGTAAATTCTAACGATGCAGAATGCCTCAAAGCTTGCCTGACATCGATAATTTCATTGGAAGAAATCCAGCAATGGTTTAATCCTTCTAGCAGTGACCACCTTTATTAAGGATTTGCAGGCTTAAAGAAGTTAAGACAGATTGACTAGAAATGTTTCAAAATATTTGGTAAGTGACTTGTAGGTCTGATACTTCTCTAAAAGAGAGATTTCAATGTATATTGAAAGGGTATTAATACTTCCATTTAATATTTCCACTCACTATCCAATTGTATATGCAATGTATTAAAGGAAATCTGCAGAATTTACTAAAACAATTAAATCTAAATGTTTACAGATTCGCAACCTGCCACTGACTTCCATTGCAAACAACAGTCTGAAATACACAGTAACATAATAAATGAAGCTCTCATGGTGACCTCAGAGTCACCTGACACACATCCCACCTGCTCAGCTCCAAACAAAGTCACTTCTTCACCGGGAGCTGTACTTGCTTGAAAAAAACGACAATGAAAACTGGGGAGACATTTTTTCTGTTGCTGGGTTTTGTCACGGTGGCTTTGCTTTCTCCCAGAGGAGAGCAGAACCCCCAGATGTACTGAAATTCCACAACTGCCCCAAACACATCAAGTATTTATTCACAAAAAAACTACTGGGCTTTCTGAGTTCTGACAAACTGATTGGAACTGCCCATTCATTAAAATTCAATCACTTCCATTTCCCTGGAATGAATACTTTTTAACACACAGGCAAGATCCTAAGAGATACAGTAAAAATAAACTGAACTATCTCCCACCTTGCATACTCTAGCTATTCTTGGAATCATCAATTTTCCAACGAATTCATACTCCACAGACACCTCAGTGAAAAAGAAGTATATTTTGTCATCTTCTCCATCTGTGCTGTTTGGATCTGCTCTTACCACATCGGCAAAAACAAAGCTGGGCTCTACAGACACAAACAGAAATATTTTCTTTTATATAGGTGTCTGCTAACTTGATTCCCTCAAAGACCCTCAGAAATTGTTTTTCACCCAAATTCCAAACTCCATGTTGCATCTACCACCTCTCCAGTCACTGACCTGCCTGCACAGTTGGCTGTTCATAACACAAAGAGCGTTTCTAAAAAAATACCAAACCACCAGAAAACAACCAGAAACAGAAAAAAAACGGAAAACCCACAAAACCTGTGTGAAAGCACTGAGATACCTGGGAGATACCTGTGGTGTGACAGCTCATTACTTCAGCATTCTTCAGGCCACACCCAAATGTGGTTTTCTAATGGGCCTGGAGAGGAAACCCTCCCTTGCCTGCCTCTCCTCTATCTCAGCTATTAACTGAAGCGCTAAAAACGACCGAGCCATTACAGCATGTATCACAAAACTCGGAATTCTGTCCTTGTTGGACACAATGATCACGATTTTGGTCCTTTTTGGTGCAAAACCTCAAACCTGTGAGTGACCACAAAACTCCGTGAATTTTGAAATGCAGTAACGGAAAGAGTCAAGAACCATGATCAGCTCCATTTGAGAAGCGATTCAAGATCAAAACCATTCCGCTCCTTCCTGTATCATAACTAAGCTGCATTCCTGCAAGGATGAACACGCAGAAAAGAAATAAACCGCTAATGTCACGTTGAAGCGCGCATATTCTGAAGCTGTTTTCATCATCAATGCTGATAAAAACCCCGACATTTCAAAATAAAATCTCCTGATGGCATGCATGATGGCACACGCTCACAGCACATGCCAGTGCAACAAAATCCATCTCTTGGAGACACCCAACAATTGCTCCTTACCCAGGTAAGACGCACGCTCTGTACCTGGGATGCTGAAGAAGGAAAAGTTCCTTGTTTGGGCCACTTCTCCTTCCCACTTACCATTAAGCCAAGGCATTGGGTACTCTGTTCTCAGAGGGCTTTGACGAGAGTGCCGTGAAATCACAGGTTCGCTTCCCAAGAAATTGTAAAAAGTGCCAGAATAAAGCTCCTCATCTTCAACACAAACGCAAAATGTTAGAAGTTATGGTCTGGATACCAAAAAAGGTGCGTAAATGTTCTGTGAGTCTATGTGAGTTTAAACTTCCCACGAGAAAAGATAAGCATGGATTTCCTCTGAATTGCCCTGGATGTGTCTTTTATGTTTACATTTCTGCCCATCACTCTCACTTGGGTTTATTATCATTATTATTGCTCTAACACGAGAACTCACAAAAGTCAACGTTGTTTTGGTGGTACTTTAACATTTAACACGAAAACCTACAGTTTATGTAAACACATGCAGATTTACTGAAATGCATCACAAGTCTGGAATTATTTTCCTCTCCTTCTATGCCACCATTGTTCCAGCTCCGCTTGTACAAATTTAGGCACAATGCAGGGAGCGTGTTCTTTTTCTTTTCTCTCATTTCCCGTTTCATGCTAAGTTGAGCTTCTCTCTTACGATCGTGAGACACTCAGGAAAAGCCACGAATTGTGGCTTCCCCAAATCAAGATTCAGCGGTGAATCCATGCAGTCAGTACACACGCAATAAACACCTGGCTTCCCTGTTCTGTCCCATGCCTTCAGGACAGGTAACAACACTCCATGTTTTATTGACTGAAAGGACAGTAATTGATACCACAAGGGCAGTCTAAGTACATTCAGACTATCTGAAATAAACGTTTAACACCTGGAAATACAGTTTGAAAATCAGTATTTTAGAAGTTGCTTCCGAAACAGCCTAGAGTTTGAAGTTCTCCTTTTAAGAAAGATGTTAAGGTTGACTGTGTAAGTATTTTAATGTCTGTACATTAAAATAAAGACAAAAAAATATGGATGCAAGCTGCTGTCAGACTGGATGGTGACAGCGGAAAAGAGAAAACATTTTTAAACATAAGAACAAGGAATACAAAGTCTGAACTTACCAACCATAACAGACGTGTAGCTTTGAGCAGGATCAAATGGACATCTGCCCTTACCATCTTCATTTTTACCTCCAAGTTCAAATGAAATTAAATTCTGTTGAAAACCACAAAATAACTGTTAGCACTTTTTTCTTTCAGTCACTCAACTTGTGCAAAGTTAACTGAAAATTAAACTCTAAATAATGGGCTAGATCATCAGCTTCCAGTATCAAAGGCATTTTGTGTGAAATTATAGAAGACGTTATGTGTTTTCAGAAAATCTTACCACAGACAGAGAAGAAATGTGATCCTGTAATTTGTGAGGGCAGAAGGAGAAAAGAGCAAAAGATGGAAAGTTCAACCCAGACAGGCCTCAAGAAAGAGCACTCAAAAAAAGCTGGACAGCAGGAAAGGCAGAGAAGTTAACTGATACATAGAAAGAACTGGCAATTATTGAATTAGCCTGAAAAAAAATGGAGAGTCTTAGAAATCAAGAAGGCTTTCTGAGGTGCATTTAGCAATTTTTGAGATGATGTTAAATTTGTGAGATAGGGCATAATCCAACTGGGCTTTAAAAAGCAACAGAGTACTTTGGCTGCTGCGTTATAAATTCCTTAAAAATCAAGAGACTGAGGATCAGAAAGCTGAACTGTAGCCACAGCACTGGGGAAGGGATCAGTTTCACGGTGGAATAAAGACACTGGAAGCTCAAGGCAAGAAGAATTACAGGATTTCTCCATTTTCGAATTGCTAAGAGCTGCAGTAAGGAAAATGATAAAAGAGTTAGCAGTGAGAAGAGTATTTTAATTTTGTGCCAAGACTTCATTTTGAAGGATTCAACACTACAAATCTTTGGCACAGCCAGGAGCAGAGACAGGAATCGGAGAAATTTCAGGGAGATTTGGTAAGGGGTGGAAGTTGCAAACAATGTGATTTCAGGTTTAGTAACTGGTTTCACGCTGACACACAATACACAGAGAATTACAAAAGCTAAGAAACAGTAAATCTGCAGTTGCACAAGATGCATCAACCATTCATCAGGCGCTCTGACAAAGGAGTGGCGCGGTTCATTTCCATACTCCGCCATTACGGCAGTAAATGCTCCTAACCTTACGACCAGCAGCGAAGATGCAACGGTTTTGGGAATGGACACCAAAACATTGTTTACCTGAGCTGCAGCTAAGTGCCAGCTGCTGCTGGGTGAAAACATTTGTACATTTCTTACCAGGTAATCACACGTTGGCCGGAATGCATTGGTTCCACACACGTAGAGAAAAGTCTCGTTCAGCTGCTGCAAGACACGCACGTAATTACGGCACTGGGTCTGTAACAGAGGATGAGGAAAGGATCCGTCTGATAAGCCATGGTCTCCAATTCCAACATAAACAAACAACGTTGTGCTGCCAGCTTGTCCCTTCCCACTGCTTGCAAGTGTAAACTGCGTGTGCAAACAGATGCAGATTTACTGAAATGCATCAGAAGCCTGGAATTATTTGCCTCTCTTTCATTATTCAAACTCCACTTGTACAAATTTAGGCACAATGCAGGGAGTGTGTTCTTTGTTTTTTTTTTCCCCCTCATTTCCCGTTTCATGCTAAGTGGAGCTTCTCTCTTACGATCGTGAGACACCCAGGAAAAGCCACAGATTCTGAGTGAATCAATCCCCACATCGCACTGGCGAGCCCGGGTGACACGTGGGTGACGCTGGGACAGCATCTCCCTGCAATATCCTGGAATTCTGACCAATCCTGCAGAAGCTGGTTTCCCACAGCCAGCAGCGGGCGGTTGCTGCAGGATCCTAGCAGGGTACCATGCTCATCCTGTTTCATGGAAGGACAAGCTCCAGACACATCCAATCCATGGCAACAACCGGTTAAACATGAAGTGAGTTTTGGACTTTGTCATCTCTTGTACATCCAGATGAAAGAGCGACAGCCAAGGTTGTTTCTTAAGTTTCTTATTTTCTAATACCCTTAAATTAGCTACAAAACTTTGTCACTTATAGTCATCCTTTTTTCTTTTTTTTCCAGTCCTTGGTATCATCCAAGGAAGCTCCACAGTATCTTTTGCTCTGAAATAGAACCACGAGTTTGAGCAAAACCCTTAATAAAGGATACAATAAAAATTCAGGACTATAATGAAGTAGAACAACTCTAAACACCCACTTAAAAAGAGTGAAAAAAGGCAGAATCAACAAGACCCCTTAATTCTTGCTGGTGCACTGCCAGCTCCCACCACTGAATTGTTGTTCCATGGATTTCTTACGCAGGTTTAAGCACTGGCCTTACTGCTCCTTCTCATGACACAAACCAGGTATTTCTGTGACTGCATGGCAGAAAACTGCAGGGGGGAAGAGAGTAAAACCAGTTTTCTGCCCTTGAACAGCTCCATGAATGCTTTCTGCTGGCATTGTACAGCACAGTGCTGATGGTGGGGGAGAGAACCGTAAGGGAGAAGTGCAAGAAATAGCAGCAGGGCTTTTGAAACTATTGCACTGTGCAAAACATCGTGGCTACAACATAAATGTGACTCCTAGGAGGTTGGAAGTACAGTGAGGAAAAAGCATGGCTGGCAGTAAGTGTGAGCTGCTAAACTGGGGGCAAGAGAAAATAAAAGAAAATAATAAATAAATAAATTCGGAGCTCTGTCAGTGCATGTATTTATGGGGTCTGCAGTGCACCCCAATAATTTCTGAGAGGACTTGTGGAGATTCACACACAGTCTGCTGAACATTTGCACACGCAAATAAGAGAAAACCGCATTACAAGTACCAACCCCAACTGAATGGGAACACAAAAATAATATTCTCTGATCTCATCCTGAAGAGACAGACAAGCAGGAAACAGACCTTAAATATCTGCCACACCTCATGTTCCAATCATGTGCTGATGGTCACCAGCGGTCAGTCAAGGAAAAGAAGCAGCCAGTCAGAGGGACGGAGGCCACTTCCACCCTGATGAGCCACGTGAATGCAGGGTAACTATCAGCCCTGCATGCAGCGTTTGGGGTTTTTTAAGAGTGTGAACCAGAGAGGCTGCAAGTTCAAGGATCACGTCCCTCCAAAGTGCAGAGCAGGTCTGCTTTTTGTATTCAGAGGACTTGCAGACTTCGACTTTCAAACCTGTGCTGAAGCCTGACCATCAGTCTTGCCCAGAAAATCCTTGCTTCGCTGCATCATTAAATGAAGTGGTATTACACAAGGCATATACAGAGTCAGTGAAAAAACACACTGGACTAATAAAAACCCCTATGCCCTAAAGCAAAGCATTCCAAATTGATCATTCATTCTGTTAAAACAGATGTGGTGAAGGAATTATTGCAATAACAAAACACAACAGCTGTTATCAATTATTTCAGTGAAAGCAATGCTGGTTTTATCCTCTGAATGGAAAATCATTAACGTTAAGCACGCATCAGGGTGTGTTCAGATTTTCAAACATTCAAATAATACTCAACAACAAAAAAAGAAGAACTAAGAATTAAAAAGAAAAAGACTAAGTAGACTGCCATTTCTAACGCTCAAGTTAATTAAAAAAACATAGGTGATTATGTTGAAATTTTAATTTCAAACAGGTGGAGACTTCCTTCTTTTAACGTCACTCCTCTTGAAGTAAAATGTGCAAGATCTTTCTCAAAGCTCAGTAAAAGTACATACCTGTTCTGATTTGCCCTTGAGTACACACTGAGTCCTTTTATCTTCCGTGACCTTCCAGTGTAACTAAGTGAAAAAACATGCAACAAAAAAGCACATTCAAAGCACTTTAATTCAATGCAAGGTCTGAAAACCTTGCAGCAACACACACACGAAAGGCAATCCTAAGGCTATCTGAAGCAAATGCAAAACACTCTGCAAGTAGCATTCAAAGGTTCAAAGCTATTTTTTCCCAGGGAGGTGACATTTTGAAATCCATGTGCCTGAAGCAGAACTGAACTCCTGTCCTTGGGTTTCATAAAGACGACTCCCCACAAATTGCTAACAAACTTTTCATTACCATATCCCATTAGGGAAATGAAACTGTAATTGGTTTAAGTAATTTTTCAATTTGAAGTATTTCTCTATTTCATTAAGACTTGAATAAAAAACACTTGGGGGAGAGGAATCAGAGAAAACCTCCAGGACCAATTCACACTACACTGAGTACAACTTCACAGCTGTGTTTTATACGCTGGTGGAAGTGCCCAGCACCTCCCTTGACCACGTTCTTCAGATTAAAAACCACAGGAACATCTTCCAAAGCACCCTGGGTGGGAGCTGCAGCTCTACATTTCAGCCTGTGCTGCTGATGGGAGGAAAAGCAGGAGCCTGGGCAGGGCCTGGAAGCAACACACCATTAGCAGATTTCTGCCTGGGCTGATCTGCTTGGAGAAACCAGCAGCAGCAAATCCAAAGAACTTCTCTGAGCAAGCTGCATCAGGCCTGCCTGCACCACTGCTCGCTGTGCAGACACACCGGGACACAAAACAGAAGATGAGAGGGGAAGGACAGGGCCTTCATTTGCAGCACATCTGCAGCCTGCCACAACCCAGCAAGCCCCAGCTTTGCCGCCGTTTCAGATTACTCTTTGATTCGGGTTAGTAAGAAAGCACCCAAGGAGATCTCTAATTCCCTGTTCATATCTAAGGTCTCCCTTCTTCCTCTCTTTCACTCTGTAAAATCTTCCAGAAATCATACTGGAGTAGCCCATTCAGAGTAATTTCTCTTTTAGGCACCTATTTGCCTAAAATGCTACTGAAATCAGGACATTAAGTCAGGTTTGGAGCATGATTCTGACACGGAGGATGATGTATTAAAAGGCATACCTGCTGCTGCTTCTCAGCAATATTCCCTGCGTTTAAGGCAAAGATCACTTCCCTGGCTCCTACATACAGAACATTTCTGTCTTCACTTAACAGCAAGACCGAATAGTTTGACACTTTGGATTCCTTAAAATGTATCAGCTGGACCTCTGCCGAAACGGAGAAAAACAGCACCTCATGAAGAAACACAATCACTTAGGGTCAAGCTTAGGAGTTACTTTTTTTCGAAGTTTTCCAACAGCTGTTGGATAATTTGAAAACAACAAAGGTTAGTTCAGACAACCCATGTAAAAGACAAGGGACCCCTCAGAAGCTTGATTCAGCAGAAACAGCAGCTTCCATCAACATCAAAATCCCTTGTGGCCACCTTCTCTTTCCATTTCAAACGATCAAGCATTGCCTCTTGTGCTGATCCCTATAACTCACTTCTTCCTTGATTTTTTTTTTCTGCCTGCTTTTTCTAAACTTCCATTTTCCACATCCACTTCAGGTCGTTCCTCACCTTTTCCTTTCCATACACCAACCTGTGGAAAATCAGGGCAATCACCACAACACTTGCACCTCGCCCTGAACAAATCTTACAAAATATCCGCACCTTAACACAGCTCTTCGTATTGACATAACACAAAAGAGACACAGAAGCAAATAAGAAACCGTTTGCAGCTGATTGCAGAGGGAAAACCAGAGATGAAATGCACACGAAATAAGAGCGTGAGGGGAAAAAATCAAGATGAAAAGAAATGAAATGAAAAAGAGAGAGAGAGAGGAGAGAAAAGGCAGTGGAATGAGGAAGCTTGCCGAATGGAGCAGAATGGCTTGGAGAAAGGTGACACCAACCGACCAATGTGAAAGAGTCATTCTTCTGAATGTACAATCATAATGCCAAAATGACTGAAAGCCTGAGAGACCACATTTTGTACAAGAGGACACAAGATTAATTAAGCATGGCTTTTTAAGATACAGATGAAAACAGTGTACTGTTCCAATTCTATCATTAGTAATTGCACGTTTCCAACCACAATACTCCAGAAATATTAACTTCAAACTAGATTCTCCAGCAGGTAATTTTGAAATCTTTTACCTTGCAGGAAAAATTTCCCCAAAAGGATGACCGGGTTCATACAACTCCACTGAACTAAATTCCCTCTCCTATTCAAGGTAGGCTTCCAACACTTAAATGCAACAGTCCTTAGCACACACAGAGAGAAACAGCAGGAATGAAAATAAACTCCTTTTATTTTGACTAATTTGGATGTGAGTCTGCAGTACCTTTCATACCATTAAATAGCACTTTGCCAAATTGTAACTACAGGATTGAAGCATCAAGGAGTCTCAGCAGGAACCACAAGACTTGTCTAGGCCGCCCTTTCTGAAAGGCTGCATGAGCAAGTCTCTAATTGCTACACCAATAACCAGGAAAAACACTTCCTACAGCCATCTCATAATCTGTCTACTCCTACTACATTCTTAATCTCCATCTATCTTTTGCTACAGAATGACTGCTCAGAATTTAATATCCTGATTTGAGACTGCTTCATTATACAGCCAATGTATTCGTTTGGGTTTGTTCGGTTACTGCACACTTGGGTAAATATTTCAAATACAAGAAAAGCGCTGTTCTGTCCAAGGCTTTCCTATCTAGGCACCATAAAATGCAGTTGGAAGAGGGCAAATGCTTCGTTTTCCTTCACCTGGTGATTTATTTAGTGCTCAGGGTGGCTTGGTGTCAAAAGAGATTATCAGCTGGAGAAGTGCATTTTGCTCATGTGTTCAGACTCCAGGAGAAAAAATTATCTGTTTAAAACAAAATACACCTATTGGGATTTTCTCTTGAAGCAAGTTTCAGTTGCAATATCCTTCAGCTGAGAAAGCCAAATTTCAAATTCTTCCTTTAAAAAGCTTTGTTTTCAGAGCTGCTTGAAGAACCAAAATCAGTTAACCCATTGCCTGAATGACTTTTGAATATTCTGACCCTAAGCACTGCAATCCTACGAAGCAAAGGCAGCAACACTTGACCAAACTCACAGCAAATTGGCTGAAAGAACCTAAATCCTCAATGAGTTTCAAATCCCACAAAACCCCCGAGGATGTGGCAATGCCCCATGTTACAATACTTAAATTCCTGTTCTTACCTTTGTGTTCCCAAGTGATCCTCGGCGCAGGGCCAAACGTTATTGCCACTTCTAGCAACAAACCCCAAACTGCACAAAAAGCACACAGAGCCATCTTCAGGGTCCTTCTCTTGCTAGGTAACTGCGTTTCTTTGGCAGATGAAGTGCAAATCTCAGGGAGGATTAGAGACCGGGCATTTCAGGCCTTGAGAGCAGTGCAACAAGGGAGGCTGGAACAACTGTATAAATATGTGTTTTTCAGCAGATCACTTCAGGAGAATGCACATTTTCCAGGATGCTGCATCCAGGGACTGCCCTCACGCTCCACAGGCCGCAGAGCTGCTGAGAAGTGACTGAGTGCATTCTTCTGTTTCGCTGGAGAAATAAAAGATGCTGTGCAAAGGGGAGGGAAGTAAGAAGCAGAAGAGAACACAAACCAAATACTGCCAAAACCAGCACTGATCTTGGAGTATTTCTACAGCTGTCTGCATAGCTTAATTTGGATACAAAATACATTGGTGAAAATCATATTCTTAAAAACAAGACACGGCAAACAGGCAGTAATTGAAACCAAACATTTCAATTTGCAATCCCAAGTACAAATACTTTGAAGTGTCAATGATGATTAATGCACAAAATTAGACAGAAGCCTATTCTTTCAACAGCCTGTCAAGGAAAATCCCACCCCTCCAACAAACAATAAACAAAGACAACAAAAATTGTTGTTGCAAAGGCGGACACGGCATACACAGTATAGTGATCCATAGCAAGACAAGTCTGACTTTATGATTATCCTGTGGCTCCTATTACACTTTCTCATAGCAATCAAAAGGCTGTTTAGCAAACAATGACAGTACAGTACAGTGAAACAGGGGGGAAAAAAAAATTAATAAAAGCGGCAGAAAAGCGGCAAGGCTGGGCAGCGGCAGTCGGGCTCCTCTGTGCAGCGGCCGGGGAGACACGCCCTCCGGGATGGGAAGGGGGTCAGGGTCCTGGGTTTTCCCCTGAGGCACCCGAGTGGGTGGTGAAGGTCCTTCCCAGTCAAACTGGGCGTTAATAAGGTCCCGGTTCAAGGGCTGCTCTTACGAGCGAAGGCTCACCCACAGTAAGGAAGGAGCAGTGCAGGGCTGGGCTCCGGCAGTGGCAGTGAATTCTCTCGCAGGAAGCAGCAGCCCGACTGTCCCCCCCGATGGCCAGAAAGCAAGAAAAGAGCCAGGAGCTGCGCTCAGCCCCTTTCCCCGGGGCCTCTCACGGTGTCTCTGCTCCTCCGAGAGAAGAGCCCTCAGGTAAGAGAAGCCCAGCCAGGGGCACGCCTACCCCGCGGGCACATCTTTTATCTCTCTCAAGCACGGATCCTTATTGTCGCTTAGCAACGGATGCGACAAAATCCCGTAAGGGGAAAAAAAAAACCCACAAAAGGAAGAATCCTAACCTCCAACAGCACCTTTCCTCCAAACTGAGAATTTTACATACCCTTTTACTGCCTGCTGGTCACTAACACGCTGTGCAAAGCAACTGAGCCTTTTGTTCAGTTTAAGCTTGAGTACCTGAACCTAATGCGATTGCGTGTCTGTCTAACCTGGTTTCAAGGTTGCCTCCTTAAATATTACCACTTCTGTATCTGGAATGTTTCTAGATTACACCAGGCCCTAACTCACGTAATCAGAGCCATGTATTGTGCAAATGCCTTCCTTTTTCTCATGTCCCAGGCTGGCAGATCAAATCGGACTGCACCCAACTCTCATCAGCCCTTCACACGTTGATCAAAGCACAGAATGCTGTTTTGAAAAGGAAATGCCATTGGGGGTGATATGCCCTGTGTTGTCTGAAAAAGGATCTGCTGATAAGGATGATGATCTGCTGATAAGGACAGGATGGAATTGCGAAGAGCCTCTACCTCCAGCTCAAAGCACGGACACTAGAAAGAGGTTCCTGTCACTGACCATCTCCTCCTGGCCTGGCTCTGCCAAAAGACCACGTGCAGTATCAATAATCGATACCCTGTGAAACATTTCCCACAGAAGTAAAACAGAAACTATTTCAAAATACTGCTTCGATAGATGCTGACACAGCTCACAGCCAGGAAAGGAGTTCTAAAGAGCGGGACAGAGGGTGGAGGACAGCGTACAGCACAGGGAATGCATGAGGCGGCAGAAAATAATACAGAATCACAGAGCGGACTGGGTTGGAAGGGACTTTAAAGATCACCTCATTCCAATGCCCCTGCCATGGTCAGAGACACCTTCCCCTAGACCAGGTTGCTCCAAGCCCCATCCAGCCTGCTCCTGACACTTCCAGAGATGGGGCATCCACAGGTTCCCTGGGAAACTTGTGCCAGTGCCTCACCATCCTCACAGGGCAGCATTTTCTCTGTGTATCACAGGTGCTGCTGCATCACCAGCCATCAGCGTCTTCCTGCTGCCCACCCCAAACTAAAATATCCATCCTCAGTTTCATCCCTGTCTCCCTGGTGGCTCTGAGGCCTCTGCTGCTGACGTCCGGTTCTCAGTTCTGCCCTGATGTTGCAGAAAGTTCCCCGGGCCCGGACACGGTGCTGGGACTTTCCTCCAGTGCATGGCTGCACCTCTCAGTGACGTCTGACCCAGCCACCTGCACACGTGTGGCTCTCTGGTTTCCTTGTGTGCCTGTCCCCGGGCTCAGAGAGCTTGTTTGCCGTCTGACCTCACGCCCATACTTGCTTGCTCCCAACTACAGTTCCACACCCTCTTGCTGAATGGAGTTTTTAATTTAAGGGCGATAATTTTTTTCCTTTCCCTGTTTTTCACTCAACTCTGCCCATGTAAGTCCACAGTGCATCACTGTCACCGACAGCAAACTCCTCCGTTACGTAAGGACAGGCACAAACCTGCCCTTCCCGGCCTGTCCTGTTTCCTTTTCTGTATTTCTGCTTTCCAGGTCTCCTCACCCCATTACAACCCATGGATTTGGTCTGGTTCTGTTGCTCCAGGTTTAACCACTGAAGCTTCAATAAAAGCCAATTAATCTCTCTGCCAAACCCTTGCCATTACTGCACTGTCCTCATTAATGCACTTCTTAGTCTCATCCCATCCGTGAATATTTTACACACACAAGCAAAGGAAGATTTAATTCCTTGTGAATCACAGAATGCTGTACTCCACTGCTGGCTGTACAAGAAGTGTGTGGGACAGCAACAGCCCCTGGTCAAAGGGCAGGCAACAACATTCCTACATACTCGATTCCACAAAATGCCTCCTAGTGGGATGCACTAACAGGATGTTGATAAAACCATAGAATGGTTTGGGCTGAAAGGGACATTACAGATAATTTTGTTCCACCCTCCACACCATGGGCAGGGACACCTTCCACTTGACCAGCTGCTCTGAAACCTGTCCAAGTTGGTCTCGAACACTTCTATTCACGCCACTGGTAAATCAACCCAAGATAAAGTTTTAGAAACCAGGAAGGCTTCCCCAAGCCAACCTTTTTGCGAGGGGTATGGTCAGTGAAGCAAACACCGTGTGCATCTCCCCTGGCAAGTGGATTCAGGCACCACATCCCAGCAAGGTGCAGGGAGAGCAGACACCCAGGCTTTCTAGTGTCAAACCACACCAGGGGAGGCTTAGTCGGACATTGGGATTAATTTCTTCACAGAAGAGGTGATTAGGCATTGGAATGGGCTGTCTAGGGAGGTGATGGAGTCATCGTCCCTGGAGGTGTTGAAGGAAAGACTGGACGTGCCACTGAGTGGTCCGGTTGATACCGTGGTGTTGGATGACCGGTTGGATTCAGGATGATCGCGAAGGTCTTTTCCAAGCAAATTGATTCTGTGAACCCCTCCGCGAGTGCAGCACCACCACGCCCAGATGTGCGGGACTTGGGGGTGCTGGGGCAGGCCAGGAGTGGCATCCAGGCACCACCGCGCCGCCATGACAGGCACTCTCCCTTAACCCCGCCGGGCGGGAGGGACCCGCCGCCACGATTGACAGCCACCTACCCCAATCAGAGCAGCGCCCGCCGCCACGACTGACAGCCACCACACCAATCAGAGCAGCGCCCGCCGCGCCTTCCCCGCCCCTCGCCCTTCCCGCCGCTTCTCTCGCAGCCAGCCGCGCCAAACGGAAGTGCGGGTGGTGACTTCCGGCGTTGCCAGGCAACACTGCAAGCAACTTCCCCTTGGCGGATCTACTTCCGGGTTCGCTGCTGCGTTTCCGGGTTGGGGGCGGTGACGGCACCACCATGAGCACCATGTTCACCATTGAACCCTCCTCATCGTGTTCATCTCCGTCTGCACCGCGCCGCTGGCGGAGGGAGAGCCGGGGAGAGCGCGGCTGTGTCCGCGGAGCGGCCGGCACCTCCCCCGGGCGCTGTGAGGGAGCGCGTGAAGGGGCAGCATTGGGGGCCCTGGGGAGGGGGCGAAGACCAGGGTAGGGGGGCTGTGAAACGGGGCTCGGTGAGTCGGGCCAGCGCTCCCCGCACCCACAGCGCCTTCACACCGCTCGGCACGTCTTACAAATAAAACCAAACATCTTCCCGCACCCCAAAAAAACCAAATAAGAAGCCAACCAACCAGTTCCACCTGCTCCTCATGCGCCTTCCGAGCGATACCACCCTTCGTCGTGCTCCTCCTCCTTTCTAATCCCACCTCCTCCTCCCCTTCCCTCCATCCCTCCTCCTCCTCCCTAATCCCACCTCCTGCTCTTGCTCCTCCTCCCTCCATCCCTCCTCCTCCTCCTCCCTAATCCCACCTCCTGTTCTTCCTGCTCCTCCTCCTCCCTAATCCCACCTCCTGTTCTTGCTGCTCCTCCTCCTCCCTAATCCCACCTGCTGCTCCTCTTCCCTCCATCCTTCCTCCCTCGTTCCCCGAAGCCCTCGCAGCCCGCGGGAGGAGAGGGGATGGAGCCGGGACAGGTCGGGATGGGCAGCGCGGGGCTCTCGGCTGCTCCCTCCCGCTGGGGCAGGGGGGAACCCGGCCCGGGCAAAAGGAGAGGGAAACGGGGAAAATTGGGCGCTGCAGATCCAAACTGGAAACCCTGGGTGGGGACTCCAGCCCTTGGGGCTCCACTGGGGAGCCTGGAGATCCAGGAGTGGGGAACGCAGAGAGGGGCGGGGGATCCCAGGAGTGGCAGCACTGGGAGTGACTGGGCTGTACTGGGATCACACTGACATCACACTGGCAGTGACTGGCATCGTACTGGAGGCAACTGTAAGCATGCTGGAGCAACTGGGAGTGACTGGGAATGACTACAAAGATGCTGAGGGCAACTGGGATAGACTGGGAGTGTCTGTGACCATACTGGGGGTGACTGGAAGCACACTGTGAACAACCGCGACCATCCTGGGGTCAACTGGGAGCGAGTGGGAGCTACTGGGTCTACACTGGGGGCAACTGGACCTGACTGGGACCATGCTGGGAGGGACTGGGATGATGCAGGAAAAGACTGGGACTATATCAGGGGAAACTGGGACTAAAGTGGACGGAACAGGGAGCAACTGGATCCATGCCGGGGGCAACTAGGATCCTATTGGGGTCACAGTGGGAGCAGCTGGCCCCATGCTGGGTAAGACTGGGATCACACTGAGCATGACTAGGATCATACTGGGATTGGCTGGGAACATGCTGGGGGCAATTGGGATCATGTTGGGGGCAACTGGGAGATACTGGGAGCACCCGGGATCATACTGCTGGTGACTACGAGCACACGCAGGGTGACTGGGAGCGGCTGTGAACAACTAGGATCATGCTGGAAACAACTGGGAATGCCTGAGTGCAGGCTGGAAGCAAGTGGGATACACTGGGAGTGACTGGGATATCCCGGAATAACTAGGAGCTTACTGGGGCAACTGGGAGTGACTGGGAATGACTACGAACATGCTGAGGACAACTGGGATGTACTGGGAGTGTCTGTAACCATACTGGGGTTCACTGGGACAAATGGGAGCAACTGGGATCGGTCGTGGAGAACTGCGATTACGCTGTGGGAAAATGGGAGTGACTGGAATCCCAATACTGGAGGTGTCAGAGCTCGCACCGGGGGTCCCAGAGAGGATCCCGGGAATTCCCAGGGATTCCCACTTTCCCCTCGCGCTCCTTTGGGCGCGTTTGCGTCTCCCAACCTGCGCCGCCGGGATCTGCCCGGCGACCGGTGACGTCACGAGAGGCTCGCGCTGCCATTGGCGGGAAGGAAAGAGCAGAGCCAATCGCGGGGCCGGAGGCGGCTCTGGGGGCGGGGCCGCGGCGGAGCAGCGCCATGGCTCCGGCGGTGGGGCTGGGGGCGCTCCTGGGGGGCGGCGAGAGGGGGGCGGGACCCCCGGCACCNCAGGACCCCCTCTACCGCCATTCCTGGTACCGGGACCCCCCCACACCCCCTGATCCGGCACCAGGACCCCCTCTACCGCCATTCCTGGTACCGGGACCCCCCCACACCCCCTGATCCGGCACCAGGACCCCCTCTACCGCCATTCCTCTCTGCCCAGGGCTCATCCAGTTCGTGGTTTTTGGGTACCTGCACGGGACCTCTTCGAGCGGGGCCGGAGCCGAGCTGGAACATTGGGATTCCCGGCCCAGGATGGGTGAGTGCCCCCGGCACAGCCACTACCGACCTCTGACTCTGGGATCTCCCTGAATATCGATTTTTGGGAACCGAGGACCCCTTGAACCCTTTTCCCCTGCAGTGAGATCCCTCCTGCACCCCTTATATTCCCTGCACCCCTTTTCCCGGCCATCTTCCCTCTCCCGTGCTGCCTTCCCGAGCCCCATCCCGGCTGTTTCCGGGTCGCAGCTCCCGGACGCCGAATGCCATGAGGATGAGGATGATGATGATGGCAGCGGTGATGGACACAGTGAGCAGCACCACGCTGAGATTCTGGCTCTGGGAAGCACGGGATGGCGAGGAAGAGGAGGAGGAGGAGAAATCCCATCTTGCTGCTCCGCATTTCCGAATTCCTCTTCCCCAGTTTCCCACTTCCCCCATTCCACGTTCCCAGCCTCACCCCAGGAAACGCAGGGGGTGGGGAACTGGGGGGACACCGGGATTCAGGGAGCCTGGGGGATCCCAGAGCCAAGGAAAGGGGAGGCTGGAGGCAGGGAGAAGTGGGATGGTCGGGAAAGGGGATGCAGGGTCTTGGAGAGGGGGGATGGGGATTCCAGAGGGGTTCCTGTGCCCAGTGATCCCCAGTTTCGAGGAAAGGGGAATCACGGGGCGGGGAGCCCGGGATAGCTGGGAATGAATGTCCCAGAGGTCCTCAGTGTAAAGGAATGCGGGTCTGGAAGCTGGGAAAGGCAAGAGCGGGGATCCAGGGGGTCCCAGACTCACGGAAAAGGGGAAAGCAGGGGACAGGTGTAGATGGGATGGCCAGGAACGGGGGTGCAGGGGGCTCCCAGAGCTGGGGAAGATGCAAGGGGATCCCAGTGGCCAGGAACGGAGTTTCAAGGGGGGTCCCGGTGCCATCTGAGGGAGCTCAAGGGGGTCCCGGTGTGGAGAAGTTGGTGCAGGGGGTGTCAGTACCGGAGTTGGGGGTGCAGGAGGATCCCAGTGCGCAGGAATGAGGGTTCAGGGCAGTCCCAAGGACAAGGAAATTGGGGAGGTGGGATGGGAAATCCAAGCGGCCCCCAGTGTCGAGGAAACGGGAGTCATGGAGTAGGGAGAGCCGGGACAGCTGGGAAAGGGTTTAAAGGGGTCCCAATGTTGAGGAAAGATGGAGCGGGGGTGTGGGAAAGGCAGGAATGGGGGTGCAGGGGGTCCCAGGATGAACGAAAAGGAGGGGCTGGGGGCTGGAGAGGCGGAATGGGGGTCCAGGAGGTGCCAGGGTCAAGGAAAAGGCAGGGTTTGGGGGATGGGAGAGCAGGAGTGGCCAGGAAAGTGACTTCGGAGTGGAAAACGGGGTGCAGGGGGGATCTCACTGCTGGGGAAAAGGGTGCAAGGGGATCTCGGTTCCCAAAAATCGAGATTCAGGGAGGTCCCCGGGTCAAAGAAATGGGGGTGCAGATACTCAGAGACATCGGAGAGGGGATCAGGGGTGCGCAGGGGCGTGCTGGTGTCCAGGAATTGGGACTAAAGGGGGTTTCCTGTGCAGGATGAGGCGTGCGGGAAGGTCCCGGTGTCGGGAATGGCGGTTCA
>VZRN01002810.1:0-54786 GCA_013397935.1 Dasyornis broadbenti
AGAAAGGAAGAAAGGAAGAGACAGACATAGGTGCCACGCAGTAGGGGTGAGGCAGGCAGTTGGAAAGAGATAGAGAATGGAAAATGCTTCCCAATGGCCAGCCTAGAAGAGAGGTGTGCAGGGTTCCCCGTGTAAGTGTCCTCTCTTCTGCCATGGCAATTTGATATTTTTCATCAGAATCTGTACAATCTTCTTTGGTTTTTTTTCTACTCTTGGTGCTGTTATTGCTGATGGGAGCAATAAAAGAATAAAGTTTAAAATAAACTGTAAAGGTTAAGATGGAAGATAGGCTGCAATGTGGATGCATCCTCAGTATTTGTATGGCTTATCCCACTCACATTGTATCAATTACAATTAGCTTAAGTTCATTTATTTTTGTGACTGCTGATGGCATGTTATTTAGCTCTTCAAGAGTAGTGCTGATGTAGCATATTATGATGTCCATACAGTTGCTCATTTAAAATAAGAAATTGTTCTGTGCTATTGCAATAGGGATGGCACACTTAAACTTGGAATTTTACCTCCTGGCCCAGGTACCTGTGCAGCCTGCAAGCATGGTTCATGTGATATATAGTCTGCATTTTACAGCCTGGATCCGTCTGCTTCTTACTAAAAAATGCAGCTGCAGCAGTATCATCAAATCTTGAGTCAGTGTAGCCTCTGAACAATTGTATTAAAACAGATTAAAATGCTTTTCCCACATAATACATTTTTCACTGCATTTGTCCTTGTGGTTTAATCTAACAGGTAACTAAACAGCTGTGGGCTCACTCACCTCCCTGTGTCTTCTCCAGCTTCTTCTGCCCTAGGTTCCTTGCTGGTTTGGCAGTATGAGGACCTGAAAATTCCTAGACGTAGTGTAAACACTATTTAGTAAAATCTAGGACATCAGTGTGTTGTCAACATTATCCTTATCCTAAATCCAAAACAGAACACTATACCAGCTAGGGCAAAAATTAACTCTGTCCCAAATCCACACTTAATTCTACATGATTTATCTCATGTCCAGGTCCCACTCTTCCCAATGCATCCTTTCCTGTCTTTTGATACATACACACAGAAATCATTCCCTTGGTCTATGGGTCATCCCTCTGCAATGTTCATTGAGTAAATTTAGTCCATGACTTTGGGCTTCATCTGTCATAGTAGACCTCCAGGACTTAAGAGATGGTGCATGGATAGTGTCCACGGTAAGTCCATCCCTCATTCACAAACCCATTTGTATGTTGCATCTCTTTGTCAATGGCCCAAGATGTCATAGGCCCACCGAGCTACCTATCTTCCTTCTTCTCTGCTTGTGATAGCCCTATTTTGGAGTAGTCTGTTTCCTGATCCCTCTCAGAAGCAGCTCCTTTCTCCTTTATTAAATGAGTCGACTTCTGTTTCCAGTATTTCTCCTTGCGTACAGGGGCAGCTGATACTAGCACAGGTTGGTTCTCTGGTTCAGCCATGGGCTCTGTCACTTGGCTCTCAGTCTGTCGGAGACTGAAATGTTATAGTTTATGGCCTAAAGATCTTCATGAGGGACTTTTGCCTGTTACAGCAAAACTTTATAACAGAAGCTGCAGAGAAGACCACCACACCCTGACTGAAGGCCCTGCACTGCACTTTAATGAAGATAAAGTGACTGAGTCTGGGCTGGGGAAAAAGGAACACATTTACAGAGGGATCAAGCTTGGGACCTTCAGCGTGGAGACTACAGCCCCAGGGCTATCAGCTGCCAGGCTCGAGCACACCCTGACACCAAAGGGTGGGGGAGGAGAGGTCTTGGGTGTGTGGTGAAAAGGTTCTGGTCAGAGGCAGTGAACGCCCACCCTCCACTGTGCAGGGGAGCCAAGCTGCAGGGGCCCCTTCACCCCGGGAAAAGCTCATCCACATGAAGGACAACAGCCGAGGGGATGTCATGGCCCAAAGGCCTCCCCAAAGGTCCCCAGACCCTGCACCAAAGATGAGGCAATGGATTCACAGTGTTGCAAGGGACAGTGTCAAACTTGCCCTCCCCAGGCGAGGGTGTTCCCACCTGGCCCAAATGTACATTAATACACTGGATTCTACAATTTTCAGTGGCGGAAGCGGCGGCAGGGGACCCTCACCACCAAGAAGAACGGATGGAGGAGAGCAACGAGACCGTTGCTGTGATCCTGGGAAGGGTGATGTGCTTCTACTTAACCCTGTCATCGTCTGCCTGTGGCCACCTCCCCACCCCCACGCACCTCTTTACCCCTCTTCACACCTCTTTTTCCATTTCTTTGGGGTCTTTTTCTTTTTCTTTTTCTCTTTTTCTTTCTTTTTCTTTTTCTTTCTCTTTCTCTTTCTCTTTCTCTTTCTCTTTCTCTTTCTCTTTCTCTTTCTCTTTCTCTTTCTCTTTCTCTTTCTCTTTCTCTTTCTCTTTCTCTTTCTCTTTCTCTTTCTCTTTCTCTTTCTCTTTCTCTTTCTCTTTCTCTTTCTCTTTCTCTTTCTCTTTCTCTTTCTCTTTCTCTTTCTCTTTCTCTTTCTCTTTCTCTTTCTCTTTCTCTTTCTCTTTCTCTTTCTCTTTCTCTTTCTCTTTCTCTTTCTCTTTCTCTTTCTCTTTCTCTTTCTCTTTCTCTTTCTCTTTCTCTTTCTCTTTCTCTTTCTCTTTCTCTTTCTCTTTCTCTTTCTCTTTCTCTTTCTCTTTCTTTTCCTTCCTTCCTTCCTTCCTGCCTTCCTGCCTTCCTTCTCTGTGCCTCTTTTACTATTAAATATAGTATCTTAATAATATTTGGCACCAACATCTGACCTCGTTATATTTGAATCAAGTTTTCAAGTATATTTCAAACCTTTCTGGGTTCAATCCATGTTACTTACAGAGACTTAGTTTTCTTTGCTTGTCTGTGTTAAGACTGGATCATAACACAGTCCCAGAGACTTTCCCTTCCAGCCACAAGCACTGAGCTCTGTTGACCGGAGCTCAGTCAGCCTGGGCCAGGTCCCAGCACATTGCAGTGATTTGTGTCTCTCTGGAATTTTCTGGTGACAGCTCACATTTTCCAGTTTAGTAAATTTTTCTGGATTCTACACTTGTTCAGAGGTGAAGTTCCAAAACACTGGAGGTGCCCACTGTCCTAGGCACTTGCACGTTCTATCCCTCACTCCGTGCTACTCATAACTATCTAGCCTTGGGGCAGATCCCTGGGTGATGTTCTTACCTAGTTGTGTAACCTTACACAAGACCTAAAACACGTTCATGTGTCATAGCAATGCAAAGGTGCTGGTTTGGACACCCTGGCGTTACTGAGACTTCCCAAGAGCTGTTATAAGTCACCTGAAGGAGGAGGAAAGGAAGGCAGAGGGGGTCTTCCCCATGGATGGCCTCTTGGAAGTGTAGTTAAGGGTCATTCCCGACAGGTAGCTCCTCCTGTGCAGATGCAGTGGCAATGTTGGGTGCACACACTGCCTCAGTCCTCCCTACAGGCATCTAAGCCTAGAAAAACCCGTGTTACAGAGTACATGAACTTCACAAACTTCACCCAGACCTAAGAAATGACACAACAGGGAATGCACACAGCAAGTAAGATGTTACGTAATGCAATTCTGAGAGCACACACAACGCTGAGATCAAATAAATCAGCATAGTGAGCAGCAACTATTAAACCAATACAGCTAATTGCTTGTAAAAATTTTGTTCTAACACGTCGGAACTGTGGTTATCTTAACCCTTCATGCCCCATGGGTTGGGTGCCGAAAGGGACTGTTGTGGTTTAACCCAGCAGGCAACTAAACACCACACAAACCACTTGCTCACTCCCCTGCCACCACCCCAGTAGGGGAAGAGAACTGGGGGGAAGAACCCCGTAAAATTCACCCATTGAGATAAAGACAGCTTAATAAGCCAGAAACAGGAGGGGAAACAAAAATAACTATCATAGAAAAATTAGAATGTGCAAAACAAGTAACGCACAATGCAACTGCTAGCCACCTGGTAGCTGTTATCCAGCCAGTTACCAAGAAGTACCGCCCCCAGCCAGCTTTGTCCCTAGCTGATATTACTGAGCTTTACACCACACCACATGACATATCCCTTCACTCAGTTTGGGTCAGCAATATCACTTGTGTCTCCTCCCAGCTAAACTAGTGCCTCCTGGCCTCCTTACTGGTGGTGAAGTGTGAGGAAAGTCCTTTTCTTAGTGCTTAACACTTCACCCATCAGTGTGTTATCAAAATTATTCTCATCCTAAATCTAAAACACAGAGCATTAGACCATCTACCAGGATGAAAATTAACTCTATCCCACCCAAAATTAGGACAACTGTATACCAAAAGGACTAGCTTACATCATGCCATTTAGAAACTTATCCACATTTTTCAGACTGCTTGGGTAATAGACCAAGACTTGAGATTTCAAAGTTTCACATTGCTTTGTCATTAAATATATATTTTAATAAAGTCATTCTGCTGACCTGATACACTACCAGTGTCCAGTGGGAGCTTAATAAACTAAAAAAGACTTTTCCTTAACCAAATATATGTAAAATATAGATCTTTCTTTACACAGGAAACAAACTGTAGATAAAAGCAGTAGGTCCTTGATTTTAAGAAAACTCTGCGAAAAAAAGGGTCAATGTCTTTGTTTTTAGAGGAGTTTCATTATTTCAGTGAGGTAAATAAAAGTATGATTTATTTGTATAACAATGCAAGGCTTGGTAATTAAAAAAAGTTAGACAATATGAATAGAGAGGACTCACCAACAGGTGAGTGAACAGTTAGAAATATAAGTACGTAGATAGATAAAGCCAAACAAACATGCTAAATTTGACAATAAAAAACCTATGTATTATCTGGGATTTCTGGGAAAAGAAATGCAGCACATCCCCTTTAATCAGTTCACTCATATCACAAGCAGTCCAAGTATTCCCATTGATGCCATGCCTGCAAAGCCCATTTGATAGCTGGGTGAATGTTTAAGCAGTAAATTTGTATTGAGCTCCCTGCAACAGAGGTTACACTCCTACTTTTAATATGTCTATATTACTATAAACCCAGTATCTGCATGTGACTCAGCCTTGGGAGAATGACAGATAACAAGAACAATATTAGTGGCATACAATATAGAAATAGAATATACAGAAGTGGTGGCTAAAAATTTGCATGCAATTCTAGGCAGAAAAGCTTCTGTGGCATCTTGTAGGAACAGACATTTAAAAGTTTGTTCTTACAATTTCCAACACTCCTGTAATTCTAGGAGCAGTTAGAACCATTAGAATGTTGGTAAGAATGAGAGTATGTAGAGATCTAGAAGATTAGTTCCACGTCAGACTTTTGTTTTAATCAGAGGTTTGGCTTCCTGCCCTGTGTTCAGGCAATAAATTGGCTGTAAAAGAACTGCTTCTAGCATTCTGTTCAGTAGAAGTATCCCAGCAGAGACAAAACCACACAAAATAAGGTAAGCAAGAGTGAAAGATTACGGCAGGGTTAAATAAGCTTTAATTTAAACTTATATTATCAGACTGCTTGTTTAGATTCTTGAAATAGTAGTTTTTTCAGTTGACTTTAATGTTTTCTTGGGAAATCTCTTTCTTCATCTATTTTATGTGCATTTTTATGTATTCTTATGCCTAGTTTAGATTACAGGTTTTGTAAAGTCTGTTTTGAAAGAGACTATGACCTCATTGTTTATTAGCTATAGGATGCAAAAGTTCTTTTTAATCCGCTGTTAAATTGGAACAAACTTGGAGGAATTACTATGATCTTAGCTAGCAGGACTGATAGCTGCAACCCAATACACTCAATGAAAGCAGAGTTCTGACTCTGTAAGGGTTTTAGACATATCTTGTTACGAATGTACCAATACACTATGAAATAATGTTTGGAATATACCACAATATGAATGAATGCCAAAATTTTTAAATGTTGTTTTCATGTACTGAATTTGGTTTAATTTAATTTTATGATCAGATGTGTCTTGGGGTTAAGTGATAGAGAAAATGATGGCTAAGAACAAACAAGATCACTAAGGGGGCAAGAGAAGCTATATATCAGATTTTTATTTATATGGCTGTGTAGCAGGAAAAAATTTCAAATTTCATCTGCTTTTAGTGTGATCTTATTGTCATTAGCCACAAACATACTCACTTGTATCTGGTTTCAACAGTTTAAAGAGCTTTAATTCCCTTGTACTTAGCTTAGATGCAAAATGAAACAAATCAGATCCAAGTTTTCAAAACAGTGGTTGACAGGTCCACAGCCAAGAAAACTATCCAGATCTTCCTAGTCCTCTTTAATGTATACCTTACAGAAGAGAGAAAAGAAAGGAAGAAATAGGTATGAAAGACATTGAGATAAAGAAATCAACCTAGGGAGATACACACAGCATTAAAACTATGACAAAGAATGAAAAACATGGAAGTGGGTGACATCGATGTAAGAACATGTCATGACAGGAAAGGTTTATTGAAATGGGAGTATTTATATGTCACTCAGTCTTAAGGAATATATGAGGCAACTCAAGGTATGAAAGTTTCTGTTATTTATTGTGGAAAGTTTTAATTGTTCTGGAGAGCCAACAGAGATGAAGTTCTACTATAGACTTTTCTGTTTTCTACTTGTTTAAACAAGACAAAATAATTATACTTTAGTACAGTCTTTCAGAACGTCAATGTTAACTGTCCATCATTCATCACAGAAAGTTTCCTAAGAATTTATCTACTTCCTAAATATGTGTCTGAAAATGTCTTTGAACTATCCTGCCCTCTTCAGGAATTCTTCAGAGCCCTGACTTGTGAACATCCTCCTTCTTTTCCAACAGTTGTGTGTGTAAGTGATGTATGTGCAAGACTCTGAATGTAGATCCAAATCAGGAATTGGGATCTTCAGAACTTACAATCAAGAGCAGCCAAATTAGAATTACACTTGTTTTCAGTAGGAATCTTCAGTAAGTGATTGTCTGTTTTGGGTTCCTATAGACCTATCAAAGTCTCAAGGCTTTCTTAACGCTGAACACCTTAGCAGACTTACATCTGTCAAGATCCGCAAGCTTGTATTACTGCCCGATTCAGGTAGAAGTTTCCAGAGAGCAGGTTCCAGTTAGGGTTTAGTGAAAAAACACATCAAGTGTTTTCTTTTGTTTAGAATGCTCAGTGATAGAGAGTTTCAGCAAGATGAGGAAGACCCAGACTTTTCTTTCTACCTGACTGCAAGTTAAGACTTCAAAACATTTGACCTTTTTACTAGGAAGAGCAATTTTTATAAGTATTTCACTTTTTCGTGACCTAACTGAATGTTGTTATAACTGGAGTCAAAGAGAGGGAATAAGGGCCTTAGTTATCATTTTTAATCCTGTAACAAGAGAATTGCCAGGGGCAGAAGTCTTTCATGTAAATATTTAACATGAAGCTTTGCATCAGGGAAGTGAACCAAACCAGAAAACAGAACTGCCCTGTCCTTCCTTGGGTGAATTTACAAGCCATTACACTTGTGTTAAAGCCATGATCTCTCTGGCCTAATAAATGTTTAACTACTCTGTGCAAAGCTGCATGGGTCTAAAATTGTACCCCTCTTTACTTGGTTTGTTCACCAGGATATCAGACAGAATTGAAGCTTGTTTTCTTTGGTCTGCACTTGCCATAAACACTTGTCATAGACAGCTGACTTCAGGAAAGCATGTAGACTTCAGATTTTCAGTTTTCCGTTCTTCAAACCAAGAAAAGGTCCTTAGCTTTTCTGAAAGGCAGTGATTTAACTTGCAACTTCAGGATACCTTAGTAGCTGCCTGGATGGTTTCACCATCAAAGTAGTTCACATTCTTAGATATTAACCTCTCCTTCATATATCTAAGCTAACTGATATTCCTTACCAATTATAATACATTCCTCAAATTTCCAAATTCCTGCCCTCATTCCTAGGACAAAATTTCCTGAACCTTGGTTTAAGATTGCAATATACCTGCATATACCTCTGAGAGTCAGCTTATGCTGTTTTGAAGTTAGCATCATTTTCAATTGCTTATGAATACTTTGATAATTATCTTAGACTGTATTCTGAAGGACAAAATGAATATGGTTGTTCAATTCAGTTAACAGAGTGTAGCTAGCTTCCTATGACAAACATGAGAAAATTAAAGTCACAGACACTGCTTATATCTGATCTAAAGGAAGGTCTTTCAAAATATATTCCCTCAACATAACTGTGTTATCCATGTTAGCCTGCATCATAGTGGAAATGTAGATCGTTAACTGCTTTACTGTCACTAGAAACACACTGGTTTCGCCTTGCAAGACTGAGGCTTGGGTCATGCAAGCAGTCAAATTATTTATTGAGTTTATCTACATCCATTAACTGTCATTGATCAAAATTATGCTTGAAAACTTGTTTCTCAATGCAAACACGTGACAAATGCTAGGTCCTGCTTTAGGACTGGAGAGGGAAGTCAGCTGAGGTTATCAGTATTTCTCGAGTGCCTCTGCAATGCTGCTCCGCTCAGGCCGTGTAAAGCCGTATGAAACGCCTCTTCGTGGAAGCCGGTCTGTGGAGAAGAAATGTCTGCTTACAAATATGAGAACAGCTCCTGGAAAGCCAGGTAACTCTTAACTGAGTGACAGGTATGTTTGTAATCTTGAAAAAGAATATTCCAATCCAAGGCAGAATCCAACAAAATTAAGTACCTGGAACAGATTTTCTATAATGCTGTCAAGAATAAAAATATTTAGTGAGAAAAACACCCCCAAAATTACCTTTAAAATAACCGGAGCATAAATACTCCTTAAAATACTGACATTAGATCTTTCACACCTCCAAGTTCTGACCAGTAATTCCTAATATGCAAATGTACCTCCCTGGAAAAGAGTTAATGACATAAGGCCTGCCAAACGTTTTGGTTTGAGCATTATAATAGTTCTTGTAATTCTAGTTAAAAGTAGAATTCTTGCACTACAGTTACTACATTACAAATTTTTAAAAAGATTTGCTGCATTGATTATTGTAGTTGTTGTCATGTCGCTTTTTAGAACAACCCATCTTTTTATCTGAAAGCCTGATCGCCAGTTGCCTTTGAAAAGAAAACCTTTGTCCAACCATAAATGAGCTATGCGTGTAATCAAAGATCCAACACAGTGCATGTCAGACCTGCCACTTCTGGAGGATGTGACTTGGGCTGTCAGAATGTGCATCATTCTTCTCTTCATGTGTGCAGAGTTTCTGCTCAGAATAAACAGGGTGGAAAGAAAGCTTATTGGAAACAGTACAATTTTTTCAAAATATTTGCTTAAATACAGATGTTTCAGAAGAGGTATCTCTTTATAAAATAAGTGACAAAATTTTGGTGAAGTCAAGCATTCCTAAAACATTATGCCACTTCTGGTGCATTCTGTGTACTCTGTTTTGCTTGCCTGATTTTCTCTGGCGAAGACAGTAATTTTTATCTTGCAGCATACCCTAGGGGTATGTGTGATCTCAGAAATGTCTTAACTGCATTTGAAAGTATCAAACCCCTTCCAGTAAAACAATGTTCAGCTGAACATAATCAAAATTGAGCCATATAGTGTTATTGTGTAAGTGTTTGATATCCAAGTGTCTGGACCTCTATCCTTCTGACATCCAGAACACGGCAGTTGTGTTCAGGAGTGAAAGGTAACCTTTTCCCTCCTGGTAGTTTTTAGCTAGAAAAATCTGTTTATTTTGTTTTATTTTCAGTAAGAGATGTCTTACCCACAAAATAAATTCTGCTATTTTGGGTAGTCATATGCACTCTAATCTAAAAGTGTCGTTTATACTCAGATCCAATCTTCAAAATGCAAAATTGAGAAACAGGCAAGTACATACCTATGAATACAGGAAACTAGCTTATAAACAGTATGCTGCAGAGAAACATTCCATACTTTACCTCTTATTTTCTTCGTAATGAAGACCTATAACTTTATTTTTCACATCTCCATTTAAAGACTTCTGTGACCAACCTTGCTTTGGTTTCCCACAGAGCTCCATTGGCTACTTTAAGTCTACTCATCCACCAGCCAACTGCAAATGTGGACCCACACTCCCATGTTCAAAGTCATCCTGTCCCCATTCGTCTTTTTCAACACAGCTATCTACACGTTGTCCACAATCCCTCCTTCTTACACTATCACTCCAGCTCTTGGGTTGGAAGCCATTTTGTTAAACTAAAGTTTTCACATGTTGTCTCTCTAAAAGTTTCAGCATATAGTTTCCTTCTTCACACCAACATCAAGCCCCCAAAACAGCTGCTCAAGCCCACTGTGTAACTTCTAATATACACTGGCTATACTGCTTATAGTTCAAATATACATAGATTATCAAGTAGATTGTTAGAAAAACATACTTGATCTTTTTATTATGGAAGGTTGCCATTTCTCTATTGATAGTAAAATTAATTACAACTAATTTTTTATTAGCGTTTAGCCTGCGAGAAACAGTGAAATGTTATATTCTAACTGAAGATTCCAAAACAGTACATTTTGACATAGATGAAGATGGTCATCATGAAATATCTACCAAGGATTCACAATCCCGTGAAGGTAGTCTTCTTTATATACCAAAACTCATCAATTGTGTGTATAATACTCAGGATATTTTTAAATGTAAGGTGTAATGTGTCCAGTTCTGGGGCCCTCACTCCAAGAAGGACGTTAAGGTGCTAGAGTGTGTTGAGAGAGTGCAACAAGGCTGGTGAAGGGTCTGGACCACTGTTCCTGTGAGGAGCAGCTGAGGGAGCCATGGGTTTTTAGCTTGACAAAAAGGAGTCTCAGGGGGGCCTTATCACTCTCTACAACTGCCTGAAAGGAGGTTGTAGCCAGGTGGGGGTCAGTCTTCTCCCAGCTAACAAGAGACAGGATGAGAGGAAATGGCCTCAGGTTGTGCCAGGGAAGTTTTAGATTATATATTAGGAAAATTTTCTCTGCTGAGAGTGCTGCCAAGCTTCAGAACAGGCTGTCCAGGGAAGTGGTTGAGTCACCACACCTTTAGGTGGGGATTTAGGTGTTTTGATGTGATGTTTAGGAACACGATGTGCTCAGCAGTGTCAGATTAGTTGTTGAATTCAATGATCATATGGGTCTTTTCCAACCTAAATGATTCTATAATCCTGTTCTCTGTAGACATGACATTATATTGGATCTGTATGAATATTGATAATGATACAGGAAAACTTTAATCCTGATTTACAGTAGGTATGTAATATACTTAAATTATAAGATTAAATTGTTCATGCTCGTTTGACTTAGCAGAAAGTCTAGACATTTAGATCTACAGAAAAAGGAAGGGAAGATAACCCTCAATAACAAGTGCTAAATGGAGAAAACTAGAGCATGTTTTGGAATTTGTGGGGTTATTTTATTTTTCATGGAAGTCTTTTGTCTCAAATGGGGTTTCTCTATTTGTGACCAAAGATGTTGTCTTAACTATCTTCACGGAGGCAGTTGTAAGAGGATATAATTTTGATAGAAAACAGTTAAATAATATCAAATGCAAATATTCTAGAACAATGCAATTATTCTTGAATGATACAATTTCCAGAGATGTGAAAGTAGGGGGAAAAGACCCAATAAACCGTATTTCTAACCAATATAGAGGGAAAAGCTGAAATCTTTAAGTTAGCTATTGAATTACTATTTTATTCTATTAAATTGTGAATAATGACAGCTGCACTGATAGTGTACTTAAGTGTGCTTTATATGTTTTTCAGTATCTTTTTCTTGATAACTCCATTGAATTTTGAAGTCACTCAAACAGTTAGTATTTCTAATTTATGAACAGAATCAAAACTTGTACAGGTATACAATGGAAGCAGTTTGTGAATAGATACATAGTCTGACAAGTCTGATGTAGAAGATAGTGATATTCCTAGAAGATAAAAAAAAAGAAAAGGAAATGCTGTGTAATATTACTGTGTATGTAAACACAAGCACCACATTTATTCACTATGCAGTTAGGACAACGTAAGTATTAGCAACCTGTTTTAACTTTGATATTTGTGACTTTGACCTGAAGTGGGTGATGTTGTCCCCAGCTGACTGGTTGTATGGTTCAGATTGATGTTAGAAAAGCCAGAAACCTTGCTACCTGTTACCTTCCAATCTCCTACATTTTATATTAGGGTCCTCACTATAACTGCCAAAGCACTTCAGACTCCTCTTTAATAGCATATTAGCCTTATCTCTGGTCACCAACCTCTAGTTTCTCAGGAGCATTCCCTTTTGCAAAAGATAATTAAAGAATCAATACACTTACTAGACTCAGTGTTCAGACCTCAGGGTACCTGTTCACAAGTCTACCTGTACAGCCTTTAAGGGTTAAATGAATTCAGAGACCCTCAAGAAGAGAAATCTCATGTCTATTGCTATTACACACCCTTTCTCAGATAATGTTTAGAAAGAATTTTTTAATTGTTTGTAATGTTTTTTAATTTGAGGAATGTATCTCTCTAATTCCACATATTTGTTAAATATCTTCTATTTTAGATATTGCATGGTTAAGCGTGTTTACCAGGAATGAAGCAGCAGTTCCTGATAAGCCTCTTGTGGGAATAAAAGGTATAAAGTCTCTTGTGGGAATAAAAGGTATTATCTCTTCGTTAGGGTCTGGTTTTGAAGATACCTTTGAGAGTAGGAAAAGAAGGTAGTATTGTTTTACACATAGACTTGACATTAGAAGTAACATATTTTACCATATTTTTTATTTAGCTCAGATGACTGGGCAGCTCTAAAAATAAAAGAGCCTTTCTGTGTTCCATAAGAAGAAATCTTCAAAATTACAAAATTTGCTTGGACTGAACACTAATGTATGTAAGGGAATATATTGTATACAAACTAGAACACACAAATTTTTTGAATAGAAAAATGTGGATGTTCTATTGCTGGCATATGACTCTGAACTAGCAAAGACCTGTTTTAGCAGGAGAGGAAAACCAAAAGAAATTAATACGAAGAAAGAGAAGGCACACTTTTGGAACTTTCATGTATACATAAGAAATTAATTCAAAAATCAAAGATACATGAGTTCCAAGCATTACAGTGGAAGAAAAAGGCCCTCTAATTCCAGGCATCATGGGCTCCTGTAACCAATGAGACCAAATATCTATCTGGTCCAGTACTGCACCTTGAAGAAGGGCCAAATGCAGACCTCTAGAGAACAGTATAAACATATTGATATCCTCCCAGATCCCAATACTTTGTATTTTAGGGATATCCCAAGCAAGAAGTTATTTAATTTATTTAATTTCTTTGCATGGATTTTAAAATTGCCCAGTAGACTCTGGTAAGTGACCAGAGAGATGAGGTAATTCATTCAAAAGCCATTAGAGGGTAGAAGGATCACATATGCAATCATGGAAAGGTTCTTTGCTTTCCTTGCCATTCACCGGCTCCCTGACAGACCGCTTGTCACATCTTTCAGAGATGAGAGAGGAAGCTGGGCTCCTTTGGACTTACTCAGACTAAGCAATGTATAAGCAAGTCACAATAAATGCTACAGATGGAAAAAGCCAAGCATAGTTAGGATGTAAGTCATGCTGATGGATGTCCCTGGTCAACTGGATGGACTCCTGCATATCTCTTTTGTTGTCACTCTTCCCTCCAAGTGAGAACACTCTTGACTTGGATAAGAAATCTCTCTTACCTGCTGATGTGCCTCTTAAATGCTACAACTGAAATTGGACAATTGCAGCTGAGGCAATCTGAGGTGACGTCACAAAAAGTAGTAAAAATGACAGAATTGTAGACCTACAGTCTACTATACTTATCTGAATACCCATGTAAACTGAGTAAAGCTTACTCAGTTTAGGCTAGAGAGTTTTTCTCTATTTTTAACATAGATATTTGTGCTATTTTTCATGCTGTAGCTGTCTCAGAAAAATTCCTTCAGAAGAATAACACAAAAGCATTACAATTAAGGAAAGTTAAGGCAACTAAAATCAGGGCCAAGAGCAGCTAAATTTAGTCAGGTGGGATGAATATGTCCTGCTAATTCTGAATGTTCTTCAGAGGCTAAAAAATGCCTTTGGTAATATTTAAAAAACCCAAATTTCTTAACTGCAACTGTTAATGCATAATAATCTAATATCTTTAAAATTTGCATTCAGTTGCTGCAGTGGTAAACATATAGATCAGCTGCCACTTTCTTTTATATTTTTTAGCTTACACAGTACACTTGAGATACTTCTAAAAGCACAAGTGGTATTATTTGAAGTAAGTCTCCAAGTCGGTCAGATAGGTATAGCATCACTGAGCAGTCATTAATGCAATGGATTTTGCTCAGTAATGCCCTTGTGTGCTGTATCAGTTGGCAAAGGGTACCTTAATTTATTTACTTTTTGCTGATGCCTGAAGTACCAGAAGGAAACAGCAAACATTGTCCGTTTATCAGACTGAAGAATGCGCCATTTTGTTGATAAAGTCTTGCTTCCTTCAGCTGAAAAAGACAGTATTAGCTCAAAAATTTAATTAACCCAATGCACCCACAATTATGACAGTAGAAGGATTTTGATCTAGAAACATGTAGAAAATAAAAGGGAAAAGATTCTACATTTTCCATAGTGACTTATACATAATCAGGTATATACCATAAAGAAGTTTATTACGCGTGTTATCTACTACTATCTATGCCTTTGTAGTTCATATTACTTATATTAATGTAAAACTGATATTCCATACCTTGGCTGTAAATATAAAGAAAAAAATCCTTACGGCAAATTTAAAGCCTCACAAAATGACAGGCTTTAAATACTTTTGACAAGAGAATGGTATCAAGAGTGATTGTATTTATTTCTATTCCTGTGCCTTGAAATGAAAGTTTTCTCTTTGCAGAGTGTACTCAGCTCTGCTTCATTTTATAAAACGATACTCATATTCTTAAAATGTTCTTTTCTGTGTAAAACAGATTCTAAAAATTTGGTGATCCTCACACAGAGATCAAAGCTTAATGAATTTGTCCTATTGTGCAAGGGTAAGAAACATCTCTCTCTGAAGGTAAGAGGTTGTTTATTTTCTTTATAACTTCTGGATGCTCTTTCTTACTGTAGAACAATTTCCCCCACAGACATTTTGAAATTGACTTTACTTACTACCTTCCACATTTCATAACTTTCAAGTATATCCTTTTTTTCTGTCTTGGGAAATAATCCAAGAAGGTTATTGCAAAAATATTTGGGTTGAATAGTTAAGTACTGCCACAAGAAGACAGTTGGGAATGTTGGGGTTCAGTCTCTGTGGAGAAGAGGGAGCTTCTTAGCCAGAAAACATGCAGGTGAATAAGAGGAGACTAAAAAGCAGGAATCTTGCCTTGGAAGGAGAGGAGTTTAAGATAGAAATTGTTTTCTTCCAATGAACCCACATTACAGGATAAGGAATGTGATGAAAAGAAAACACAGCTGAACATCCTGTTTTAAACATTTACCATCTGTTGTCTAAACATTCTCAATTTCTCCAGTCTTGTAAAGATTTGTTTCTGTTGAAAGGAAGAGGAGGCAAGGATAGGCTTCCCTAGTGAGGGATTATAACCGTTGCTAAAATCTGAGGAAGAATGCTATGTTGCAATTTACCGTCTAAAACAGAACAAAGGTCCAAGAAGTTCTGTTTACATAGGCATGTTAAGATAAAGAATGACCCTTCATCTAATGTCAGCCATGCACGATGGTGTAAATCACCAAATGATTCCTCAAAAAGTCTTGGGTGTTGCTAATTTGTTTTTAACTCACAGATGACTCTACATAAAATCTGTTTCCTGACTTTTTCTAGGGAAATGTATGTTGTAAGATACATAAATTATATTTATAGCCTATTACTCACTAAAAGGGATTTTCCTTTCTTTCCCTTAAATAGCAGCTGTTTTAAAAGGATTTTTCTGGTGTAGAGATTACCTTTTCACAAATTAATTGAAGGGTGTTCTACCAGATCAGGAGAAGAACTGAGTGTTAAGCCCTAATGGATTTTACTTTCCAATGAACTATTTTAAAAATCCAGGTCATACCAGATTATGTTTCTTGACATAATTGAAAGCAGTTCTTATCTGAAGATGAGGTAAGACATATTTGGTGTCTACGGAATATGTAAAAACCTGGAAAGATCACAGACATTTCTTTTTCCAGCACAAAACAAATAATTTTCTTAATCTCAGCAAGAATTCTGGTATAGAAGATGACAAGGCTTCTTATCTAGAATAAAGTTTTGGTGTCCTGGTACAACATGGTTCAGTCAGGGCTGCATTACTTAATAGAATCTGGGCATTACACAGTTTGAAGGACTGTCTTGAGTATTCGCTTTCAACCCAAAATTTTTGCATTGCAAATAGTAAAGGAGGAATATATTATCAGAAGTTTTTCAAGAACGTATCAATTTATTAATTTTGGATAATTTGAATATAATATTGAACTTCTTAAAAAGTATAGTTTTCTTTATAAGTAAAGAAACATTTGATGGGTTTTTAAAGCAAAATATGAAGAAAAAATTACCATATTAAATCACAAAACTAACAAATCGGTGTGATTGTAAACCCAGGTCTTAAAAGCATCCTGTTCAGAGCCAGATTATCCTTCAGTGGAAAGATGCAATATGAAAACATGCAACCATGAAGATCCTGACTTTAAGCAGGTATATAATCATGATCAAACAAATAAAAACCTGTGTATGAGACTGTGTATGCAAACAGAAGTATGTAAAAAGGGCAGCTAAATTCATCCTGTTACTCATTAAGTGACAAATTGTTTACTTTCCTTTCAGCTGACTTTTAGTATTTTCCTCAGAAAAAGGAAAATAAGAAATTTTCCCTTGACTTGTGTTTATGAGTGCATCCATCAATCTCCTGGCAAAATATCTGACTCTCAATTAAAACATGAAAGGTGGATATGTTTCCTGTATTATTATGCTTATATGAAATGGAGGGACATACAAAGTAGATTTCATCTGGTACAAATCCTTAGGCAAGGTCTAGAAAATCTGGATGAATGTTTTAGCAGATCTGGAAGGATCAGATTACAAAAGTTATGATGTTTTAAGAGCTAATGAATCCATCAGTCATAATCTTCTGGGAAGTAATAAAGCCCTGTCATATTTTCAGACTGAATTTCATATCATCAGATTATCATAAATTAAGACTAATGCATTGTGGACACAAATATAGATAGCTGGGTGGTTTCTTATCATGTTTTTGTGACCAAAGCTTGGCTTTGTTGGCTCTTCTCTAGATAGAAATGACAAAACATAGTAGGCACGTAAAGGAAACCAGTTGCTTTTTAGGATACCTTACATAGACATTATAACCTAGGGAAAATGCAAAACTTAAGGAAATGTAACTAATAAAAATATTTAAGGTTGTAGCCCTGGGGGTTTATTATTCAACTGAAAAGATAGTCTTTCCAATTTCAATAGGAAAAGTTAGAGCTATCTGGGCACAGATTGTTTCAGAACTTTGTAATAGCAACTATGAAACCCTGAAAACCTGAAACTCCCAGTCTAATATTTCTAACATTGCTAACCTTTCTCCTGAATCAGGAAGTACTGAATTACCAATTCCGGTAAATTGAAGTCTTTCTGAAATGGTTTTCAAAAGGTATGAGCTACATTACTAATAATTAATGACTCATCTTCTGCAGTCTGGTCCTGGAAAGTCTAAGTGGGTCCTTCAGTTCAATTTCTGCTCCATTACTCACCTGCCACTAATATTCCTTAGCTCTACACAGAAGGAGAAAGTAAGAAAGCTTAGGAAATGTGTAAGGCAGCTTATAGTCCCCTCCTTTTATGCTGTAAACTGTCACAGTCATACTGGATTTTGCAAATTAGATTTAATACACTTTTTTAACTTTAAAATACATGCCTTTTCTGTGGAGCTGTTCACAGAGAAAGAATATCTTAATGCCTGCAAGTTTTGGGAGACATCTGGAAATAGCTGTAACAGCTGCCTGTAGAGACCTATTTATCCCTTTGGATTTTTAAACATGGTTAAAATGAAAAACTCTTTCTGGGAACCCATTAAGCCTAACAAGACAGATAGTGATCTGCTCGTCATGGTTTCTTGCTGATACCCTGAAAGAGAAGAAAAATTGTTGCTTCTTTGTATGAGAAGAGATCAGAAGCGTGCACTTGAGCCACATCCAGTTGGACAAAGAGGCAAAATCATAGGCAACTCTGAATCATGAGATTCTTTATAAACCTTCTCAAATGAGTGCAGTGATCAGCAAATAATTTCTAGTGTGATGAATAAAGCCTGCATTGTCCTTAGGATGAGAAAGTGTGGGAGTAGTGCACGGAGATAGAGAAATACTTTTCATGGACAATGACAAAACTATGCAAGGTTGTAATGTGATATTTAATCTGCTAGCTTTAAATGTTAAATCTTAAAGACAGGCATTTTCCTTTTTTTAATTTGAAGACTGCCAGTAGAAGTACCAGAAATGTGGGAATCTGTGTAACCTGTTGTTATATCAGGAAGAGTTGCATATAATGTTGTAAACATTCATTTCTGTATGGCTATTTCTGTAAGGCTATGGAAACATGGTTCACAATCAATATTAACTGAAACATCATTTATTGCATTTAATAAAAATATTAATTAGATTATTATAATAATAAAATTTTAAAATTACAGCAAATTGTAGTTTACAATAACAGCTGATTCTGATTGGGGATTAAGTCAGAAAGGTAACACAGGTGACGACCAATATTTATTGCAGTGCTGTTGTGGTAAGAATGGGAAACTGCACTGTAGACAAAACTATGGCCTCACACAGCCCACACAGTTGCAACATCCCAGCCAGAGCAGCAGTGGAGAAGCCAACCGCAGAAGTTTGCTCAGGAGCATTTACTTATAACTGTGATTACCTTACAATAGAACATGCTTGTTATAATTAATATTATCATAGAAGCAAACGCAGATAACTACACAACAGGATGACCTAAGAGTTACAGAACATTATTTCCCTTTAGCTCCTCCACTGAAAAGCTTTTCCCTGTTCCCCTTCCCCTTACATGTAGTTCCCCCAGTAGGCAAGACTGCTCTCATTTTACCATGTTCATTAATTATATGTAAATTTTTACTATTTCTCTTTTTTACTCTTCCAGAAGCACAGGAATTATTCTACACTGGTTATCAAATAAGTACACATCTTCTTCAGTATATGTCTGTAGTATCCCACTTCAGTGTAATTTCTGTCCTGGTTCAACCATAATATTTTACTGTTCTTGACCCATTACTACCCTCAGACTTTTGCAAATGTATACTTAACCCTCTCAGCTTTTCTTAAGTACTAGTGCTACTCCATTTTCCCTCAGTTTCAAATCTTCCCAAGTTAACACATTTGCTTAAAAGATTACTAAAAGATAGAATTCAACAATTTCAATCTCTAGATCTGGCTGCTTCTCTTCAAGTTGTTTTTCCTTGCTTGATAATACAAGGTTATTAGGTGATTGTATCTGGACAGCATTTTCCCAAGATTTTGACTGGAATACCACAGCCTGGTTGTACTGGCACCTGAAGGACTGCAGCTTTAAAAGTTCTATTAAGAGCTGTAACAGTTTTTATTCTATGATCCTCTCTATTTTACTGACTAATTTGATGAAGCTAAATAAGAGAGAGATTACACAAGAGGCTAGCTATGCAGCCATGAAAGATTTTATTAAGAGACTTACCCTTTACTCCTGTTAAATAGGCCAAAATAAACCTTAAACTGGCAAAATCTGGCATGTGAGGCCCACCAAGGTATCTTGGTTCAGAACTTTTGACCTTGTAAGCAGTGACAATGCCATGTTTACTGTGCTTGGCAGCAGGCTGCGGGGGCACAGTTGTTTTTGGCACCCAGTATGCAGCTTGAGGGGGGGGTTTTTTGCTCTAAAAGTTGGTTCATCTATTGGAGAGTCAAGGAGTGATCAGCAAGCCTCACTCACCCTTCAGTAGTCATGTATGGCCAGTCTGATGGAGGGTGAAAGTGGACTGTTCTGGGCTGAACAAAGTCATGCCACCATTGAGGGCTCCTGTATCAGAGATCCTACCCCTTCAGTATGAATAGAACCAAAGACGGCAGAGTAAATGCTACTTCGATATTGCCAAAGCATTTTTCTTGATCCCTTTGGCAGCAGTGTGCAGGCCAAAGCTTACTTCCAGTGGAGAGATGTCCAATACACCTGCAGCTGACTGATCCAGGGCTGGAAGCACAGCCCTTCCATTCATCAGGCAGGACCAGCTGTTGTAAAAACAATGGACTGAGGTGTGTTGGCTCCAGCCAGCATCCAAGCCCCTGCCCCAGATATTCACTCAGACCCACTCCCTGACAGTGGACAGGGGAGAGAATGGAAAGAGCAAGAGTAAGAAAACTTTTGAGTTAAGAAAAAGACTCAAAAGTATAACATATAAAGGTCAGAAAAAACCACAAGAGATGTAAAAGTACTTACTCATCTCCTCCCATAAGTAGATTAATGCCCAGTCAGTCTCTGGACAGTAGCCTTCTTGGAAGCAAACACCCAACCCCACATTCTCCATCCTCTGCACCAGGCTTTGTGACGGGCAATGACATTATATGGCGTAAACTATCCCTTTGGCCACTCTGAGTCACATCTGTCCTAGCTGTGTCCCCTCCCAGCCTCGTGTCCACCCTGTCCTACTCACTGAGGCTGAGTGGGAAGAAAGAGCTCATGATGTCATGCATGCACTGCTCAGCAACAGCCAAAATACTGGTGTGTCATCAACTCCATTTTAGCCACAAATTACGTAATTAATTTGTAATTCCTGCCAAGGTCCATAACTTCTCTGATGCAAGTGAGGTGGCAGCTCAGTTTTACCAATTTGCTTATCATTGTTACATGACTTATGCCTCTTTGATCATATGCCAATTTCTTTGCTTCATCCGAGGCAAAATGTAGATTGCAGTGTGCCCTAAACTTCTTTGTGTAACGCATCATAAAAACACAAGATGTTCTGTTTCAGCTGGCCTTCAAATCCATTCCTTTTTATCTTCTAGATTCTTCCTAGTTTGGAGTGCAGCTGTTGAACCTACCTTGTAATAATGCTCATTGTGCCGTATTCAATCTGACTTTATATAATTTTGAGTCTATTTATTTTAAAACCTGTATACTACTTTTTCATGTTTCTTTCTATAGTTTCCATCACTGGCATGTTAGCCTGTGAAGACAATATTTGTAGCATTTTTCTGACATGAGCATATATGGCCTGTTTCAAGTGCATTGTGAATCAACTGTGGGACATGAGTAAAGCTGTAACTTTTACCATTAAATGTGAAACCTAAGCTGCAAATTGGTTCTTCATTTAATGCAATGGAAAACAGATGGTCAGATTGTAACTAAAAATCAGTAGCATTTTCTTGGAACTTGCAAATTATCTTGACTGCTACTGTAAAAACTGTCCTCAGGTGGAGCTTTATCTGGCAGTAGTCCTCTACAGTCTCCAGGTTTTCTTATCATCCTTCTTTACAGGTCATAATAGAATATTAGCTCAGCCATGATTTCTTGCAAAATATTTTATTCTTCAAAGACCTGCTGCACCTCCTAGCCCTAACACCATTTCATTATGCTTCTACTCCAAGTTCCTCTTTCTTCTCCTGGTCATATAATGTCATTTGCCAAATAATTTTCCTCTCACAGTTTTTAATCTTATTTTCCATTATTTCATGCAGGTAAAACAGAATTTTTTTAATTTCTGGTTCTCAATCTGCTTTTGAAAGTATATAATTTTCACTTTACATTTACAAGATCCCATTAGAAATCTCCCTTGTTCTAGCATGAATTTCTGCATTGTATGTATGAATCTCTCTCCTTGCTTCTGCAGGTTTTCTTTCACTAAATACTCTTATTCCATTTATGTTTACTTTCTACCATTCTGAGTCTCTAGAAGGTATTTCTTTCCCAAAGACAATTTTTCTTCAACTTTTTTAATAGTATTTTTTAAAACAGACTTTTTAGATTGAAGCTGCATGTACACTATTGTTACATTGGCTTGATCAGATCAGAATGTTCAAGCTGCTTCCCATTATAGCTTTGCTGATAATAGAAGGTGTAGCCTCAAGTTTCTTTCAGGTACTCTGCAATAATTGCAGGACCTTTTCTTTCCATCCTCTGTTGTCATATGGGCTGAAAGGACACCTTTCTGTGAAAGGTAGTTATTGCCAAAGCTGTAAGCTCCAGCTTAGCTGGTACTCTTTAATATGCTCCTGCTTCTCCTCAAGCATTCAGTTTCCTTTTAGAAGTCCCCTTAAACAATGATAATACACTTGACTGGTCAGAGTTGTAGAACAGTCTCATGGGTAAGATGAGAATGTTCAAAGACGTCACCAAAAGGAAAGTTCAAATAATTCGGTTATGATATGTTCAGTCTTTCCCAAAAGATACTGTAAATTCCCTGCTCTCTGGCAGGAGGTCGAGTTGAGGGAACAGAAATTTCAACCTTCTCTTAATTAAGGTCTTGCTATTAGCAGCCGATAACTATTTACACAGTGTTCTCAGTTACTCCTTCACTCAGTGCACACAGTCAAGAGCAGGGGCTGGCTCATACCCACACTCCAGAGGATTCCAAGCAGCTGTGCACAGTCACACCCAGGGGCCCTGCGTTCAGCAGCTGTGTTCACATGCACTGCCCTGTAATCTTTGTCCCGCTAGAGCAGCTGCTCCCCCCCTTGGATGTGGTGTGCATTACATGATCTGTGGTAGGTGCTGGAGGTGTGCTGGAGACCCTGGGCAGGTTCAGCAGCCCCTTGGTGCCCCAAACTTACCAGTTCCTGCAGATTTCAGCACATTCTCTTCCTCTCTGTGGCATGATGCCTTTTTATAACTATTTCTCCATCCCTACCCCGAGGTGCCTCCTAAACCCAAATACACACACACACACACACACACACACAAAGGATCTCTTTGGACAATAGTTGTTCTTCTAGAGATGGATCCTAAATAACAAATGCATTGGAAACCAGAGATGTACAGAAAAGCCACAGTAATAGAACAGTTGTTTAAGAGTAATTTCTACGGTAACATTCTAATTTTACTTCAAAAGAGGCAAGAAAAACTGTGGATTGACATTTCATTGTATGTGGCAGTTGACACCGTAGGCCTAAGGTAAGAAAATAACCAGATATAACCTAAGTTATCGTAATGACACTGGGGAAACTCTACTGGTGTTCTTGTGAAGCAAAGGAATGCATCTGTTAGTCTGATATTACTCAGTCCTTTGAGGGAGATGGGTATTTTACTCCCAGTTACCACAGAATCTATCCCAAAATGAATAGTTGTTGTCTAAGATTTATTTAAAAATTAGTTAATATGAGCCACTGGAGAAGAGTATAACAAGCTTAAAATATAACAAGCCAACAACATACGTGAATTTTTGTCACATTTAAAATTATGGAAAAGCTTTAGAAATATAACATGTTCTTTACTTTGTGTATTTTCACAGCTGAGTGAAGATAATAACTTTTTCATCATGCATTACCAAGGAGATTCAGTGCAGTTCCAATGCTATGAAGATACAAGTTACTACCTGTGTGTGAACGACGACTCACTTGATATTCGCAAGCTGGAAAACAAAGAATCCAGCAAGGAAAAAAATTTTTACTTCAGGGTGTCATACTTACAGGAAAAGTAACTTGCCTACCTTTCAGTGGCCTAAGTGCCCATACAGCTCCTAAGATGAGGAGGAAGGTTGAGAACAACTAGTTTCTGTTTGGGCTGAATTCTTACATTTTCATATTTTCTAGGTCACCAACATCCTTTATTTCTGTACTTTCAACAGCAAAAGAGGAAAGCTAAGTTTGAAAAACATACTAACTGATCTGTCTCTGTGTCTTACCTACACAATTGTGGTTTTAAGGAAACAAAATATTCTGGTATGAGAAAAATACACTGAGGATATTTCAGAGATGGCAACAATAAGGAGCATATATAAATATGATCATAAAATGTGCAGCTAGTTCTCCATGTGGTAAACATTTTACTTTTTAAAAAATGTCTCTTGTAAGTTCACCTGAACTTGACAAGAAAACATCTAGAAGTTTTTAAATGCATATATGCATATCCTGACTGATTGACTTTGAGAAAGGAGTGGAAAAAGTGTCGTGGGTCTATCTGAGGATAAGGGAAGATGCTGAACGTTAGAAGATCTCTCTGCACCTGTAGCTCCAAGTAAGCCCATATACTCCATTATGAAATTTCAGCATCTATCCAGCATGGCAGCTCCCTAAGAAAATGTACACAGAGCATCAGATGTACAATGTGGAGAGGAAGGGAGGCATATTGAACTGACTGGTCATAAGAGATGCCTGCGAACAGAGCAGAAAATTGTTCTGACCCATTGACTTTCACTTCTGAATCATGGAGGAAAATTCAATCACATGTTCATTTGCAAAGTGGAGTGCAGACCAACATCAGAAAAATAATACTGTTCAAAATTACTGAATAAAATAAACACTAGGTGTATATGTGGGGTACACTGGAGGAGCCATAAGAGCACCTAGCTTTGAGCAACAGAGTGTGTGTCAGTGTCAAATGGAAGATACTGACACTTAAATGTCCATAGACCATACCCTGCAAAGCATAACACATTTGAAATACATGAGAAAACAACAGAAGAGTTAACAGGATCACTAGGTGTTAGAGATCTGGTCCTTCACTGCTGTACATGGAATTGCACTGTGATTTAGTGGCAATTTTCTGTGAGGCAAGACATTTGAGACTGTATGTGTATAAATGACAGACATGATACACCTATGCCATGAGGCTGATGCTTAGTTGCAGCTAAACAGCCTACAAGATACACAACACTTACAAGAGTTGTTCTGTGTAAATGTAATAAACAATGCACACCCGAAATAGGATCCTAAAACCACTCAGTCAGTCAGTCACACCAATGCGCATAGTCTGCTGTAGACTAAACTCCAAAGGTCTGTGAGACCTTAAAAGGTTTTACGGCTTGCTTGTTGTATTCTTTAAATAGCAAAAATCATTATGTTTGTTATAATGATCACTGAAGAGAGCTTTTAAATGTTTTCTAAGTAATCGTTACTTAGAAAACTTCTGGACTTGCCCAGAGTTCAATAAAGTTAGTGTGAAGAAAGAAACCCCCAAAACTCTAGATATTAATCATGTATTACACTACAATCAAATTATTGTAGCACTGCCTATGATGTTGCACAAGAAATAGATTTGATCATGTAGTAGGTATATTAATTTCATTATCTGATACACTAACATTTCATACTCATACATTTATTATTGGTACTGTAATCATCTCACAAAATTACAGAACGTGCTAGATGGCAAGTTGATAAAAAGATGACAAGTCATCATAAGACCTGTCCAAAGGATACTAATGAAATCAGCATTGTTGATACCACCACAAAAGTAGCATTTACCTCAGTGAAATTTGAATCTGTTTTATAGTTAATATAATAGATTACATGCACAATTTCGTTCCTTTACCTTCTGCCACCTTTTTTATTTTAACAATTCAAGGGGAAAAAAGGCCTTATAGAAAAGAGCAGTGGTAATTTTGTAAAATTTCAGATTTAATATCTAAGATAGTAATATTATATGACTTCTTTGTTCATAAAACATAATAAAATCAGACATCTTTGTAGCTCTAAATATACATAGTAAAGCAAGTTTAAAATTTGTCTATCCTAATCTTTGCTGGAGTCTTATTTTGATCATAAAATCCCTTCAAACTGATTTTTTTGAATTCCCACTAATCTAAGTGTCTTGTGAGTGGTAGGTAAGTTGTTATTAATTGAGGTGGAAATCATATAGAAATTTTATTTTAAAATAGAAAATGAAAGCCAGTTAGTCTTTTAGAAAAATATAGTTTCTAACACTTTACAATAAAAAAAATCATGTGTCTAACATTTGAATATTAAATATAATAAGTATTTTGCTGTCAAAATCAACAGTGATATTCTTTAACTTTTATTTAACAGGTGTGATAATTATTAAAATAATACAGGTATTTTGCTTTTGTATTTCTGCCCTTCTAAAGCTGGGCCTAAAAGAAAGTACTGCATTTTGTTTGTTATAGACCAATGTAATGCAAGTATTCTTCATATATAACTTCCAGTATTTTGACCATGTTTGTGACTTTCTACAATAAAATCTGTCAGAAGAACTACAATAACTGTAAAATAGGTGATCTTTCTCTGTGTTGCATATCGCCTTCGTTATAGGGAGCCAAAATAACTAGAAGATGGAAATAGAAATAGTCAGTCTACTGAATGTCTCTACCATCTAAACAAATTATTACAATCTTGCATTGGTGCAATTGCAATACTGCTAAAACTTGTAAATAATCCAAATTATGCAGTTTCTGTTAAGGATCTTCAGTAACAGAACACCTCAGTAGATGGACCCATTTATGCCTCTTCCCAGGTGTTCTCACCTTGCAGTCACTCACAGTCTGATGTCAAGTGTTCTTTATTCTTAGACAGAATGCTGTGGTCAGGCTGCCATTGCAGTACATGCAATAATACATGCGCATCTTGTAACTCCCAGCTGATTTAAACAGAAGACTACTCTGCCTTGAGTGTTGCTACTTTTAGATATACATGGCATGAATTTTGAAGCAGTGTGTAAACAGACATTGTTTTAGTGTCATCTTGGTTTTGATTCTGCTTGTCCATAATTTGTCTAACCAAAGAAACCATAGTTTGTGTGTTTTAAATGCAACTCCTCATATTGCCTGTTTATATAAAGAGACTGCAGAGAAGAAGATTCTCTACCAGCCCCTCCTTTCATTGCTTCTGGCAAATTGTATGGGCTAATTGGTGCCCAGAAACAAGAAACAGTGGCTGTTCATACAGTTCCATGAAGTCGTCCATCTCTAGCACCATCTCGTGGACTGTAGTAAATTGCTCTCCACATTTCATTATATCAGTTGAAAACAAAAAATATATTTGTTTTTACAAAACTTGCTATTAATTTCCAGATGATATAGAGCCTAGATCTCCTGTGTCTGGAATGACTAAAGGGGCAGACAAGCAGGTCAAGGAAAGAAAACTTTCTCCTCTATTTGGCATTTTCAGGGCTATGTCTGCATGTGATGATGTGTCCCCACTTCCCCCATTTCTGCTCAAGCAATGGCCACCAGAGATGTTTGTGGTGGCTGCATCTGACTGATAGATACAATAGTTCAGAGCCATAACTTTTACCCAGCAGCTAAGGGGTGTAATTCCTGTTCAACAGGCAAGGGCTGCTTGAGCACGTGCCAAATACAGCTGGTGTAAGCCAAACATCCTCCTCCATAACCAAAGGACAGCCAGGGCCCATTGATCTCTCCTGTGGGACAGCAGGCTGCAGCCAGGATCTCGTCTTGAGTACGGACACCTCTCAAAGTTACTCCTCAAGGCTGAGACTCCTTGCTGTAACAGATCCATGCTGAGTGATCAGTAGGATCCTAAACTTTGAAATCTTACCTAGGTGATATAAAGGATTGATTGTGCACATGTAATCATTTAGACATGAACCATTGACCAAGTCTGGGACTAAGTCTGGATCCAGCTGCATGTGAGCTCCCCTCATGAAAGAAGTTTAGAAAGGAACGGGATCCTTTCTGAACGTCATGGCTCAACAGTAGGGTCTCCAACAGTTCTGCCTGAGTCTGTCCTTTATGCAGTAAACAATCAAGAGCTCCTTGCCATTGAATCTGATTAAACCACTGTCGCATTCAGTATGAAACTTGGTTAAATCACTGTTTTATGCCAAAAAACATATTGCTACATCTCTGTTATAAGCGAAGTGCATCAGTCTGTCCACATCACAGGTGTACTGTGTTCAGTTCTGGGCTTTCCAACACGTACTGAAACAAGGCTCAGCAGAGGCACAAGAAAGTGAGGAGGATTAAGCATCTGGGGAGGAAGAGCTAGAACAGCAGTTTTTATTTAGACTGAAGATTAGAAGGTTGATTCTTCACCTACCTGCAAGGGGGTTGTCAAGAAGATGGAACCAAACTTTCCATAGAGGTGCACTGAAGAAGGACGATAGGCAGAAATTCACAAGTTATGAATTTTGACTGCCTGTAAAGAAAAAGAAAAATTATACAGATAGGTAGGAATTGAAGAAGGTTTTGTGATCACAAAGTTCATAAACTATATTGTGAACCTGTGATTCAAAGGAAGCTTCTGTGCCTTGGCACGTACAGAGTATTTAATCCAAAGAACGAAAGAATTCAACAGAACCTACACAAACACATGGAGGAACAACATAAAAGAAAAGAAAACAAATTTTGTTGATTTCACACCAAAGCACAGTGTTTTCAGGATTACTTTCAGGCTTGAGGCCAAGAGAAAAGTCACTCAGAGTCAGAAAAAACATAATCACAAGTGAAAGATTCCCTCTTGATCTCCAGAAAACTCAAATCAAAACATGTAGGCTATTTCAAAGCAGAAAATGGTATAAGGAGAACAAGGGTTCATTTGGAAAATGAAAAGTAATTGCAATATGATTAATAGAAGTACTTGGAAGTTAGCGTCATTTTACCTGACTGTTTCTGATGTAGTTCTTTCAATAACTATCTTCTCAATACCTGAATGCTCTCAGAAAGAACATCTCAGCAGTGTGAACTCAAGTCGGTTCTGTAAGGATCTACTCCACCCTCCATCCCAACATTATAAGCAACGAATAAACTACAATTTTGATAAAGAAATCAAAATGTACGTTAAGTATTGCAACGTTAAAAATTAAGAGATCTAAAAGACCGAGCTACAAGTGTTGCCTAAATTTCATAAGCCACAAAAACTACTATCAGCAAAATTAATTTCCTACAATAAATGTATTTTTCTCTTACATGCATTGAAGTTGAAGGTGAAGACAGGCATGATATTTTCTGAAAGCTTAAGATTACCTTGTTAGATACTATACCAGCAAACCTGACATTTCCACTGCTTTCTGATAAAAATACTTACAAAGAGAAAGCCACTAGATTGTCGGTATTTTAGTGAAGCTGTTGATGTAGCATGCTTCAAGCCTAACTGTGGTCAAAGCAAATAGCAGAAGCAATTAGCAGACATTGCTAGGAGAAATAAAAATATTATTCAATATATCTTTGGTGCCAGTTTATTGACAAAGGGATTCTCAGGTGTTTTACAGAGACTAAATGGGAGAGGTACGTGGAAAAAATGGGGTAAGGAAGTCTAGAAAATGGATTGAAATTGGAGAGAAAAAACAGTAAAATTTTTTTTCCTAGTATCTAATCTAAACTTACTGTTTTTCAGTTAAAAACTATTGCCCCTTGGACTGTCACTACATGCTCTTATAAAAAAAAATTACTCTCCAGGTTTCTTGTAGGCTCCCTTCAGGTACTGGAAGGTTTTAATTAGGTCACCCCAAAGTCTGTTCTTTTCCCAGCTGAACAATCTCAATTGTCTCAGCTTCCTCGTAGAAGAAGTGCTCCATACCTCTGATCATCTTGGTGGCCTTCTCTGGGCTCTCCCAACAGGTCCATGTCCCTCCTGTGCTGGGACCCCAGAGCTGGATGCAGCACTGCAGGTGGGGTCTCACCAGAGCAGAGCAGAGGGGCAGAATCCCCTCCCTGGCCCTGCTGCCCACACTGCTTTGGATGCAGCCCTGGACACGTTTGGCTTTCTGGGCTGTGAGTGCTCATGGATGGGTCATGTCCAGCTTTTCACCCACCAGCATCCCCACGTCTTTCTCAGCAGGGCTGCTCTGATCTGTTCATCCCCAGCCTGTGTTCATACCAGGGGTTGTCCTGACCCAGGTGCAGCACCAGCACTTGGTATTGTGTCACAGTTTAATCCCAGTCAGCAGCCAAGCCCACTTGGCATCTCTCTACTCCCCCAGCAGTGGGATCGGGGAAAGAATAGAAAAGGTAAAATGTAGAAAATCCATGGGTTTAGATAAAGACAATTAAATAGAAAAAGAAAAAGCCACACACACAAGCAAAGCTAAACAAGGAATTAATTCAGTGCTTCTCATGGGCAGGCAGGTGTTCAGCCATCTTCAGGAGAGCAGGGCCCCATCACACATAATGGTGACTTGGGAAGACAAAACTCCATCACTCCAAATGTCCCCCATCCCACTTACTCCTTCTTCTCCTCCTCACTTAATACTCTGAGCATGATGCCACATGGTCTGGAATATCCCTTTGGTCAGTTTGGGTCACCTGTCCCAGCTGTGTCTCCTTCCAATTTCTCATGCAACCCCAGTCTCCTAGCCAGTATGGCCGTATGAAAAGAAGAAAAGGCCTTGGCTCTGTGCAAGCTCTGCTCAGCAATAACAAATACCTCTCTCTATTATCTATCCTATGTTCAGCACAAATCAAAAACATAGCCCCATGCCAACCACTCTGAAGTTTAACTCTACCCCAGCCAAAACAAGTACACTTGTTAAACTTTGTTAAACTTCATGAGACTCCCATGGATCCACTTAATTTGTTCAGGGCCTTCTGGAGGATGTCCCATCCTTCAGGTGTGCCAGCCATATCACTCAGCTTGGTGTCATCTGCAAACTTGCTGAGGGTGCACTCAATCCCTTTGTCTATGTCATAAATGGAAATGTTAAACAACACTGGTCCTAGAATGGACCCCGAGGGTCACCACTTGACACTGATGTCCCTGAGCCATTGGCCACTATCCTCTGGATGCCACCATTCAACCAATTTCTGATCCACCTAACACTCCACTCAACAAGTCCAACTCTCTCAAATCTAGAAAGAGGATGTTGAAGGGGAGTGTGTCAAAGGCTTTACAGAAGTCCAGATAAATGGCATCTGTAGCCCTTCCCTTGCCCACTGCTGCAGTAACCCCATCACAGAAGGCCACTGAATTGGTCAGGCAGGACCTGCCCTTGGTGCAGCTGTGCTGGCTGATCCTGAATCATCTTTCTGTACTCCATGTGCCTTAGCACAGCTTCTAGGAGGGTCTGTTCCATGATCTTCCCAGGCCCAGAGGTAAGGCTGGTACTTCGTGGGATCCTCCTTTCTACCCTGTTTTAAGATGGATACAGTGTTTCCCTCTACAGTCTCCCTGGATTTCACCTGACTTCCAACACTTATCAAATATCATGGAGAGTGGCTTGGCAACTACATCAGCCATTTCCCTCAGGACTCTGGGATGTGTCTCATCGGGCCCCACAGACTTCTGTACACTCAGTTTCCTTAAGTGGGCATAAACCCAATCTTTACCTACAGTGGGAGGGACCTCGCTACCCCAGTCCCCATCCTGCTGTCCATCCAATTGAGAGATGTGGGAAACGAGGTTGCCATTGAAGACTGAGGCAAAAAGTTGTTAAGTAACCCTAGCCTTTTCCTCATCTGTTGCTTTCCAGTTTTTCCAGATGAGGGGATATGCAATATTTAGGTATATGTGTACTATATAAAACTCAGTAAATTTAAAAGGTTTTAACTGTGGACACAGTTATAATGCTTGCCAGCACTATGTTACAAAGTTTCATATATGATCCTAATTGTATAAAAAGGAAATGTTTAAAATTAGAAACTTTATTTGCCTTTACTGTAATGCAGTGTCTCAGTTTAGAGACAAGTTTTGGGGGAAAACGCTCTGGTAGGAGTGTTTCCTCTAAAAGAAAAGGTCTTCAGCAAACCCTTTTCTGTCAATGAGAAAATGAATACCAGTGAGAGAAAGTGAAAAAACCAACTGTTTATTGACAAACAAAGTGCCTGCACAGCATGGGGGGAAAAAATGAATAAATGCTAGATATTGAACCTTCAGAACCTTACCTTCACCCATGCATACACCCACAGCAGAATAAAAAAAAAAAAAATAAAAAAAAAATCCNTTACCCCTCACGCACACACACCCTCACTCACAGCAGAACAAACAAAGCCAAAATACCAGGGGAAGGGAAAAATGGCAGATGGCCTTTGTCTTGGGGAAGGAAGAACTGTCCACGGGGAGCTCAGGGATGAAAAAACAGATGGGAACTGGTGGACTTCTGAGATTTGGTCTCCTCCCTGCTGCAGATGAAGCTGGAGGATTTAGAGTTCTTTCTTTCATTGGTTCAGCTTATCCCAAGGTCTTGGGGCTACGTGGAGTTGCTCCAGCAGCTCCTTGCAGGTTCTGCTGACCATCTCCCCAGGGATTATCTGATTTCAGACCAAAAAGCAAGCCAAACAGTCCAAAAAGAAACAACAGAAGCCACTGAAGAATTGCTGCTGCAGTCCAGAGAAAAACTTCTTGCCTAAGCTAACAAAACCCAAATTAGCTAAAAGCAACAATGCAACACCCGTCTGCTCCACAAACTGAGCATACAGGAGTGAGAGCTTGGACAAAGCCTGCCAGAGATCCCCCAGCTCCTGCCCCTCCCCTGGACCCAGCTTGAAGCTACAGGACCCATTTCTGGGAGTAAAGCAGACAATCAGGAACAGTATCATCATAAAATCACCCCAAGACATGCAGAAATTAATAGCTATAGAAATTTGGACCCCAGAAAATTGGTGAGCTTAACAGAAGATTCATTAAAATGCCTTTTAGAAGGAAACTGAAATTTGCTTTCAAATTAGTGGTTGTCAGTGTTCTAATCTACTTAGGCACACACTATTGAAGTTAACCTCCTCATCTCCTTCTAAATGAAGCTTTTTTCCTCTCTTCAGAGAAACAGAGAAAAATAATTTACTGCAAATGACTCTGCAGTACTCTTTGTCATGACTCTTCACTAAGATATTTCTTACTCCTAAGAAAATATGTTCAATTTATTTAGGTTAACATGACCGTGACACATACAAGAAATGTTGATATTTTACATTTATTTTTATTAAAAAGTGGAGATACATTTTTAGGAACTAATAACAAACATATGGAGGAAGAAATGGCAAATAAACCTATCACAGAGCAGCAAGGGTTGCATTCTCGGCAAGGGAAAGTGATTTGACCTTAAATAAAAGCAGTCAGTCACTCAGTGAGGGGAAGAGTTTGCACAGGGGGGAAACAAAGAAAGAGGGTTACAGGCTTCTCATGGCAATCAGAGACTGCTGATGTGTTCAAGGCCGTGATATAATTTTCCTTAAAGAAACATTTAAAAATGGTTTACTATGAAACAACTAGTTGATTAATGTACTTTGTCTCATTACACATATTTAATTGTGATTTCACTTTAATTTTAGCATATAAGCTACATATAGTTTGTCTTAAGTTTGTAACAGTGTAATTTTTAATATATGACAAAGATCAGGAAAAATCAGTTCAGCTTTATACAGCTTTCCTCTTGATTACTCAAAATATATTTAAGGCTTTGATAGCTTTGAAATGACAATTTAGAAATACAGATATGCCATATCCTCATTATAAACCTTCTGCAAATCTACGTGACAATACATTTAGCTTTGCTCTGAAATGTGTACCTCTTAGGCTTCAGTCCTGTAGTCTTTATGGCAGGGCATGGTTATTTTATGGGCAAACAGATGTTATAACAATGCTCTATTTTGTCTTTAGTCCTGTTCACCTTCTGAAAGCACTACTTTAATTCATGATGATGAACTCTTTTTATTTACAACCTAAGATTAATCTCTACATATTTATCAGAATTTTTCAGCTTCCATTTGGCAATACCCTAAACCTAGTAATATGACTTGAAGTTGACTTTCAAATTGAATTTCATAGGGCCAGGAATTTACCTTGGATTACTGAAAGTTAAAAACTACCTGTGTTACACAGAACTACCATGAAAATGGAAGGAATCAGCTGAGCCATAAATTCTGATTGTGAAATTAGAGACATAAGAGACATTCAGTTTCTAGTCATTTAGCCCAGAGGGACTTTTATTCCTTATGCTTCCCCTTAAACCCAAAAATGTACTAAAATCCACGAAAAGTATAATGCTCCACAGGAGAGGGCAGGTCAGGAAATACACTATAACCCTTATCCTTTCTTGCCTGTAATCCTGGTCTCTCTATCCTTTGTTGTACTTTCTTATCATGGCTGACCTTAAATAGACATCTAAACAAACTCTGTTGGAATAATGTTTCAGTGAGGTCCAAGTTCTGACTATGGACCCTTAATCACTCCCTAAATGCAGGTGAAGTAATTTACTCCTTTAACAGCTCTAATAATTGAGTATTTATTAACAGTAAGTATGAAGTAGGCTGCTGACAAGCAACTTTTTTACTTTTACACAAACTAGCTGATTCGTGGGCAATTTTGAAGTATTGGCACCAACAAACAGAAGAGCCACTGTTTATCTAATAAATAGCTGGTAGGAGAACAGACATACTTGTATAATTGCACTGCTATACCCAGTTACACCCCTTATCAGAGCGGGATATGCTTTAGGCAAACAAAGAGGTTATTTGCTGTACACTGAAGTGTTAATTTATAAATGCTTAATATTTTATTACATAAATCTACTATACCTGTTATTTAATGGTCAATGAAAGCAGAAGGCATTCTGATGAAAGTATTCTTTGCCAGGGTAAAGACAGAGAGATTGCAATGCCAGTTATAACCTCAGATACAACAGTGGCACTTGTAATGCTTTTCCGCCAGTCCCCTCCTGCCTGGGGGATACAGCACCATCCTTTTCTTTGGTTAGGAAGACTGTCTCATTGCTCGTATTTAGACTATTTTTGTCTGTGTTCAGCATAAAGAAAATAAAGGTATTAATAAGGTAATTTCTAGTAAAAATATGGTAGTAAAGAACACTGTAGTCCTTAATGGAAGAGGTATTCCCCAGTCCTCTACATTTTACTGCCAAACTGTTTACTGCCTAACATTTAAAACAGCTAAGTACAGCTTTACTGCTTAAGGCAGTGGTACTGCCACTATCAATCTCCTTGGGTTTGAATGTTATGTTTCCTCTTGCATTAGAACACAAATGTTTTTAATTCTGCTCTTACCTTGGTCTTAAATAGGGCAAATCACCAATCACACTGTTACAAAGGTGATGCACACTGGTAATGCCTGAGACAATTCAAAAATAAGGACATAATTTTCTTGGCCAGATCAGCCAGGGTGGGGTAGCAGTGTTTATGAGTTAGAATTTGGAAAACAGGGACTCTGAGGATTTTCATTTGGAACCTGCTAGTGTTGGCAGAGGCAGACTCTAGAAAGGCTTTAGGGCTGCTGTGAATTATGGCTTCTCAGATCTCCTAGTAACTGTTCTGTTTCTTGAACCCTTGCCACTTCAGCTACACAATGACGACTGTATTTGAATCTTCTTCTGTTTGAATGGGTTTTTAATGCAAGAGAACGACCAAAACATGGAAATACAGCACTAAAGCCTTGTATTTGGCAGAAGCAGGTCAGACGCAGTTGTAAAACCTGAAAGAATCTTACCTTCTGTTTTGAAGACATTTTACTTTGAAAATAAGTCCCTAACTGGAATATGATTTCATAGGCTGAAAATTTAATCTCAGAAATAAAGTGCCTCTTTCTCAGGGTGCGCTATGAAAATGTTTAGTATGGGTCAGTAACTGATCAGTTCAGCAAACAGATGAGTAAAATACTCCTTGGTGCTGTCCCATAACTAGAAGTCTGAGAAAAGATCAGCTATTTGACTTCATTTTTAGCAGAAGCATGGGACAATGATAAAAAACCTGAATCCTGAGATGGAAAGATATGTCCCTTTTTACTGTAGATGCTGGAAGAAGGAACTGCTTTACATTCTCATCTAGCAGTCTACTTATGTAGTACAGCTGCTCATGTAGTAGCTATGAATCCTATAACATTCTGATACATTTCTTGCAGTAAAAATATACTAATGAAATATGTTCTATGCCAGAACAGTCATTTTAGTATATTTTATTAATCAGTTTCACTACTTTATGTTCTTAAATTGCCACTTTTTAAAACTCTGTTATTGTATTCTAAAGGCAGACTTTGTCACCTCCCCCAGACCTTTGCAAAGAGATTCAAGTAAAATACGTTTTAGACTGCTTTCTTCCTCTCAGTTCTCTTTGAAATCAATACAGAAGGACTATTTGTTGATCTTTCCTCCCTCAACATACAAAATAGCCCAGCACTGGCAAGAAACAGTATTCTTGTAGCCAAAGCTTCTCCCCCTCTCCTCACAACCTTAAAAAAACCAAAAAAAACCAAAAAAAAAAAAAGAGAGAGAGAGAAAAAAAGAATAGAAACGGAAAAACAAGAAGGAAGCAGGTCTCCATGGAAAAGGAGAAACCATTCTTTATCTGTTCTTAATTATCAGGAAATGTGTCATGCAGTATACACTATAACAGGCCTGAAAGCCTTTTTTCAAACAGCAGCATGAATTGTGATGGTCGTGGAAAGAATAGGAAACAAACTGCATTTAAGAACAGCACCTGCTCACTTACCTGGCAACCATCCCCAAACTACTAGTCACTAAAAAGCTGAAAAAGGAGTGTTTCTGCTGAAATGTATTATTTTCAACTGCTTTAATTCTCAATGAAAGTGAATTATTAATACTACCATAACTACACGAAGAATTCTCCAATCCAATCTGAAATATAAAATAACCATATTTTGAATGCAACAGGCAGCAAACTGTACTTCATTTTCATGAGACAAAGGAGTTCTTACAAAATAGTCCAAGAATCAATCATAACAGTAAAAAAACATGATTGCAACAATTTTACAGAATTCTGAGTTTTCAGCCAAAGCTGAGGAAGACAAATTTTACCAGGGCTGTTATTGGTCCAACAGGCAAATTTGCATAGACTTGTATGGCAAAATTCACAGGAGGAAATTAGTTACAAAAATTATGTAGAGTTTTGCAATGTTGTGTTAGCCAGACACATTCTTTGTATACTATAGCTTTGTATACTATACATTAAGAAGTAATAACCTGAGCTACTGCATACATAGTTCCCAAATTTGTATGGGTATTTGTTTCATACTTGTAAGAGACTTATGGGCTTTCAGACACTGTAGTAAAACAAATAAACAAATTTAAAAGAGTGATTAAAACATTCTGAAAGATCTCAAATTTTATATGAAATAGACAGGGAAGTAACAATTTATATAACCTATATTTTTCATATTGTACTCATATGACAAGAATATTACATTTTATTAACATGATCATGATATATTTTTGTTCATTGTGGAACTACATCAGTTATTTTTGATACTCTAACATAGCTAAATACAGGGGGTTTTGCCTACATAACTACACTACTTATAAAGATTATCCAAAATTTGATTTGCTTATCATTTATTTTAAAATGAATAAAAAACTCCTAACATTCTAGAAGTTGCTTGAGATAAAAAGTTAAGGTTTACTTACTAAATTACACTTACAATTATGTCAGATGAACTTCAGCAAAAGATACTGTACTATATCGACAAATTTGAATGGTGATCAGAAGAGAAGCATGCCTCAGAGTATCAAACCATACAGGGAGGAATAAAAATTTGAAATCCCTCTCCAATACTGTGGTGAGTTCTTCTCACTTTTTCAATTAATAGTTGTTAGCTGTATCTTTTTCTACTTTGTGATTGTATCTCGCATTACAACTATTTAAGACATTCTTTGTCAATGAACAAAGCCAAGTATTTTTACTGAACATTGATCCCTGATCAAGTTCTGATGAGTACAAATGATAGGAAAAAAAGCTACTATGTGTTAGGTTATTTGAGATAAAGATTAAACTTAATTTTCCTTTAAATTAACATTTACTCCTAGCTTAGAAATTTCTCCTTACACCTTGAGCTATAATGTAAAATTGTCTGGATTGCAGATGTTGTGCTGCTGTAAGTACTAGAAGTCATAATTTCCATTGCTTTTTAGTTTACTCTGGCAAGTGAACAAATCATAGAAAAATCATCCATAAATTAACTGTAAGAATCTTTTAAAATAATATAAAGAAATCTTTAATGAGAGTTTGGAAACTTTTTAAATTCAGTTAAAACATCACACACTTAACATCAAGAGCATTAAGATTAAACTGTATTTATAATAGAAAGCAAAGGATGAATTAATGTCTTCCAATCTCATTCATCACTACATGGTACATTTCCCTTTCCATTATATAAACTGAAATAAAACCCCGGAGCTTGGTGTTCACAGTCAAATGAATATTTAGGAAGTGCAGCTCCATATCCTGATCTTCAGAAACTCTTATATTTCAGGGAAAATTAGTTCTCTACAATTAAGACAAAAAGTAAAAGATTTGGCATTTAATAGTACAAGCAGGCTTTGGAGAAAAGCACAACACCAAACATCTTGCAATCAAAAGGCAGAAACTCCCCTGAGATTAGCTAATTTTAATTTCTCATGGTTGTGTGTGTCACAAGAGCCCACTGGATGGCTCCCTTACCACTGCCAGGGTTTGTACTTTGAGCACTCACTGTATTCTTACGATGCAACTGCGTTAGGGGAGTTCCACCTAACGTTAGGTGAGTTGCCTCAGGAAACTGCTCAGAGTAAATGAGAAAGCATCTCCACTTGTGGTCTGCAGGTTTGCAAGTGCAAGATGTCCTCCAAAAACAACAAACACCAGGTTCCTGTACAAAAGTGTGGCTGCTAATCTGCAAGTGTAAAAGATCGTTGAAACTCTATATGTAACAGCTTAAAAAAAAAAAAAATAAAAAAAATCCAACCCAGCCCAAAACAATCCAAATCCAGACAGTATTATCCAGTGGTATCCAGAGCAGGAAAAAAATTAAAAATAAATAAATAAACAAACAAATAAACTGATTTTAAGAAGCAAAACCAAAATTGGGTTGGATTCTTCTATGCTCTTATAATGCACCTCAGAAAGAGACAGACTCACTCACCCTAACACTGAGTAATCCATCCTCCTCAGAAACCTTGTAAAGGCAACAGGACAAAGAAAACTAAGGAACAGAGGAGTGTTGAAAATGCTCAGCTTGGGTGAGCCAAGCATAATGAAAAGGAGAGTTGTCAGTCAGAGTACACTTGGTCCTTGTAGCAGTTTGAGTTTGCAGTTGAGAATTTACATTACCTTTATCAGCAAGTTGATCCTAAAACAAACGATCCTTTCTTTAATTAGATCTAGATATATGTAAGATGCGATATATCAAAGAGCAGTGAATTTTTTTGATGTAATAGCTTTAGAGCAGATGGTAAAATTTGTGGTTGTATGATCACCAAAAGTTAACACATAGTAGGGCCTTCAGTTATCATGGATAAAGCATAACTTAAATCTACATCTGGTATTGAAAAGCTAAAGCCTTATTTATTTCTCTGTTTTGTCATTTGGTTACATTTTCAGCATTATTCTTAAAGAGATTTTATTGCAAAACCCATTATGTGAAAAAACTACCAATGTGAATTATAAAATTCCTGAATATCTCCAATAAATTTCTTAAAATGTTTTAGATTTCTAGTCTATATCCCATAGTGCAGTATGAAATTACTTAATTCTTCATTTTTTATCCTCAGCTAATCCCCTTGCATACACATGACTTAAAACATTTTAAAATAAAGGCATTGTGAAAACAATGGACTGATTCTATCACCAGAGATTCATTGTCTTGTGAAATCCTCTTAATCCCTTACTCTGATTGGATATCCACTGATGTCCTAAAATGTTTTTACCTAATATTGTAATGTCATATAGAATTCAACCTTTACTCTATTTTTCAGTCTTAACTGTTTTCTTACTTTATGGTTTTTATTTGATATGTAGAATATATCATTCTTCGTATGCTGAATGTAACATAAATGTAAGTGTGTGCGCTGTGGACATATAAATACCTTTTTTTTTCAGAAATTAAGGATGACTTTCATGATGTACAGAAGGCTGATAGTTTTATACCACACTGGACATAGCCATGCTCAGAATGCCATCACAGCGAACCAAAATCACAATCACTTATGCCAAGCAATTACCCAGCTAGAAGAACTGACTTACATTACCTTTTGGAAGTGATACCTTACAGTATATATAAAATACCTTAGGCAGGTATCTTAGATAAAGAAAACTACTACCTATTTATTGCAAACTGACTAAGTGGTTATCCAAAAGTAGCTATTTTGAGCAGCTTGTGTTACTTGCAAAACAAAATTTAAGACTTCCCTATTGTTTCTGTCCTTCTGGATCAAGACAGACACAAATTGTCCATACTGACTTTAAATAGCTCACTACTCATCATGTTGTCAACTTCGGATGTACTCCTTGGACATCTAATTTTAGTACATGATGTGCATTTAGCTTAAATGCTACACTCATAGGTCTACACTTGACTCCAAATGGGCTCGGTGTTGCATTGCTGTGAGGTTACTCCCACTTGCCCTAACCAACATTGTAAAGGTCTAGCTATTAACCAGAAAGTTTTGTGCTGTTCTGTAATTCCAGTAAACTGTTGGCACAAGAAAGCTCTCTTTCTCACAGGCCCCGAGGATAGTTGGGGACAAGAATGTTCTGCATTTTCTGTGTAATAAGGAGGAAATGTGAATCATTTAGAAATGTCTTGCTTGTTGCTGTTTTGGGTTGCACATAGTTCACGAATCACTTCTCTTATGGATAGTCAGAAATAGAAATATTTCTGAAAAGATAAATGCTGTTGGCAATAAAAAGCACTTGAAATTATAATATAACTTTCAAGGGTATCTTGGGGTGATTTTATGATGACACTGTACTCCTGATAGTTTGCTTTATGCCCAGAAATCCGTCCTGTCACTTGAAGCTGAGTCCAGGGGCCGGGGCAGGAGCCAGCAGATCTGGCAAGGACTTTCTTCAAGGCCTCTCTCCCTGTGTGCCTGGAGTGTGGCAGGGACGTGTGTTACTTTGTTGCCTTTAGCTAGTTCCGGGTTCATGTTAGCTAAAGCAAGAAGTTTTTCCCTGGACTGCAACAGTAATCCTTCAGCAGCTTCTGTGGTTTCTTCTGGCACTGTTTGGCTTTAGCTTTTGTCCGAGATCGTACCATCAGCAGGGGCCACCCGGCGCCAACAGGAAGAGAAGCTGCAGGGACATCTTATCTTGGCAAGACCTCGGGAAAAGCTGAGCCAGCAAAAGAAGGGACCTAAAAATCCACTAGTTTTGTCTGTAGCGAAGAGGAGACCAACAACTTTGGAGTTTGCCAGGTTCCCATCTGTTTTTTTTCTCTCTTCCCTGATCTGCTGTGTGGATTCTTTTCCCCTCACCCAAGACAAAGCCATTGGCCATTTTGTCTTTTTCCCTAGCATGTGGCCAGTGGAGCTTTTTTTCCTTCCCCTGGCATTTTCAGGTTTGTTTGTTCTGCTATGGGGGTGTGTCTAACAATTATTCATTTATTTTCGTGTCATACGGGCACCTTGTCAAATAAAGAGTTGGGGTTTTTTTCACTTTCACCAATGAATATTCATTTCATATTGGCAGGAAGGGATTGCTAAAACCCCTTTCCTTAGAGGAAACACTCGTCCCAGTGTGTCTTCTCCAAAAACTTGTCTCTAAACCGAGACAAACGGGTAAAATTGTAATCTCCTTTACTTTATAATACGTAAATGTTTACATAAGCATTATTCATAGCTAAAGCCATGAAAGATCCAGCTCTGGACTTCGCAAGGGACACAAAGAATAATAAGTACTTCTAAATGCACATCAGCCAGAAGAGGAAGGTCAAAGAGAGTTTAACCCCCACCCCCAAAGAACAAGACCGGCAAACTGATAACAACAGATGAGCAGAAGGCTCAACAAACTGACATGCTCAACAAATTTTCCGTCTCAGTCCTTGCTGACAATCTCTCTTCCCACACATTGAGTGGATGGACTACAAAGGAGGGAATGGGGAAGAAAACCCTCTTCCACTGTAGGAGAATATCACCTTGTTACCACCTGAGGAACCTGAATGTACATAGGTCTGTGGGACCAGGTGAGATCATCCCAGAGTCCTGAAGAAACTGGCTGATGTAGCAGCCAAACTACCCTTCATAATATTTGAACAGTCACGACAGTCAGGTGTAGCCCTAGGCAACTGAAAAAAGGGAAATGTTGCATCCATTTTTTGAAAGGATAGAAAGGAGGACCCTGTGGAGTACCAGCCTGCCAGCCTCATCTCTGTGCCTGGGAACGTTAGAAAACAGACCAGTTTACAGATTTTTATATAACTTTAATCAGGCTTGTTTTGCCTTTGCCTTTGGGAAAGGAATTTGAAAGGGTTTTTTTAGGAGATGTAGCACCACTCTATGGAGATGAGCTTAACATTTCAACAGACTGGGAGTAGCCCAAAAGACATCCAAAAAGAGAGCAAACATCAACAGAACATAAACTGAACATCAACAGCCACCCATGAACATCTACCTCCAGATGCTACCTCTGGCAGAGTTAGAGACATCTAGTCTGGAAAGGACTGATAAGAAATCAAAGAGTGAGCACCTAATTAACATCAGAAGTGAAGAAATTCGGAGCCAATAGGAAATCAAATACTGAGGGCTATGTAACTTCAGACCAATGAACATTGAACCAATACATGTCTATGGATTTTGACCATATAAAGTTTGGAAGAAAATCTTGTAAATACCATGGTCATGGAATGATTTTCTCTGCACACCTGGGCTATGCGTGGTTGAAAGTATTTCTGTGGCACATCCTGGCCAGAACAACATCCTGGCAAGAAATAAAGTAATGCCTTGTCTCTCTAACATTAAAAATGTTGTTGGAGGGTTTTTGTTTTTCCCGCAGTTTCGGTGACAGGAAGATCATGGAACAGTTCCTCCTAGAAGTGGTGCTAAGGCACATGGAGGACAGAGAGGTGATATGAGAAAATCGTCACTGCTTCACCAAGGACAAGCCTTGACAGAGCACTGTACTGGTGTTTTATGATGGAGTGCCCCCATGAGAGGAAAGGGAAGAGCTATGGATGGAATATGTCTGAACTTCTGTAAGGCCTTTTGCATAGTTCCCCCCTCAATATCCTTCTCTCTAAAGTGGAAAGATATGGTTTGATGGACGGATTGTTCATTCCATAAGGAATTGACTGGGTGCTCTCATCTAGAGAACAGAGGTCAATGCCCAAATGGATATCAGTGGCAAGTGGTGTTGGTCAGGGGTCCTTACTGGGATCAGTACTGTTTCGTATCTTTATCTCTGACATAGACAAAGGGATTGAATGCAGCCTCAGCAAGTTTATTGATAACACCAAGCTGAGTGGTGCAGATGACAAACCTGAGACAGGATGCCATACAGAAGGACCTTGACAGACTTGAGAAATGGGTCCACAAAAACCTCATGATACTCAAAAAGTCCGAATGCAAGGTCCTGTATCTGGGTTGAGTCAGCCCCTAGCATCAACACAGGCTGGGTCGGATCAAGGGACTGAGACCGTATATAAGGAAGAAAATTTTCATGATGAGGATAGTGAGACATTGAACAGGTTGCCCAGAGAAGCTGTAGATGTGCCATCCTTTGAAGTGTTCAAGACCAAGCTGGATGGGGCCCTGAGCAACCTGGTCTAGTGGAAGGTGTTCCTGCCTATTGCAAGGGGAGAGCCGGACTAAAATGACATTTAAAAGTTCCTTCCAACTAAACCATTCTATGATTTTATGAGACTGCAAAATCATACAAGAATAAGTACAGTGTAATTTCAACTGACCTTTTATTACTTACATATTTGAAACAGTAATTTTTAGTCCCCATTATCTTGATTTTGATTATTGCTTGTTTTCTCATACTTAAGCAATATACCATAGTGACAATTTGATTATGAAAATCATTCTAGCTCCTTTGCTTCTATTTTCTAGAGTTTACGATGTTAATAAAAAAAAATCCAGCCCTAGTACACACAGTTTCAGCTCTGAAATATGTTTCTCTCTGACTTTTAATTAACAATCAGACCACTATACAAGAAAATACATACCCTTATAAATGAATACATTTTTAGCAGATCAAATTTCATGTATTTTGTTATGCAAATAAAACCCAGTAAAATTTGGCAAGCATGTGTTCCTTAATTGACAACTAATTGCTTCAGCTTTCAAAAGTAAACATTTCTATAATTAAGATATAATTACTAGAAACGTTTTTCCTATTTGCCCCTTTTACTTTTTTAAGCAACTATTGAAAACCTTGTTTGAGAAGTACCAACTTTATTCTTGGTTTTTAATGGGGTGAAGCAGGGACAGGTTTTCATACCAATTTTCAGAGGTCAACTTATGTACTAACACAATTGCAAACCCAGAACTTTTACTCCTAGATTAACAGACACAAAAGAAGAAATTGTCTTTAATTAGACAGTAAATTGAGTTTAGGATTTCAGTTTGGAAGCGTAGCAAAGGACGATGTTCTGCAGTAAAGGCTGGATCTGCTATGGGTGAAAGGCTAGATCAGGCTGGAAGGTGGCTCTCCTGGGCTAGGGTTTCAGGGGAGAATAAGCTGGCACTGTTGAGCTAATGAAAGGCCTAGAAATAGACTGCTGTAATCCATATTAATATTTATAAAATATGGACACATGTCATTTCACCTAGGTTTAGATCTGAAACTAGTTTCCTGACACTTGTTCTTTCTAGTATTAGCACTTGCAGATTTCGATATACTAGGAGTACAGTTACATTAACCTAGGAATAAGCTTTAGGACTGATGAGCTAGTTTTAGTGCTGTTTTACTGGGAGCTGTTCTAAGAGCTAGGCTTAATATTGTTGTTTTTGCTGACTAGACACAGTTGACCTATAGTCATACCTGGATTCACAAGAAATTTCTGTGTTTGGTTAAACATGGTGCCATTGTATGAAGTTTGGAGAAGAACTGGAACTTGAAATTACCTAAGTTGATGAAGTAAGGTTACAGAATTGTTTAGGTTGGAAAAGACCTCTAAAATTGTTGAGTTCAACTGTTAACCTAGCACTGCCATGTTCATCATTAAATCACGTCCCTAATTGTCACATCCACACATTTCCTAATACCCAATCTAAACCTCTCCTGGTGCAACCTGAGCCTATTTTCTTCCATCCTGTCACATATTTCCTGGAGAAGACAGTGACCCCCACCTGGCTACAGCCTCCTTTCAGGAAGTTGTAGAAAGTGATAACATCCCCCCTTCGACCTCTTGTTCTTCAGGCTAAACAACCCCAGCTCCCTCAGCCACTCCTCATAAGACTTACCCTCTAGACACCTCACCTGCTTTGTTGCCCTTCTCTGGACATGCTTCAGCATCTAAACATCTTTCTCATGGTGAGGGGCCAAAAACTGAACAAAGGATTTGAGGTGTGGCCTCACCAGTGTTAAGTACAATCACAGGGACAATCACAGCCCTGGTTCTGCGGGCCACAATCCAGGATGCCACTGGCCTTCTTGACCACCTAGGCACACTGCTGGCTCATGTGGTGAGATCATGGAACAGTTTCAGTCCTACAGTGGTAAAGAAATGGTGGTGTCTTAGGTACTAAGGTTCCAAACTCTCTGGAGATTTTTAAAGGAAAAGTGGCTTGCACTCCTGATTAAGACAAGTTTTGAGGACTGGATATAACTCCAGGGATAAAGCTATGTTTGCACCACTCTGTCCTTTAAACAGAAACACCTACATGCATAAAAGTCAATGGTACTGTGGAAAGCACTAAATGGCCCCCTATATGCCATCCTTTTATATAATTTCAAAAATAACAGAGGCTCAGACTTACAGAGACTACCATTTCTGAGTCAGAGAAAGAATGGATAACAATGCATAGAGTAGATACGCCCCTTCCCCTCTACATAAAAAAATGTGAGCAATATTGACCAGATTTATTCTCAATTTTCTAACTTCTATGCTTACATGATGAGTTGTGTGTTCATCCCTAAGACCTCAACACCCCAGCTGACCAACTAAGCATTAATAGTACTACTTGCCATTTAAATTTCTCAAGTAGTTATTAAATAATATATTTGTCTGCTTTCCTGTAGAAGACTGGTTTTATGATACACATTAAATATTTCTTTATATTAAAACTATAAACTACATAACTATAAATGCTATACTCAACACAATAGTTTTGCTTACAAGTTAAGCATCTTTTTAGAAAGATGAATGTAGAGAATGCAATATTATTAGATCTGTCCAAAACAGCACAGAATTAATAAACAAAAACTTGAAAGAAAATGTAGTCTAATTAGCCATTTCAGTAATGTCAAATTTTAAACACAATTATAAAACCATAATTCTTCATAAAATCACAGCATTTCCACTAAAAAATGAATGACTCCTATATGCTGCATTATATCATATTGATACCTAAACTGACGTAAACAATTCAAACCAAGAAAAAGGTCCTAAATCATATACAGACCAGAGACTGTCATCTTCTGTAACGTTACTTTTCACTGCAAAGATTACTGACATCTGAAATAATTAAGGCTGACAACTTTACTATAAGGAATTAACAAGCTTTTAACAGACACAACCATATACTGAGTTAAATTCTTAAAGCAAGTTTGCTAGAATCAGCAGAGTTACGTGAAGAAACAATGTGAACTTCAGACTCAGTTCTGGAGGGACTTATTGGAATGATGTAGTATCTTTACTTTTTTTTACCTTTTTCACTGTAAAAATTGTATGCAATTATATAAGTACAGATTGTAGAAAGTAAATTCAATGCTTATTTTACTTTCCTGAGCTTTGAGCACACTACTCTGTTACAAAGTATAATGCACTACAGAAACCAGCAGCACGTGCTTCAGGTTGTATAGTCCTCAGGACACGGAGTCTTCTCCCTGTAAATTAAAAGAACTTTTATTAGTTATAATCAGGGCAAAACACTCAGTGCTCTTGAACTCTTTCTTGCCTTTAACTCTTTCCCTGCTTAGTGTAAGATGCTTCTCATTCCAGCTGTCACAGAGCCCACACTTGTGCTAACATCTTTTGCCTCAACCCTTTAGGCAGAAGAAACATTGCTACAGATATCATTTCTAATGAGGCAGAGATGTTAGCAGTTCTGCTCCTATTATAATCAAATAGAAATATTTATGTTATGAACTCTTACTGTCACAACTTTGCTATCTTTCATAACTCCCCCAACAGGATGGAAAATACAATCAGCTCTACATATAGGATACTGTTCTTATGCACACTTGCTGCATTATCTGTAACAATTATACTTCATTTGTTTTTGTTCTTTTCATCAAGTTTAAATTAGGTTAAGGAAGTCAGCCATCCTGGTTTTCTCTCTTTTCCATGCTGGAATAGTCACATTGACTTCATGAAAGTTAAGTGACACATTTCTGCTAAGTTCAGTAGAAGGACAATTTCAATTTCTTTCTCTTCCTTTTTCCTGGAAGACACAGCAGAACATCTGATAGTAATGAAACATTCACACAGGTTATTACATTGCCTGCAAGTCATTAAAAAGGTGTCTAGAAAAATAAGTCCCTAAAAAAATTTCCTGTCTTTTCCTTCTTGGCTTCCCTTGCACAGCTCCTTCTTAAAACTGTAGCACACGTTTCCATCTTCCAATGGCTTCTTTCTACTTTATTCGCTTGGTATTATGCTTCCATTCTTACACCCCTTCCTCACATGTCCTGCACATTTGTTTCTTTGTCAAGTCAATTGCTCACTTCTTTTGCTATCCTCATTACCTTATCCACATTAACATCACTACAGAGGTCTCCTACTGACAAACATAAAATATGTAAGACAATCTACAGTGTTTTGAAGAATTCAGGCAGCATTTCAAATACCAGTACAAACATAGTCTCAGGTGACCAATTACGTTTATTGTCATGTTAAAGCAACCTATCCATGGAAAACTATGAAAACTCCTACCCTTGCAACGGTCCCATTCTAGCAGCTCCCATTTTTCATTCCATATTTTTAAACCTTCAGGTATTTTATCTCACCAAAACAGAAAAAAGAAGAAAAAAAAAAATTAAAAGAAAAATTGCATTACAGTTTTCTTTAGAACACTCCATCATAAAACCCTTGACTTCAAAACAAAATCGTGCTTATCATTGTGCCATTCTCAATTTATTTAAGTTTCATTTTATTTCTCACTCTTGTTCTATAATTTTCTTCTAAGAAAATTAGCTTTGTCTTATGTTATAAAATACCATGTCAAATTTTTCTTTTCTGTGCAACTCTATACTTTTTTGTCACTAATTTCTTGAGTTTGCTTCCAATTAGATCTTTATACTTTACTCACTTCTCCCATATTTTACTTTCTTATTCTCAACTCCTTTCCTTGCTGTCTTAATTCTAATAATTATTGGGTTACTATCATCCCTGTCCCTCATACATACTGTGCTACTCATTCAGTTTGCCCTTTAGCATTACCTAATTTTCCCATCAGCACTACCATAGCCCAAAGAGGACATTAGTGCTTTCTAAACAATTAGTACTCTTTTCCTCCTGTAGCCCTCTGAGTTATATTCTGAAAAACAGGCATAAATTTGGGGAAAATCTTATGACTAAAGAAAAAATCAAGAGCTGTTGTAATCAATGGTGGCCACGATTATAAATTGGAGAATATGGAAAACATGCTTTTGCAGTTTATTATATTACAATTCATGTTGTTATGTTGCTGACTTGGTAAATGGAATGATTTTTTATTACATTGTATAAAGATCCAGATATTCAGAAAAGAACAGTGTAAAACAAGATATGTTGAAGTTGATGCCATGTATTGAGGAGGAAAACCAGCAAGTATGTTGTGATGGGGAGGAACTAGAATATGTGTAAGCATTCATTTCCTCCTTTCCACCACAAACATCATTGGGGCAGGGATGGATACAGAGGATATATAACAAAAGAAAGAGCATTTGGGAGGTGGTGAGGATTTTAGTACTATTGTGGGCCGTACTGAGGTCAGACTCATTCCCAGCCAATGAGAAAGTCACCTTTCAATCAAACAATGAAAGCAGAGGGTCTGCCAGTTTTTCACACATCCCTTTCAATACTTCAGATTTGTTGAACTAGAAATGATCTTTGGTTCCTATCAAGAGAAACTTGAAGGAAGTGTTTGGAAATCATAGTGCTGATCCATAACTCTAATGGAGGGGATATGTAAGCTATATTGAATGCCTTTTTACTGTAGTAGAAAAGAGAATGGCATTAGAAAAGGTGAAATGAGCAATTAGGTAGGAGTCTGAAAGAGGCTTCTGCCCTGCCTTTGCCCTAAATCCTTGTATTATTTATAGGCAGGAAGGGTTAATTAGAAGATGTAAATGTTGTGATACTGGAGGATTTTTTGACAATGAGTAATAACTGGTGGGAAATATCAAGGCGTCTCCAGCAGATATCCTAGTTCCAGGAAAACCAGGGAATGAAATGAGATATGTAGAGGGGTCACACATTCAGTAATAACTATCTGTAAGGGTCTGCTAAGCAAAGTAAAATACCAATTGCTGGAACAAAGGAAAGAAGTGCTTTGCAGCCATTCCTACAACTCATAAACTCATAAACACTTGGAGATACTAAACAGACTCATTAATTTCTATATATGTCAGAATATCCCCTTCCATTATTAGGATGAGATTTGTTAATGCAAGTTAAATGCTCAAATAATTATTTTTTGAAAACTCTGAACAGCTATTCAATCCACAAGAAAAGGCATGGAAGGCTTGAATCTGTTTACTAATGAATCAGACCTCAGAAGAACCTGAGAATGACATCCAGAATACAATATTGAATGCAGTAATCCCTCTGGTATGAGCTTCAAGGAAACCAGCTAAAGCAAACAACATGACTCCACTTAATAATGGAACTTAAAAAAGGAGCAGACCTGGTGATGATAAAACAATGCCTGATCAGACTGGAAGCACATAAACATTTTGAGACCTTTACAGAATCAGAGAATGGGTCAGGTTGGGACCACAGTGTGACATCTGGTCCAACCTCCCTGCTCAAGTAGGACTACCCTAGAGCACATTGCACAAGAGTATGTCCAGATGGTTCTTGAATATTGCCAGTGAAGGAGATTCCAAAACCTCTATTGTCAATCTTCTCCAGTGAGTTGTCACTCACACAGTATAGAAGTTCTTCCTCATATTCAGGTGGAACTTTCTGTGCATCAATTCCTGCACATTACCTCCTGTCCTATTGTTTGGCAACACTGAGAAGAGCCTGGCTACATCTTCTTGGCACCTCCCCTTCAGATACTTATAATCATTGATGATGTCTCTCAGTCATGTCCTTAAAATATGGTTTTGGAACAATACATGCCCATGGAACCATATGAAAGGAAGGGGACTGTTACAGGCACAGGAGTCTCCTATGAAGTAAAAAAAGAAATTCGTCAATTACTACGGTGTGCAAAAGCTGAAAGAAGTCGCCAAAATGCACTTGTAAAGCCCATCAGTTTGGAAACTCTGCAGTTAATACAGGGAATTGATTAGCTGACAAAACAGCTAAAGAGGTTGCTGAAAAAGGTATCCTTGCACTAATACCTAGAAAAAAGTTGAAAGTCCTAGAACAAAACCCAAATTATAGTAATCAGGGCAGGGAGTTAGCACCATCATTAAAAGTTACGGGAAATTCCAGTGGCTGATTGGTGGGCAGGTAATTGTACCTCCACAATTAAAGTGTAGGATAATGGAACTAAAACATCAGGAAACACATTGGGAAATAGAGAAATAGAAAGAAAAAGTGGAATTGCAGTCAAACATATGCTTGCATTAGTAGGAATCCTGAGGTACAACAGCTCATGTCTGTAGCCCAGGCTCTAAGGCTGGGATGTGTTTGTAGAAATGATTCTCCCTTTCTTAATGACACCTGGTCTCACCTAACAAACACTGAGACTTGGAGAGATATAGACTGTCAGTAGGACATCATAAAATCATTAGGACCCACAACATGGGTAGCAAGCAATGGAATTTAGACCACACATTTACCATTAGGAGAATCAAAACCACAATGGACTTTAGGAGTATTAACCCCATGTCCATTGTGGAAGGAGTCACCATCAAGAAACCCCACTATGGGGTAAAGTTAAACATGATGAAACTTGGAAACATCCCATTATGAGAACTGTAGTGAGATGGACTTTAGAATCTATATTTACTCCTCAAATATCTACCTTTAGGAACAGCCTAGCCATACACAATTGGATTCCACAAATGGAAACTTTAGCAAACGCAACTCAGTTGGGGTTTGCTGAAATAAATGAGCAGTTGCAAGCTACAGCTAAAATGACCATACAAAACAGCTTGGGTTTAGCTCTATTGCTGTTACATGAACGTGAAGTATGTGCTTGCTTGAATTTAAGCAACTATACTTGTTGTGTGCACATTCCAAACGTGACTAACTGGATGATCAGATAGAGAGGATAGTATTGCTGCATCTAACAGAGAATTAAGAGCAGGATTAGAAAGTAACTGGTTGAGTAACATATTTAAAGGACTTGGATTTTCTCTGACTGGTTGGTTGGCCTCACTTTTGCAAAGTATAATTGTGATCATATTAATAATTGTGATTATGATACTTGTTTTAAGCTGCTTAAAAAACATGATTGCTAATGCATCATGAGGAACTTACATGACGCTAGTAAAAAAGCAAAGTGGGGCTTACGAAAGCTTGAAGGGAAGACAAGCTTCACAAGCCTCAAAGGGCGGGAAAGTTGCCAGATGAAAAATTGTTTGTACCTTGTGGGTTAATACAATGCTTATTCTTCAAAAAGTACTGGTCTGTGGAAGTGCACAATACTTATTCTCTAGGAAGAAGAACTGGAAAGCAACCAGCCCAGTTGTGCCCACTTTTCCCAGTTCACTGGGTGGTCATGTATGACTTTGGGGTCACCAACCACTAGGGATCACCACAGAGACCCCCAGGACAGAAGAACAGAAGTGTAAAGCAGAGGGAACATATATTAATGATTTCAGGGAAATAATTATCATATGTATGTTTATTCTGGGAAAATCAATGAATATTATGCAAAATATAGTATATAGACAGCAGCTTTTTCTATACTCAGATTGCACAATACTTCAGAGGACCCATCCATTTGTGCATCTAGCCAAATAAAGAATGCCTGTTTCTTACTGCTCTAATGGTGTTAAGGAGCTTTTATTTTTACCAATTTGTAGTAACAATTGTTCAGCAGGACCCCCTGTCCCCCTCAGAGCTGCTTTTCAGAAGGTCAGCCCTCAGCCTGATATGGTGCATAGGGTTATTCCTCTTCAGGCGCAGGATTCTGCATTGGCTGTTTTTGAGTTTCAGAAGGTTCCTATTGGGCAAACTCTCAGCCTGTCTAAGTTGAAAATGGCAGGAACTTTCCCCACAGTAGGGCTGAAAGTGAGGGGAGCTTTCCCAGAAGACAGGTGTGTAAAGTTTGTAAATTGCATGAACAGTTCCAAAAACCTCACCAGCCTCCTGGAATCCTTAGGCTGTAATATAACAGAAGAGGTCAGCTCTGCAAAGGCCCATAAAGCTCTACCCTTCAAATGGGTTTTGATATGTGACCACAGAGCTTATTTGTATATCTTGGCAAATGTCACAGGCAGTCCATGCACTTATGCCATCAAAGGCTTATTTTGGCGAAGAATTTGAAAAGGAACTGTCTAGACCAAGGAGAGGGATAGATCAGATGGATCTGAACTGGAAGCTGGAAGTTGGTTGTTTTAGCTTGCAGAGCCTGAATATGGTGCCCTTTTTGATCCCAGGAGCAGGGGTGGCAATGAGTTACCACACTCTTTAAGTGGCTCACATGTAATAGGATTAAAAGCATAAGCTTTACCTCAGCCCTAGCTGCCTTACATGCAGAAATGGCCCAAGTACGTGAAGCTATGAGAATACAGCAGCTATAGAGTATTTGTTACTGCAATCATGGGTGTAAAGACTTTAAAGGGATGTGTTGTTTCAAATTATTTGAGAACTTGCAGTTAATTGAAGAGAAAATTGATCAACAGCATAGATATCTCAGGAGATAAAAGAATATACAGGAGCAGATTTTTCTTGGCTAACTTCGTGGTTACCAAATAAAGGACAGTTGAAACAATTGTGTTGATTATTTATACTTTTATTATTTGTAGTTATGGTTTGTTGTGTCTTACAGTGTATATAAATACATATGGAAGCAAGTAAAAATGTACTTTCTAGAACACACTCAATAATGATGATGGCTAGTATCAATGCTAATGATTCTTAAATTTGATGAATATGAAGAACAGTAAGAGGGATGCTACCATAATTACCATAAAAGAAAAAAGATACAGTGCTGGCATGGGAAAATCCCTTGGAATTTAAGAGAAAACAAGTGGAGATATTTTCTCATAAAACAAATGAGGCTCAAATGGTGTCATATTCAGATAGAGAAATTTAAGTCTCAAAGGGGAGAAATCATGAATGATTTAAGGAAAAGATTTTGCAGAGTGAATAGCTGAGAATAACAAATACCATAAAGACTCCAATAAGTACAAAACTGTGTCTGGCAGTGTACCATAAAGTTTACTCAAGTTAGCAAAACCAACTAAATCCATGTCCTTTAGATGAGGTCAGCTCATTACTATATGAAAACCACATCTCTAAAGCTTAGGCTACCCACCTCCAGCCAAAGTCCCTCACACACTGAATATGAGCAATAAAATTAAAATGCATAGTACCTTTACACTGAAATGGGCAAAAGATTTTAGAATCATAGAATGGTTTGTTTTTGGAAGGAACCTTAAAGACCATCTAGTTTGAATCTCCCTGTGAAGGGCACCTTCACTAGACTGGGTTCCTCAATGCCCCATCCAACTTTGCCTTGAACACTTCCAGGGATGAAGAATCCTCAGCTTCTCTGGGCAACCTGTTCCTCTGTCTCATCACCCCCACAGTAAAGAATTTTTTCTGTATATCCAACTTAAATTTCCCATGTTTGAGTTCAATAGCTGTTAAGTACTCATGTAACGAGAACTTAGGCAAGCTTGTACTTCTGTGTTATGAAAGTAGAACTATGCAGCCTGACTGTAACCAGGTATGCTGGCTGTGTGCGTTCACCTTTGCACAGACATGAAATAAACAAACATCTCAATTCTGTGTGGGTCAGCTTCTGACACAACAGATAAAAGCACCCGTATTTGGGACAACATTGCCGGTGAGTAGGCTGGAGGAGTGCACGAAGCTAGGAAGGGACCCGGTGGGGAAGGTTGATGACATACCAGACGACTTGGTGTCATGCTCAACAATGAGAGCTGGGATAGGAAGGAGAAAGTGTGGGGTGTTAGGAGTTACAGTGCTTGTTTTCCTAAGTAACCGTTGCATGACAAAGTTCTGGTTTTGTGGAAATGGCTAAACACACACCTGCACGCCAATTTCAAGTACTGAAATACTTCCTTATTTTGCTTTGTGTGCTTAACTTTTGGCTTTAAACTGTTTTTATTTAGATGGTCATTTTCTCACTTTTAACTTTCTTTCTTTGTTCTTTCTTTGGTGACAATGACTGAGGTATTGTATGAGGCCCACTAGGGCTAGCCCACAATTGCCATGTAATTCCAGATTTGCCTGGAGTTAATTTGCAAAATTACCCAGTGCAGAAAAATGCAGAGAGCCAAATGCACATCAGATTGGCGGTGTAAAGGAAGCTTGCCTTCCCTAATCTCGCCCCCTGTTTCCATCCACAGCCAGGATTAATCTGTATTTTTGGAGTAGAGTTACATGTGGCTGTGTTAAGGCTTTAAGTCATAGGAAGTGCTGGGGCCTCGGTCCAGCGGCCCCCCTTCTCCCGGTTGCCCATGGATGTTGCGGCGCTGCTCGGCCCGCCAGCCCCGGGCACGGAGCCCTCAGCGCCCTGAATGCCGCGCGTGCCGCCACGGAGACGCCAACGGTCGCTTCCCCGGCGCGCGCCAACCCCTCCCCCCCGCAGGCCTCGCGCCGGCCAGGGACAGCGCGCGGGGCGGAGCGGACGAGGCCGACGGTCGGTGCGGGCGGTGCCGCGNCCCCGCCCCGCCGTGTTGCCTGCACGGCCGCGGCCGGGCGCTCTCGCGAGATCGGCGTTGGCGCCGTGACCTCCATGTGAGCGCGGCGGCGCTCCCCGGTAAACAGTGCCCGGGCCGGGCAATGGCTCCCGGCGCATCCCCATAGCCCTGCCCGCCGCCGGCCCGCCGGGACCTGCCGCCACCCCCCCTGCCTACGAG
>VZRN01002810.1:54829-107078 GCA_013397935.1 Dasyornis broadbenti
TCGGGGAGGGCCGCGGGATCCGCTCGGCTCCCATTCCCTCTCCGCGCCCCGCCGAGCGGGACGGGCGGCCCGGATTGCGGGCGGGAGGGTCGCGTCCGCTTCGCGGCATTTGAAATTCCTGCCCCGGCGGGCCGAACAAAGAGTGGGGGAGCGCCCGGACCCCTCCCCTGCACCTCCCACGCTGTGGGCGCTCATCCACGGAGCGGACCCCATTCCCACCCCCTGCCCAGGTCCCCCCTGCATTGCCCGCGGCCGGCCGAGCGGGCGGGAGGGCGCGCACCATGTGGATCCAGGTCCGCACCATCGACGGCACCGAGACCCAGACCATCGATGACCTGAGCCGCCTCACCAAGATCGAGTGCCTGCGGGAGAAGATCCAGGAGACCTTCCGCGTGAGCCCCGACCGCCAGCGCCTCTTCTACCGGGGCAAGCAGGTGAGGCGGGAACTCCCCTATCGGGCGGACTCTACGGGAGTCTCTCCTAATCCCAGGCCCGGCTCTTTGTGCGGCTCGGGGGTCCCCGTCGCCACCCATGTGCCGTTCCATGCGCTCCCGCTTTTGTTTACTCCCGGGCCTGTGGGTAAGGGAGCGACAGCGGGGAGCCCGCCCTGACAGAATGCTGTGGGACCCGCTTTTTCCCTGATGAAGTAAATATTCTAGGGACTAAAACCCCTCTCTGAGTCCTGGCGAGACCCCTTTGTGTGTTTGTTTTCCCACCTGAGCTGCGGGAGGTTCCTCCCTCGGCCCCCGCCTTCATCCTACCCAAGTGACAGGGTAGCCGGAGGGATGCGGGGGGCAAAGAGGGAGCTACGCGTGTTCTCCTGTGCCCCGCCGCAGCCCCGGCCGGGCAGGACGGCAAGCGGCTCGACTGCGAGCGGCTTCCAGAGAAAACGCCTCCCCGGGTCCACACGTGGCGGGGCGGGGAGAGGCGGCGGCGCGAGGTTAACTCGCACGGGCAGAAGTTGCGGGGCGAGGATGTCCTCGACTTGTGAGCCCCGGCGTGTCCCGGACCGGGATCAGGGCTCCTGCTGGCAGTCCAGAGAGGTGCTTCATCCCCACCAGCATGACAGGGGTGACTGGAAGCCAGTATGACAAGGGTGACTGGCTGGAAGCGTTCCGCGAGGTGGTTCCTCCCCTCCCCTGGGGTGACGGAAAGATTTTGTTTCGAATAGGTCGCCTCAGGCTGTAACTTTGCTGAAGGGTGTAACCTTTGAAGCTGCGTTACGTAAACCACGAGGTGAGCACAGTGCTCGAGTTGTGAAAGTGAGGCATAGCTATTACCTGACACGAAAGGCACCGGATGTGTGGTACATTTCTGGGAAAGTGACTCCTAAGATGCATCTTCTTAGAGCGGATGAGTGTTGAAGTGTTTACCTAAGCTGAGTAATGCAGGGCAGTGGGATTTCTGCCTCGAAAGAGATAAAGTGTGTATCTTTACAAATAAGTAGAAAAAAACTTAAGAAATAAAAATTTGACTCTTGACCAGGAGACAAGCATTAGTGGGTATATGCTATGCCTAGATTGTGAATCCAATAGCAAATAACTAGATTTTTGTGTTCTACAAATTGGTGACAGTGAATACTTGTGAGGTCTGGTCTGTAAGGAACATTATGTACAATCACATGTGTCTCTAAAGGGGCCAAATCAAGGAACATGAGTCTTGGAGTTGTGTGACCTGCTTAGCTTTGTTCTGTGCTAACTCACCTCTTCAGGTACAGAGGGTGTGTGTGTGGGACAAACCCAAGATTTTTACCCCAAATTCTTTATCTGAGAAGCTGGGAAGATGAGCCTGTAATGAGCTGTGCTTTTCTGTGTAGTCTGACAGTGGCCAGACCAATTAACATGAACATTTCAGTTAACAGATGTCTTGCTTGAGAAAACGGGATAGTGAAATATTATAGCTGAACTTCCCTACATGAGCAGCATTTGTGAGTTTGGTACTTAGTATCCGGTTTAGGACACAATTGGGATCATGTTCAGTGAAGAGTTAGGGAATTCTTTTTTATAGTTTCACTCCCCGTAAATGTTAATTTTCTTGTAATTACCCTAATTAATTCTCAAGTTTCCTTGATTATGGGTTTCTTTTCTGTTTCCATGGTGCTTATAAGAAAAAAGGTCAGAAGGGTTGCTCTTGCACAAGTAAAACTGGTTGTCGAGAGACATGAAACTGTAAATAACTTCAATTCTCTTAGGGCTGTGGTAAGATAAAATAATTAATATTTATTTTAATATTAGTATTAAGAATAAAAAGAGCACTTGAGTTGAATGTGAGATGAAAAGAAAGCAGTATACTGAGGTGAAAACTTTAAAAAACCCTGTACAGTCTGCTAGTAGATGATCCTACTACCGAATATTGCTTACTGTAGTCTCTCTGGGAACTTCTGGAAATCCTTGGATCTTGCAAGTGGTGGGAAGACTGGCTAAGAAATGTTTTCGTAAAAATGGGAGGTATATGAGTTTATAAGGATGTAGAAACCTAAGTGAGTCACTGTTTATGGGCTGAATTTCAGCAGCGTCATGTTCTTAGCTTGCAGTAGAGAGCAACTTCAACTAAAATTTTGAGCTGGAGCAGTTTTGCAGTTTTTTAGGAGTGTCTGTGATCAGTTAATGTAGTTTCTGTGCTCTACTGTTGTTTGCTGTTGTCTTACCTTCAAAGACTAATGCAAGAATTTAAGGTGGGCAGTGCTTCACATGTGGGTTTTTAAGGGTTAAAATACCCTAGAATTACTGGAGGAAATCTAGTGTTGTCATTACTGTAGTACTTTGTATTACTGTTGTTTTGGTTTTCTTGTAAACACCAGGAATAGCACTACTTTGTTGAATAGGTTGGTGTCTGTTTTTTAACTTTTACGGCCAGACGGACCTACCATTCACATGTGACACTGAAGATTGACCAAGATAGTATTACTCTGTAACATGTACAGGACATCCTGTGCTCCTGTGCTTTCTGCAGACCTGGATGACTATCTGCTAGCCACAGAAGTCAAGCCATATTCTAGGTTGAAGTGGAACTTTCAGAGGAAAGACAATAGTTATGTATGCATAGCTCTTGACCATGGTGCAATAGCGGACTCTGCAGTTAGGCTATTAGCCAGAGAAGTCTACTGTACATAGAAACCTGCAGTGGTGTCTCTTGCTTTCTCTCTTGAAGGGTGGATCATTGTCTGGAAGGATTTTCCTGGAGGTCCACAAATATTTCCTTATGTTGGAATAAAACATTTTAACCTTGCTCTACCACAAGCTATTCACATCTAATAGTTTTTCTGTGTTATGTGTTAACTCTGAGTAAACTTGTTCTTTGAGAAATTCAGAAAAGCAAGACAAGACAATCTGACTTCCAGCAGCATATTCCCTCTTCAATTGGAAAGGCTGTGAAGCTGTTCTAGAGAATAGAAGTTCTCAGTTTATTCGTGAAAGTGAAGGAGGTATGTTGGAATTTTGGTCTATCAGAGCAGATTTGCTGCAGGATCGAGTTATAGTCATTGTAGGATTTCTGGCTTTCAGTTACAGTGCTAGAAAAATCACAGAAATAGTAGAAAAATAGTAGACATGCAGTAAAGTTTAAATTTGAAAACATACCAGAGAGCTTAAGGTTTTCTGTAAGACTGTAGGGGTATTAATACCCCTTATGTTTTGCATAGAACTAAACATGCACACTGTTGTATTTCAGCAGTATCTACTGCTTGTGGAAGATAAGAACTAATGTCCTTGCTTCTCTCATCATCCCATCCCACTGTGTTGGAATTTGAATTCAGTGAAAATTTGTAAATGGCTACTGTTAAAAAACCCCATTATCTCGATATCTTTCCTATAGTGCTTACCAAAGTAGGGGAAAAAAGACATCAGAGCCCAAGGATTTCTTTGCCAATACATGTAGGAGGCAGTGACTGAAACTGCTTTTGAAGTCACTAATATTGTTGGTGAGGAAACCACTCCTAACCTGTTTCATGGGAGACTGAAGTCATCAGGAGGAGGTGAAAGTATTGAAGCCATTTATTTACTTGAGGTGAAAGTTGCTGCAAATCAGGCCTACTTCACTAGAAGAAATGCAGCTCTGCTTTTGTGCACAAAGAAGTATGGTAGTAGTATGCATTGTGTTACTTAGCTGTGCAAGTTGAATATCTAAAGTCTAGTTTGTTAGACTCATGCTGTAATGTCCAAGTGTTTAGGGTTTTGTTTCTGTAAAATTTAACTAAAACAATAGAGTGGAGGAGCTTTAGCTTTGCATGAGAACATCCTTGTGGTAAAGTAGCTTAAGTAAAACACACAGTTAAAAATGTGGCAATAGGGCATGCCTTCATTATACAAGACCCCGAGCTTCTGGGTGACCTGGCACATGAGTAGTGGATGAAATCTCATGTGAATTTAAGCTTCCAAGCTTCAGGTTTGTAAACTGTATGTTTAAGTCCTTCTTAATACAACTTGAGTGAACTTCCCGAAGGCTAGAAAAGCAATACTTGTGAAGTCTTTCCCTCAAGAATGGGAATGCTAAGCCTATTGATAGAACAATTGAGTTTCTTAGCACAGACTCTTCCCAGTTTTATTTTGTTTGGAAAATTGTAAACATTTTCAGCTGAAGCTGTCCAAACCCCATCTGCTTCAGGCAGAAATCTGGGGTGAGAAATCTTCAGCTGGAACAGTCAAGTTTTTTATTTTAGAGAAACAGTTTGAAGAAATCTTAGAAGAGAAGAAATTGCCATTCTTTGATGAAGCTGGTAACAAGTAGCTCTGTAGTGTGAGGAGAGTCATCTGGAGTCTTCAGGTCAGATATGATCAGACTGCATGCCAGAACTCCCAGCATGGTGAATTCATGGTGTATACTCAAAACCTATCTGTAGTAGTAGGTTTGGTAGGCCTGTGAGTGGGTTTTTATTGTATGATTGCAGAAGCTTACTGAAATAATCTTCTTTTTAAATTGTTACTGTAAAGCTAGTAATGCAATTTACCATTCCTTGGTATGATTGTTGTTTAAAACACCTAAACAAACTGAAGGCAAAGCAGAGAAGCATAGGTGAAAATAGAATACTTTATACTGTTTTGTATGTATTACTTAAGTATTAGAAACCTGGAAGAGCATTATGTGGCCTCTAAGAAATTGCAGTCAACTTTAAGGCTGTATTTTATGGCATGTATATTTACTCTCAGAATCACAGAATATGCAGAGTTGAAAGGAACCCACAGGGTCCACAGGAATTCAACTCTTAGTCCTGCACAGGACATCCCCAAGAGTCACACCATGCACCTGAAAGTCACGCATTCAAGTAATTTAGTTAGGATAGTTTACTACATGTACTTTTTAAATTAATCTGGAAGCTCTTGTAATATTTATATATTTTTATATTAAAAAGAACTCCACAAACCATTAGATGCAGAACACATCTGATGCAAGGCCTGCACTGACAACTAGATGATGAGGATTGCTCACAGTGAAATGTAATGAAATGTTGATACCTGTAATAGAGATGGAAATTATGAGAGGATTCTCTTCTTTAGAAAATATTAATTAAATCTCTACTCCTAATGATTTAACTGTAAAATTATGTAAAAATGTACTTGGTTATTCAGGTTTTTTTTAATGTGGTTTTTAGATTTTTGTTGTTAATTGTGGAAGCTTGAGATAATAACCAGTTCTTCATTACAGGTGTCGTCACAAGCTGCAGATAGCCATTTGCTCTCGCTGGCACCACTGTTGCTGAACTTCAGTTGCCTTTACTATAGAACCAGCATACAGGAGGTACTTGACCCCTCTAATCTAAACAGCACAGGGATGGATGACTCTTTCCATGCTGCTGAGGATGGCCATGCAGCTTTATATTTTGACATGCTTGCTATGCTTGCTTTTTATTTTTTGTTTTTAATGCAGGTATCAGGTAATCCCAAATAGTGTCCAGAAGATACCATGAACTTTTATTTACTTAGTTAGAAGACTCCTTAGAATGACAAAAGAAGAGAAACCTTGCTGCTCCAACTTTATCTTCCAGCCAGCAGTTAATGAACAAATGTTCCTTTAATAGGATTTAGAGTTGCATCGAAAAAGAAACTACCATATCTAAATTAATAATATTTTTCTGTATCTCACTCAGTAATAAATGGATAAATAGTCTTCAAAATATGTCCTGCTTTTTTAAAAGTTTAACTTGGAAGAGATGCAGATTTGAACCCCTTGAAGTCATTAGCTGAGACTGAGCATAGCTGCCTTCACCATGATCTTCTGATAAAGTCAAGAAGTCTTTTCTTGCAGCTCTTGACTTTCAGCTGTTTTTGTGTTGGTACTAATCTTGTACACTGGAATCTATTTTGGATTGTGTTTATTCCAGACCAAAAGGTGGAATATGTTAGTACCACTAACATATTGCATATACTCTGCTAATAATTTTGTAGAAATGGTGTAAAACCCTCTTGTTTATTGGAGGATGTACGCTTTTGTGCTTAATTTTAGTTACAGAACTTCAGGAAGGGTATCAATGTCTTCTCAGAGAGAGCTAGTCTTGTTGATTGAGTATGAAGATGACTGATGTACATTTATCATAGTGTTTACACCGAGATTGATGTGTAATTACAGGCAGTGTCAGCAACAAGATTCTGTAATTTCTTCCTATGTTGTGTGGCTTTTTATAGCATGCCAAACTTCCTCCTTGTGGGGAGAGTTGAACAAACACAGCATATTTACACTGTGGTAGGATCAAACTCTTTGATTGTAACTAAAGTTGTAGAAAAGCCTTTTTTAGCACATGAAAGCTTCCATATTCTTCCTTACCTAGTAATTACTTTTGCTGTATGCTTTCTGCTGAGACTGTGGGAGTTCTCTGTGAGACTATGAAACCTACTTAAAATACAGTTTATTGACAGTAAGTCATTTGATACTATGCAGTGTTATGACTACTTTTTCCTTGAGTCCAGGACAGGTCATTAGCTGTTGTATAACACACATAAGCAGTCAAAAGGAAGCGTATTCTCTCATAAAGGCTAGTCTGTGTTACCTTGTTGTTGGGATTTTTGGTGGCATCGTATCTTAAAACGTTCTTGTAGGCTGCTTTGAAATGTGAAGCTTGTGGCAAAAAATTGACAGAACTGAGTCTAATTTGGATCATATTCTCCAGACACTAATAACTTTGGTTACTGTGTTATGAAATGTTACGGTCTGTCTGTATTCTGTTCTGGAGGAATATGGATGTAGAGCCAGTTAAATAACTTGGTTGTTCAGATAATTCACCTACTCACGTATTTCTCTAAAGAGAGAGCAAAGGCGGAGCAATGATTTTTATTTTATTTTTTTCTTTGTAATTGATGAGTAAATACTCCTTCTTGAAATGAGGAAATGATCTGTCATTTGCATGTTTATTTTTAACAGCAAGCCATGCAATACAAATCAGGACATAAAGCACTAGTAAGAGTAACCTAGGGCTTCTTTATTTCTGGTGGTGACCCAGGATTCATTCGGTAGTTTCTTTTCAAGCAAGATAGAAGTTATGTCCTACTTAGGAAAATAAATCTATATTGTAGTTAGTTTTTGTATGAGACTGATAGGTGTTGCTATTTGGTTTGTATTAGGATCTCTGCTAAAAATGCCAGCAGCAATAAGGAGGGGAGTTCAGGAGTAGCAGAGTAAAACCAGTATGAACAGGGTGTCTTTATGACTGCATAGTATATATGTAAAAACCTCATGGTTTTTATGTAGAGAGAGTACAGTCAAGGCTGCACTTCAGAACTGGTCTGCTGTAGACATGCAAGAAGGCACCTCTAAACTCTTAGATGTGCAGTCTTTGCTTAAAGATGTTTGCCTTCTTATCCGCTTAAAATAAAGGATTGTTTGAGGAGTTTCATTATTCAGGGCTGGAAATACCTTCTTGGACACTCAACAGGTATTGATGCATGTCTAAAAAACATCACTGATGGCATCAAAACTGTCCCATGTGACAGAGGAATAAGGGATGTTTTAGTAGAATGATCACCAGACAAAATATTTTTTTGACAGAGCAGACTGTATAGAACCTGTAAGAAGTACTGTGTGGTGGTTTGTCCCTGGCCAAATGCCAAGCACCCACAAGATCTACTCACTCACTCTCCTCTGCCACAGTTGAGCAGAGAAGAGAAAAGTAATTTTCACACACAGGGCTCATGAGTTGAGCTAAGGAACCAAGAGAAGATGCACTCAAGGCAAGACAGGCCAAACTTAAGTTGCAAGGTGATTTATTGCTAAGAGAGTCAGAGGAGTAAATGAGAAGTAAAATAAAACATTCAAAGACACTATTTCTCCACTCATGCCCCTCCCTTCTTCCCAGCAGCAGCACAGTGGGACAAGGCATGGCGGGAGGGGTAGGTCAGTTCATCATCAAGATCTTTCGCTGCGCAGAGAGAGGAGTATTTTCTTTTGTGTAGCCGTGGGTCCCAATCTCGGAAGCAGCAGCCCGCCTGAACCTGCTGCAATATGAGCTCCCCGCAAGGGCAGACAGTCCTCCCAAAACTGCTGCAGCGTGGGATCCCTCATCCACAGGGTACAGATCTCTGAGGCCAGGCCGTTCCATCTCGGGAGCAAAGCTTTTTCTCTTTATTGGGACTCCTGCTGGACAACAGCCTCCTCCAGGCATCCACCCACTCCAGTGTGGGGCACTCAGTTCAATCTCAGGTGCAAGGCCTCTTTCTCCACGAGACCTCTCACTGGACCACGACTTCCTCCAGGCATCCACTCGCTCCGGCATGAGGCGCTTCCCCGTGGGCTGCGAGTGGATCTCAGCATCCCCTGTGGGCTCCATGGGCTGCAGGGGCACAGCCTGCTTCACCATGGTTATCACCACAGCCAGCAGAGGAATCTTGGCTCTGATGCCTGGAGCTTCCCCTCCCCCACCTTCTCCACTCACCTTGGTGTCTCCATGTTGTTTTCCTCACATGTTCTCACCTCCTCCTCCTCCTTTGGCTAAGAAAGAAGTGTGTGCACCCATTGTTTTAATTTCGTCTTAAATATGCTATCACAGAGGCGTAACCAACATCTCTAATTGGCTGAGCTTTGGCCAGCAGCATGTCCATCATCTTCAGAGCCATCAGAGATTGGCTCTGCTGGACATGATGAAACCTTTGTGAAGCTTCACACAGAAGCCATCTTTGTGCCTTCCACCCCGCCCCCCCCACTGGCAAAAACTGACCCAAGCAAAACCAGCACATGCTGTTAAAACTAGTTGCTTGAGGAGGAAGTGGATCTCTTGGAGTTGCAAACACTTGAAAACAGCCTATATTAAACATCCTAGTTTGTATACGGACAGTAACTGTCTTAAGTGACTGGCTACTAGATTTCCTCTTTATTTAGCTTTTGTCTCTGTTGCAGCTGAGACAACTGCACTTGCTTGGGAAACAGTGTCAGTACAGAGTTACTGTAAAAACTTGACCATGTGCCTGCTACTTTGAATGTGGTTAATACGTGAATTTAAACCAGAGTCCTTAAGCATTCTTTTCAGATACAAGATAATTCAGTGCAGGTTACAATTTTTCCTTGTGAAATAAAAATTACTAATCAGGTTCTCTTTCAACTTTGAAAATGTAAGCAAACTGAGCACACTCTGAGAATGGCTGAAGTGCATAAACTAAGGGCCCAGTGTTGGGTAGTAAAGGTTATTGAAGTTTTTTTGTTGTGAGCCAGTCCCATTGCTCAGAACTCACTGTTACATGCTGAAAAGTTGATTTTGAGTTTTTAGCTAGGCTTTTCATTACTAGATGCTGGTTAGAGATATGTTTGAATGCTTCTGTGGAATTTAATTCGAACAGCCTTCTTCAGGCAGAAGAAATAAGATTTGTACAGGAGTCTTAAGATGGAGAATACCAGAAGTTCTAGAAGTCCTCTTTGCTTGCTTTCAGTAAGTACCCAGCTGGAAGTTACAGGTTTGTGATTTCTTCAGACTAATATCCTCTGGATAACTCCTGACAACTCTTAACCAAAGTTTTCTACTGAAAACCTTGAAGAACTTGAAAAAGCTTGAAGCTCTTTTCCCTCATGCATTTCCTGTTAAATTTGCAGGGTGTATGTGATGCCTGTGCAGAATAAGATTGATGTCACTTAACTTTCATTATACTTTGTTAATTAAACAGCTCATCTGCATTCATTTTAGTTTATTTCATCTGTATTGCTAGATATAGGCACATTTCTTGGAAAAGAAAATCTCAGAAGATGCTTAAAGGCACACTTTCAAAAGTGATTAAAGATTTTTATTGTGAAGTGGAATGGCTGGATTGAGATGACCCAGGAACTTATGCTCCTGAATCACACATTAAGATAAAAACAGTATAATATATTCTTAAAAGAATTATTGTGTGTTTTCTTGGGAGGTCTCTGTACATGCTTTATAAGTCATACTGAGCTGTCCTTCTGCTGGGACTTGTAGTTAACGTGATATTAATTGGTAAATTACTTGTCAGGCAAATTTTTTTTCCCCAAGTAATGCAGTATCATACCAGGCTCTGCATGATTATTCATATTCATGTAAGTGCAGCTTCTACATGCTTTTAAAGTAATTTGTGGCTTGATGTTTCTAGACAGTTCTCCTAACATGGTACAAAGTAGGTATCAATTCCAGTATTGCATTGCTACTGCTGCTTTTGTGTAGTAGTGTAAGCACAGTGCTGTGTTACCTTTAACTATTTATAAGAACCTTCTCTAGGAGTATCTTGAAATTGATAGTGTCTGTAACGTATGATCAAAGTACATCTGAAAGATGTAATCTGTTTATCTACTTACATGTATTTAGAATAGTGATAGAGAGTTAGATACAGTAAAACTAGCTGCTCTTTAGTGTAATTTCATTCAGAATATGTTTATGAAGCCTTAAAGGCTTTTGAAGCATGTCAGTCTTTAAGAGGAATTAAAACTGAAAGTGAAATCTGCTGTTAAGGAAACAAATGCATCTTTCTCTTATGACAGTAGGATCAGAAGAGCTAGTAAAATTTCATAAATGAAATTACCAGTTAAGTTATTTTGGCTTTAGTACATGTTCTAATCACCCATTAAGAAATCATAGCTGACTTGAAGGAGACTGACTATCTGGTACTTTGGTGATTATTTTTGTTTCTTGTTTGCATATATAGACTTGTGAATGACAAATGACCTTAAATGCTTTTTAAAGATGTAATATTTGTTTCTTTTCTTTTAATGCGCTGTCCTGGCAAGCATATTTTCAGGAATCTTTGTAGTATCTTTATGCCGCAGAATGGGATAAAATTGTCTATTGTAATTCAAGAAAAAACATCATATAGTTCTGCTCTCCTTGTGAAATGGATTTCTTTAAACACTGTTTTCCAACTTTGTTACTCCAAGGATTTCAGTTGTCAGTGCTGCAGTAATACTAGGTGTAGCTGTACTTGCAGGTTTACACATTAGTTCTTGCAAGTCAAAAAGCACGTGATTGGTTCCACTGGTTGAGTTTCTGTGTTACTCTGTTTCTAGAAGCAGACACTGTTGCAGTATTGCACTGTTGCAGTATTGCACTGTTGCAGACTTGGTCTAAATTTATACAGTACCTCATACTCAGGCAGCATAGTTCTTGCTCATGCTGTAAACAGAGTCTCTGTCCCTATCACGTTGCCAGACCTTACAACCTGACTCGTGTGAAGTGTGCTTATACTAATCTTATGTCTGCTGCTGTGCTTTCAGACTTAAGTGTAATCTCACTAGTCATAGAATAATCTGGTGTCACAAGATATTCCTGCGAAGAGTATAGATGATAAAAATAGGGGAAAAAACCAAACCACAACCACTTTGGCAGACTGTAGAATCATAGAATGGTCTGGGTTGGAAAAGACCATAAGCATCATATAATTCCAAGTGCCCTGCCATTGTCGGGGATACCTTTCATAGACCATGTTGCTCAGAGCCCTATCCAACCTGGCATTGTACGCTTCCAGGGATGGGGCATCCACAGGTTCTCTAGGCAACCTGTTCCTGTGCCTCACCACCCTCACAGAAAATAGTTTCTTCCTAGTATGTAATCTGAACCTGTTTTGTGTCAGGTTTGAAGCCATTACCTCTTGTTCTGTTACTACATGCCCTTGTGAAAGATTCCTCTCCATCTTTCTTGTAGGCTCCCTTTGGGAGTTGGAAAGCCACAATTAGGTCACCTTTAAGCCAGGCTGAACAATCTCAATTTCCTCAGAGGATTGGTGCTCCACCCTTCTAATCATGTTTTTTGCCTCAGGACTTGCTCCAGCAGGTCCATGTCCTTCCTTTGCTGGGGACCCCAGAGCTGGATGCAGCACTGCAGGTGGGGTCTCACCAGAGCAGAGCAGAGGGGCAGAATCCGCTCCCTGGCCCTGCTGCCCAGGCTGCTTTGGATGCAGCCCTGGACACGTTTGGCTTTCTGGGCTGTGAGTGCTCATAGCTGGTTCATGTCCAGTGTCTCATCCATCAGCACCCCCAAGTCCTCAGCAGGGCTGCTCTGATCTGTTCTTCCCCAGCCTGTGTTGGTACCGAGGGTTGCCCAAGGTGCAGCTCCAGCACCTGATCTTATTAAATCTCATGAGATTCCCATGGACCCACTTCTCCAGCTTGCCCAGGTCCCTCTGGATGGCATCCCATCCTTCAGGTGTGTCAGCTGCACCACTCATCTTGGTGTCATGTGCAAACTTGCTGTGAGTGCACTCAATCTCATTGTCTGCATCATTAATGAAGATTAATTAAATAACACTGGTGCCAATACGGACCCTGAGGGACACCACTTGTCCCTGATGTCCATTTGGTCTCTGAGCCATTGACCACTACCCTCTAGATGCCACCATGCAACCACTTTCTTAACGATCTAACAGTCTAATTTATTATAAATATATTCTGTAAATTAGACAACTTTGCGGTCATCAGTTTATTTGGCTGACCACTTAGTCAATGTTTGTCAAAGCTAACTTCACCAAATGATGGAGTATTTAAGGTTGGAAGGGACCTCTGGAAGTCATGTAGTCCAACCCAATCGCACCAAGGCAGGGCCACTTAGAACAGGTTAGTAGGGATGTGTCCAGGTGGTTTTTGAGTGCCTACAGTGAGGAGACTTCTCTTGTGGAGGAATAGGTAGTCTGTGTATGGTGGGGTGTGTGTGTGTTATTAGGGAAGGGAGCTTCTTACTTAAGGCCTAACCTTGTTATGTCTTCATTTCTGCATATGTTAAATATAACTATTCCAGGACAGATTCTGTTTTCCCCCTTTTTTAAAAGGGTGGTGTTTTGTTGTTTTGCTTTGTTTTTTTTTTTTTTTTTGCCTTTCATACTAGTAGGGAGGACTTACTTGTGATCAATGATGTAACTCATTCTGCAGTCATAACTGAACAAAAGATTGCAAAGATTTGACACAGGACATTTTTTAAAATGAGTGTTCACACTGTTTTACCTAGTTATTGTAGATAATTCAGGGTGTTTAGTCTTACATCTTCACTGAATTAACTTTAAACTGCAGTACTTCAAAATATTTTTCTGCCAGCCTGCACAGGACACGTCCTGAGAGAACAGGAACAGAGCTCTCACCTGCATGTTGCTTACATACCTTTGGTCTATCAGGAATATAGTTACCATTTTCTTTCCAGTGCATTAGCTTTCAGAAGATTTCCTCATACCACAGGATTCTAAGAACTACACTGTAATCTCTGCCACAGCCTGTACAGTCCAACTGGAACAGAAAAATGGAGCAGAAGTTATGTGTCTCCAGTAACATGCAATTTATTCATTATTTCAGAATTGGTCTGTTTTGCAGATGCAGTGTTGAACTTTTTAACTGTTTTGCAACCAAAAAAATCACTTGGTGGAGGTTTAATCTTCAAAGTGGGCCTGGAGTAGAGATAACATATTGGAGGGGATATGCAGAAGCAGTAGCAACTGCAGCAATGTGGATATTCCCTCCAATATGTTTTTGCGGTGCCATTGTTTGTCTTTGTTTTGGGTTTATTTGTACTTTGAATAAAAGAATAATGCTTTAAACTTTTTATCAGTGAAACTGCTTGTGGTGTGAAAAGCCCCCAAATCTGTTCTGAAATAGGGCTGCAAGAACGCTTCTATCCCCTTCGTTAAAGAGTTGTCAAAAGCATCGGAACATATGACATGGTGGAACAGAAAAGGTTGCCTAAGTAGCTTGCTTTTCAGTATGAAGCTCTAAGCCTAAAGGTCCAGGCATATGAGGTGGTGTTGGTAGTCACCTGGACAATCACAGTTACTGGAGATTTCTACTTTAAGACTTGCATTTCTTTAATATTTAGAGCATGGAAATCTTCAGTATGGTTTTGTGTGCTGTATGTTGAACTGATTTGAAAACAGGCAGCTGAACAAGGTTCTTTCCCATAGCTATTGACCAGACAGCTGTGCCAGCTTCAATTACTTTGAATCAAACTATGAGTACTCCTGTGCACAGGTGCCAGCTGTGGGTACAGTAGTTATCAACACTAAGGCGAGTAGGTTTTTTTTTTTTTTTGCACAGCTCTTCAGTTCATGGAAGAAGAACTGGCTCATTTCTTGACTGTCAGCTTCTGTTCATAACTGTCGCCTGCCCTTTAGAGATGTTTTGAAAAAGCAGAGGGGATGGAGAAAGAAATATGGATTCTACTTTTGTCTATCCTGAGACCATTTGAATGGTACATTAGAGAGAAACTGGAGAAGTGCTCCTTTTTTCTGTTCTGTTCCTTCTTGCCCCCTTTTTCTTGTACTGATATTGCCCATAAACACATAGAAACAATTCTGTTTGAAAAGATTTATGAAACATCAACTGGTGTTGAAAGTAGCACCTATTCTTGAAAAAAGGGACAGATAATTTTTTTGTTGCAGGAATAATTTGGAAACACATGAGAGTTTTTAGCCATGCATGTTTTTCTCCCACTGCAGTGTGAAGTAAAGTGTAACTAATACTGATTTTGCTATTTCAAATCGATACTTTATACTTTTAGGTGAATCAAATCTCTGCTTCACAGATGCTCAAAGGACATTAAGGGTCTTTAACTGAGCAAAGCAGCAGTACTGCTTCCTGTATTTCCTAGTGCACAACTTGTCATTTTTTTGTGTTTCTAAGCTTGATTGTAGGTAGGTGACATCAGTCTCTTTCTAGTTGTAAGCCTTCCAGTGATTTTCATTGAATGAAATAATGGCTGCAGTTAGCTTGATGAGTTTGGTTTTTAATATACTTAAGACATAGGTTTTTATTTACCTCTAAGCTATGGCTTGTCTCTTCTGGTCTGTACAATTATTATCTATAAAAGGAAGATTCGAAAACTACTTAGGTACCTTAAGGTAAGGTTTTACAAGTACACATTTCTTTTTGACAGCTAGAAGATGGACACACTTTATTTGACTACAATGTTGGACTAAATGACATAGTTCAGCTTTTGATACGTTCTGATTCTGAAGCTCCTACCACTGCATCTGTGACAGATAAGGATGGAGAAATCAATCCCTGTGCTGTTTCCAACTGCAAGAACAAAGTCAAAAAAACCAACAGTGGATCACCGAGTCAGCCATCTACATCATCTCGCTCATTTCTCATTGATCCTGGCATTGGATTGTACAAGGTATGTACAAACTTTAAAAACTGGAAACTTGCCTCCCTCTTGTGAGTTTAATTTTTTTGTTAAAAAGTATAGTTTTATTGTATCAGAGAAAGTATCCTAATTGCTTTCTTTTATGCTCTGACATAATTCCCAAATTTGACTTAAATGAAATTAATTTAATTTAAACTGACTCTTGGAGAGTCATGAGCATGTCCCAGGACCAGGGTCACTTTTCAGGAGAGTTCACAAACCGATACATTGTGTACTTCAAAGCACGTTCTTGAAAAAGTAGAGTTTAGAGTAGCTGTGAAACCAATACTTTCTTGTGGACAAAAGAAGCTAATAAAGAAAATATGTATAAAAGTGTAGCTCTTACCCTTCTTTTTTCTTCAAGCTTGCCAAATGATTGTTTTAGTACTAGTGTTTCAGTGGTGCATTAGAACTAGATAAATTGTGGAAATACGCAATTTGTTTAAGCTATGTGTTATGTTGTGATTCCTCTTTTAAGGTAGGTTTTTTAGGAATTGCATACCTAGTATTCATTTAGTTTTGTACCTTGATGAATTTTTTGGTATTGTGATGAAGGATTACATCAGAATACCAGAAGTTTAATTAAACAAAAAATGGGCAGTTTCCAGATAGCTAGCTTATTGAATATTTAGTAGGATGTGTGTGTATATGCATATATCTGTGTATATCTTGTCTGCATGGAATGATAGCGTTTCACCTCCTCTTTGGATATTTCTCTTAGATAAGACAGAGCGATAACAGTAATTATTTAGCTGGAAAATGCCCACAGTTACAGAGAATCAGAATGAGGTTGAGGTTGTGGTAAATCAATAGATTTCCTACAGTGTTGTCTTAAGTCCTTGAAGAATTGACAAGTCTGGCTGAGGAAGCCACAAGCTGGGCAGCTGGCTTATCTTGCGCCTGGCTCGAGCAAGGCCTAAGGATGCAGTGATGTCTGGAGGGAAGCAGAGGCCACATGGCCCCGTGTTGTTTCAGTGGGGTACACAGGAGCACCTGCACCAACCGTTAGCCTCACTCCCGCTTCACCGTGTATAACAAGCCTTGCTAAAAGTCTGTTTTCTGTGTGGAGATAAGGATGTGTACAAAGACTATTGAGTAAATGTTAGAGAGCCTTAGGGTTACTGCCACTTCAGCAGATGGATTGAAGTATCAACTGTAAATTCTGACCAAAAGTTACTAATATCTACATTAAGTTGCATTTGCATATTATCTGTGTAAGACTACAGTCACTGTTACCCCTGTAACCTATAACATGAAATTGTTTCTTTGGGTAGGACCAAAAATCATATTCTAGAAGGGGTATTTTTGGGTTAAAAGACAAGAGCAGAGAAAACACCTCTGCCTACTTGGGATAGGTTGATGGACTGTGTCTCTCCTCCTCCCCGAGGGGTGCATTTTGGTGGGCATTTTACCTCCCAGTTGCATTGGGGCAGACCCAGGAATATTTATTCACACACATATGAATATTTATTAATGTTTGAGAACATTTATTATTATAGTTGAATATATATTTATATATATTAGGATATATGAGTATTATTAATATATATGATTATACATATTTATAGCACTAACAGATCTCCGTTACTGTACTTTCTGTTGTGACACATTAACACTCTTTAGTAAGTGTGTTGCTCACCGGCCTCATGTTGCTTCAATAAACTGCTCTTAATATTGGTGGATCTGGATTGTGGAAGTAACTGTATACAACCAGACTCACAGTGTTGAATTAATCAGAAATCAAGCTCAGTGGCACCCAGCCTTCTGATCTCTGAAGACCAGCTGGAGCACATGGGGGTTCATTCTCTGCCAAATTTCGGTAGCATGAATGCAACAGAAGCTGCCATGCATAGACAAAGTAATTTTGGTTAGAATTCTGTTCATTCTCTGAGGAATCAGGGAGTCACAAAATCAGTAGCTTGAATATGGAGACATAAGCTTGTGTGCTTCCTTTTTTTTTAATGTCCATTTACTACAATGGACAAAACTCCCAATTCTTCAATTCTGAAGCTTTACAATCAATCAATGGGTGTAAAAGATAATAAGAGAAAGGATGGGGAGAATGCTGGGGAGATAGGCTGATCTGAGGAAAGGAGTACTGAAATGTTTATTTTTCAAGAATGTTAAATTTCAATATGTTAAATATCAAATATTCTCTTAGCTGTTTTGTTCAGGATTAAACCAGAAAATATAACAGGGAATGGTGATATCAGCAGGCATACTCAAGGAAAACTTTTGTCAAGTCAGCTGAAATCTTTATGATGTCTCATTCTAGAGGCCTAACACTTTCTCCTTCATTACTTGTGAAGTGATTACTTTTTCAGTCAATGATGAACTTTCAGTATGTCTAGAGAAAAATTAAAGGTGTAGTCATTTCACTGTTTGCTATTTGTAGATAAGAGTGTGAATGCATATAGAGGATTTCTAATTACAGTATTGGAAAACTTTAAAGAATGTATTTTTAGCCAGTATTGTAGTTCAGAGGTTATAAACTTATTTAATAGAAGTTAGTAAGAAAAGCCTAGGGCCTAATAAACTAAGATGCGTTAACAGGCTAAATAGATGGATATATTTAATGATTTTTCATTTTGTTGTCAGACAATAAGGAATTGTTTAGTTACTGGAAGAAGTATTTTGTTACAACTTACTCTGTCTGAGCAAAGTCCTGTGCCCTGTTGGATCTTCATCCAGAGCTAGACTTCAACAAGATACCTGTTACTTACTCCATGCTATGGATAGTCCCAACCTCTGTGCCCTGCTCTCTTTCTGATTTCAGCTACTGGAAGGAAAGGTAGTCAGTATGGAACCTGCAATTAAAAAAATAATAAAAAAATACTGGTAGAGTTGATATTGGAAATAAAAGTTAATAATGATGAAATTATTGTTAGGTGGTTAAAATAGTGATTTAAGCAGTTCTTCTATGTGGTCATTGTATATTACGTAAATCAGAATGTTTTAGCTTGTTTTATATCCCAGTTGTACCTGACATCTGATATATTTCCATGGGATTTTAAGGACTACCAGTGGATGGATTTATGTGCAACTCTTGTTCCATGTTACTAAGAATTTTTAGTGGTGTCTGGTCTGAGAACTGGGGGGCCATCCCAAGAGGGACTTGGCACGTGTGAACAACACTGTCTTGGCTAAGCAATGGACAAAAGGAGGAATACAGGATGAGTTGCAGGAGAGGAGTTACAGTAACACTGGTTTAGGTATGCAGGAATGATGTTAGAAGAAACAAAGTCATTCAGAAGCATGTGCATGTTTCACTTTCTGATTCTCACATGATCAACTTTTCTTCCAAAAAGCTCTGACTGCAGTAAAAACATTTTAGCCAGAAACACTAACTTGGAATAAAAACCACACAAATGGAATATAGAGTAAAAATCAGTGTTAGTTTAATACTGTTCACAAATAGCTACAAATAAAACAGTTCTTAAACTAGACACTGCTCTTTCAAAGTTGTTGTATTATTCTCCTCAGAAGTCTGTGGTAATAATTACTTGCTTTTACACTTTGCAAGGGTGGGTAGTATGTTGTGTAACTATTCACATCAAATTACGTATGTATACATTATAGAGGAATAATTAAGGGAATTTGCAGTGATGTATTTTCTTTCCCTCCTCAAATATTTTGTTGTTCTGGATCTGGAGATGATGGTTTTTAAGTGGGCTAACATGGCTTCTTTGGCACTTCCATAACTGGTTGCAAGAAGTGGCAGCAGGTGGGGGAATCCTTAGTAGTGTGTATCTCATTCAACTGTGTTGTAGAGAAGAGGAAGTAAAACACCACTTTGAGCTTCAACTAATTCAAACATGTAAGATTGCATAGGGATGCCTTCATGAAAGTTCCTTCTAGAAGTGCCAGAATCTAATGTTCATGTTTAAAATATATTGATAGATTTAAAATAAGCCTGCCCTTCTCTGATTTGTTTATCATGTGGCTGAAATTGTCATCCTGGTAATAAACTGTACTTCAAATACTGTAGATTCTAAGAATAAGAATAAAAATAAAAATTCTTATGTTGGTATTTTACATATGCAAAAACCCCAAAACATTAGGTTTTGGAAGTTATCTGAAGAAGACGAGTGGAAAGAATGTAACAGGAAGTATTCCTTTCATGGGATAAACTTGTTATCTCAAACTGCTGTCAGTTGTACTTTCAGATACCTGAGGACTTCTTCACTCTAAATACTAAAACTTACTGAGTTTTGCTTCTGAGAAAATACAGTAAGGTTATTCATATCTTAGAAATTAACCTTTGGACTGTGTGAGAGTAAGTATTTGTCCAGCACAATATTGGTACTTGACAAAGACTGTAGCTTAAACCATATATGTGTATCTGCACTTGTCCCATATTGATAATTAAAGATATTTTTTGTGGTATGGCTGTGCAGTACATCTGTTGTAATAATTTTTTTTATTGTTGAAGCGATTTTTAAATCTTTTTCTTTCAATGTTCTTAGTATTATTAAGGGAACATCTGTTTAATTATCTGAATACTTGAGAAAATATCTTATTTAGAATAGTAAAACGGTTTGTTTGCTTAATACCTGTAATACCATGAGTACAGAAGGGAGAAATTCTGGAGATTAGTTTCACTTCTTACAGTCATAACATTTTGGCTGACTGTGGCGGCAACCTTGTTAGACCTTTTTCCTCTCTGTCCTTGAGTGTTTAATGGTTTAAAAAAATCTTGCAGGACAGAAAGGTAGAAGGTTAAATAATAATTCCAAATTGGAGGCTCAGGAAGATCTGCAAACCCTTTGGTTGTGAGCTTGTATTTTAATCCTGTATGCGCTTTTTATAGCCATAAAAAGTTGATGAAAAAAGAGGAAAGGATAATGAAAAATCAAGCTAATTTTCAGGCTTGAAGGGGAAAAAAAAGTTAGCCTTGCTTTTTAAAATTACATACAAGTTATGTTTATACTAGATTTTAATGAAAGAAGATAAAATACTGAAAGTACAAATGGAAGTATTTATGACTGTATATTACTTGAACTTGCTTAAGCTCAACTAGTTAGTATAGTTGATTGTTTTACTGATAACAAAGTTGAGCAGTAGCATAGTAAGTTGTCTGATTTTTTTTCTTTTCTTAATTGGGATTTTATAAAATAAGCATAAATTCATTATTGAATTTTTCTTTTAGATAAATGAATTGGTGGATGCCCGTGATGTCAGCATTGGAGCCTGGTTTGAAGCTCACATAGAAAATGTTACCCGAGCAACAAAGGGACATAAGAATGGTAAAGCTCAAGGGAAAAGTGGTAACACTTACAAAAGGACTAATGGAAACTTAAATGAAGATCATTCTAGAGAAAATGCAAATCATTTGGACAGTACACCTTCCACATCTTACTCAGACTGTATGGACACTGATGAAGAAGCTATTTATCATATCAAGTACGATGAGTAAGTGCTGATACTATTTTGAGGACATCACATATTGTTATTTGGTTTGTATAAACCAGGAATTTCTTGAAGAAGCTTGGAATCAAAGAAAGCAACTTCAATATTGCAGCCAATTAAAAAAATTCTAAAAAATTTATTACACTTCTCAGTTGGATATAGAAAATCCATTGCCAGTAATGATGCTTTTCATGCCTAAGTACTTATGAAGTATTAATTTCTTCTCTTTATAAGAATATCTTTGCTATATAAGAAAATATATCCTTTCTGCGTAAGAAAAAGAAACCATATAACCAAATTTTTAGTGTGGGTTTTTTCAAGTAAAGTTTTGTTATAACCTTTTAAAAAACTGTTTCCTGTGTATATTGAATTTCTCTAAGTGGAGCTAAAGGAGAGCTCACATTAGACCAAATTTTGTTACTTAATTTGGATTTATTTTATTCCAGATAGTGCAATGGTGCACAAAATTGCAAATCTCCACTTACAGTAGAGATTTGTTACTGAGAACTTCGTGACTGAGGACTTGAAACTGATTCTGAACTGGAGAGAGGGCATTAAGGGTGGGATTTTTTTTGGAGTTAGTTTGGGGGGGTTTTGTTCCTTCTCTAGTCATAACAAATTCTAGATCCTGCAATGTGTGGGTGGGAAACCTTGAGTTTGAAAAGATTTTGTATTTATGAACAGGCTTTGCATCATTTTATTTGCTTGAGATATGGGTCTGAATTTTTTTTTTTTGTAATAATGTGTTAAGACAGTAAGTAAGCATCTAAAATAAAATTTTAAATTAATATTTTTAATTTTTGATACTGAGATTAGTAAAAATACTGTCGTTTGTGCAATGTAAGATTGAGATAGAAGGATGCAAAGTATATTCAATATGAACTAAATGTAGATTTCCAAAATACTTGTTTAGAGTAGCTATTTCAACTTTACGTATTTTAATATGTAACTCTGAATCTGAGTTAAACAGAGCACTTTTTATTCCTCTTACTAGTAATAGATAAACTTAATGCATGTGTTTGACTCTATGCTAAGTTTGGATTTTATATCTGCGATTGTAAGCCTTTTACTGAAAATGTTAGAGAATTAAAAATGTGGGAATAGAAATGTAAATTAAAATTAAGTAAGGCATTAAAGCATAATGTGGCAAGATAGTTGCAGTTAAGCTGATCAGTCTAAGATATTGGAAGTTAGAAGTTTTGGAAAGAAAAACTGTTGGAAAGTGAGACTCGTACAATTATCAGGTGAAGTTTTTGGTGGATGTTACTGATCCAATTCTTTTAGTGTCTCACTTACTTTCTTTTAGTGTTACCCAACATACACGTTCTTATTGTAGCTACCTGTGCGCTCATACCACTATGTTTTCATATATCGGTGTTTACCTTTTTGATGTCTGTAGACAACATTTGTGTTCTGCCACCTCTTTGCATGATGTGGATAAATAGGAGGGTCATAATGTGCTTTGACACACAGTTGTTCTCTGCTCCAGAAATAAATTAATTTATCTCTTCACTCCTGTTCTTCAAGGTTCATCTCTTATTGTGAGTACTAGGCCCTGCACAGTTACCTGTGCATGGGTGTTTCATTTTTCAGATTTGGGCTAAGCATTTTGCTGCCAGATATACTTGGCATCTTCTAGTCTATCCTCACTGTTGTTTTAGAGAAGCTCTTCTCCTTTTTATCTCTGGTAGACAGTGGCTCTTTATGGGTGGTATAGTTTCAGCTCTGTCTTTCCTACAGCTGGTATTCTTACGTGACACAAAAACACTCTCCATTATCTGAAATAGAGTAAACATGACTTACAAATGGAAGACCATAAGCCTGGTGCCAGTAAAGCCATCAAAATTACTTTAATACATTTAAAGGACTATGTGTCAGAGGTGGACATGGGTGCACAACTTCTCAGATCATAAGTGATGCTTCTCTGTTATGTCCTTCCAGTTTGGAAAAAAAATTAACCACAAAGGTTACAGTTGAGGGATAGGTCACCTGTAATGCATTGAATTGGTCTACTCTACCCTTAGGTTGCTATGTTCTCCTAGAGCAGTTGTTCTTAAAGGGTGAAGCAGGACTTGTCGTTTTCTTTAATGAGAAAGCTGGTTTTAGCAGTGGTGCTGCTGATGTACTTAATCACAAGTCCTGTGCAAAACTCAAACATTTTGGTATGCGGTTGTAGATTTCATGAAAGTGTACCTCCTCTGAGGGGCTCAGTGTTTCTTTGTTTCTCTTTCCATTCCTTGTTTAAATAGTGTAGTTACAGTGAATGTGAAAAGGAAAAATGTGGCAGTTCTCTTTTTGCAGCTAGTACAATTAAGGGAAATTATCCTTTCTGGGCAAGAATTAATTAGAATAATTTCAAAGGGTAGCTGCCTTATGACTAAATAGAGCTCTCCTACCAGCTGTGACTGCCACAGATAGAAGGTACTACATATCCCTCTGATTTTGTAGATAACAGCACTGGTAAGTTGTTTCTGTTGTGGTTTTCTTCCCCACTCCTTCCACCTCCATGCCCCACCCCAGCTGTGTGTTAGTCTTTAACTAAATTGCTGCAATAATTGCAAGGCCTACATATTTCTGCAGAGAGAAAACCTAGGGTCATTGGAGGAACAGAACTCAGTTTCAGATTGGAGACACATAGATTAATTAATCTATGAACTTGGTAAATTCAAAGGTTTAGAAGACTTGTGGTGCTTGCTTGAGAGCCCTGTTTTCATCAGAGAGGAAGAGACCAAAGCAGCAGTTTTACCAATGCTGGCCTTCAGGCAGTACCAAATTTCTTGGCATCCATTTGCGGCTATGTAACGTCTGTCTGACAATCCATCTTCTGCTTGCAATTTCTGAATGCAGGTTTTTCTCTGGTGGCAGCAGTTTGCAGGTGTGTTCCTGTTTTTGTCAGTATCATCTTCCTCCCTTTCTCAGACATCATTCCCTGCATTCCTATTTTGCATTTGCATTTGTAGGTATCACAAGGAGCCATTAAATACTTTGAAGCCAAGGGTGTGCTATCAGGTTTCATACAATGCTATCATACATTTCTTCTGCTCCCAGCAACTGACTTTGAATACAGAAGAAATGAACCTGTCAAGTTAACGGAGATAACTGTAGGTGATCTCCACCGCAACTTGCTTAAGAATCACTTCCACATCAGAAACAGGGCATTTCAGTAGCTCAGAGTGGCACCATAAAGACATGCCTACAATGCTGTGTCATATCAACATTTGCCCTTTCTGCTCAACTTACTATATTTCATATTTGTTACTGGTGTAGCACTGGTTGTAGTAAACTTAGTGTCAGGGAGACAGTTCTCATTCTGCAAGTATTAACTTCTTGATCATTAACTCACCAAAGTAGTGGAAAGACTTAGAGATTTACAGTCAAAGAATGTCTTTTCCTTCCTTTTCTCGTTTAAGTCATATGTAATAAAGTCTTTCCATTTAAGAAGGCTCTCAACAGAAGCCACAGAGAAGCTGGATGTTTCTGCAGCATGAGAAATTTCAGTATGACTACCAATATGCAAGTGCAGATTTGGTATGACTCAAGTGTAGGTAACCTTTTTCAAGGCCATTGCCTTTGGCTGATGATACTCCCCTTGGTTTTATAACAATCAGAGAATTTTAATTTAAACCATGAGAAAATATCTGTCATATGCCATAAAGTACACTATTTGTGGTTATTTTATTCTAGGGAACTAATTCCTTCTGTTTACTTCATGTTTAGTGTGAGCTGTGGAGTGATGCCCTTGGATCTTTTGAGGTATACATACACAGACATACACAATTGAGAAAACTAAGATTTCACTGTGTTGCAACAAAGGTCAAAAAAGTAGTCATCCTGTGTGGCTGTCGAAGTAACATGCAAGACACAGTCTCACAGTTGGAGAGCACAGAATATTTTGAGGCAATGAGAAGAAAAGTTCAAGTACTACTTGGTTTTAAAACCCCACTTTCTGCTTTAAAGTATCTCCGTAGCTGAAGAGATCATCAAGAGGATAATAGTGTTTAACTTACTATTACTTTCTCAAGGAATGGTTTGAAGATTAGACTTGCTTAACAAGTCCATTTTTTGGAATGTTTTCAATGTGAATTTTTCAGATATAGGTAGTAGGCTGGGATTGAATAAAATGTATCTGAGAATTCATATGGGTGACACTACTGATAAATTGATTTTTGGAGACCAAAAAACATTATGGACTGTTCCCAGATGAGGTACCCCCTGCCTCTTTCTCATACTTTGTTTTCTATATTTGTACCTCTGATAGTGACATTGTATTGAGTTTTGTGGTCATGTGACTGTACAATGAAATGCTCTTTCTTCCTAATATATCTAAAAACTAGTATTTACTAGGTTATTGCTTCTGTTTACTTCATGTTTAGTGTGAGCTGTGGAGTGATGCCCTTGGATCTTTAGAGGTGTACATACACAGACATACACAATTAAGAAAATTAGTGTGTAACTCATCAGTCAAATAAATTTACTCAGAGGGCCTGGAATATGGGAAAGAATCCCTGCTTCTTTGAGAGGTAGCAGCTTTGTGTAACGTTAGTGATAGTGCATGATATAAAATGTTCTGGTTTGTATTCTGTGAAGAAATGCCAAAATATATCCCTTTGCATGCTATGTGTTTCTCAATTAATCCTTGTAAATATTTTAGCTGCATTGTTTGACTTTTTTCTTTATGTACATCAAGTACAGGAAGGAGTGCAAACCAGGAGGATGCATGCTGTCAGAGTCCTGGCTGTAGTTTCAGACACTGAAGTGAGGAGAGGGACTCCTTTTGAAGGATGTGGCTAGAAACATGAAGAAATGGTGGGAGCTATAGACTAGTTTTATTATAGCACCTACTTCCTTTTGTTTGTGTTGGACAGTTTAGAATTTCAGAAGAGGAACAGAGAGCTGTATTGTCTGCTGAGTAGAATGTTAAGACAGTCTGTTCCTAAGGGTAACATGTTTTCTCTGACCTTATGTCAGTCACAAACCTTTTTTACAATTAGTCTGAGTGACTACTTGAAGCACCTCTCCTAGCTGTGTAGTTTTGTTTTCTAGTTGCTAGTATCAGTGATTAGTTTGTTTACTCATTCAAAATTTTTACTGTATATAGATTACTAGGCAATGCTAAAGTACTGGAAGAGCTGCTATGTCAGATACGTCTTTTTTCCCCTACATCCTCACTAGAAAGAGTGCCACCACAGTCATTCACACTTTGAAGTATTTTGTGGGAGTAGCTGCACACTACTGCACTTCCTTTTAGAAGTGCACTCCTTGTAAGGTTGTTTGTCCCATTTGCAGTGGATTTCTAGCTTCATATTCTGTTTTATAATGTCAGAGTATTTGTATGTGTTGTAGTCATGGTTTTGACAACAGGCATTAACTGTAAGACTTTGACTTCTGATGATGTGGACACCATGTGCAAACTGAAAAAGGAATAGTTTGAGGAGGCAATCGAGGTGTTTCTTACGTCTCCTTAGAAGGAATTTGACCTAAGGGAGGGAAGCTTTGCTGTCCAAGTAGTTGTTTGAGAGAACAACTAAAATATTAACAGTTAAACTTTTTTTCATTTAAAACTGATTTTTGGCTGAAAAAATGGTGTGATCAGTGAGAATGAGATTGAGTTTTACCACTTACTTATTTATCCTGAATTACCTGTAAGTGTCCTCCTTGTGTTCCTGAGGAAAGTTTTTTCAAAAAAAAGTCTGGTAGTAAATGCATGACTTGTCATCCTGTGTGCTGTCTAGTGAAGTAAACCTGGTTTTCACTATATTGACATTACTTGAACTTGCTATACAACAGTATTGTATTAAAAATGGAACATTCTATGTATTTCTTACACCCCTGAAATTCTGTTTTGGGACTGTTATTTCCAGGTTGTCCACACAGCACTGTCATGTAAGACTAGAAGTTACTTTTTCTTGAAACTCAGAATGAAAATAATTAGGAAAGCAAGATGATTTTCTTCAGATTACATATATAGTTACTTAGTGTTTAAGCTGCTTAATTGCTTAAGGTTTTCAAAATCTTGTTTATGTTCCATGTGACTGATTTTTATCTTTATTGATATTCATTATGCCTTCCAGTCTGTCTTTTGAAATATATAATTTTTTTTTCTTATAATGGCAAATTATGAGACCTACTGTTTTTTTTGGAAATGCTCAGCTTGACTATCCCAGTGATTTCTTTGGTTTTTTTCTCATTCATAATTGTGGCTTATGTGATCTCCCAGTGTAATGCTTTGTCAAACACTGTGTTGGCTTTCTCAAACACTACCGTAAAACGGGGCTCATTATTTCCTCAGGTTATCGGGGAGTGGGGTGGTATGAATCTAGTTTTTTTTAAGTCTACCTCCTTAGTCATGTTTACCTCTTCTAGGATTTCATTCCTTTTTCTTTCTTCTTTTGTTTTTGCCCTTCTATTCCTTCATTCCAGGGTGTGTATTGAATAACTCTTTCCTGAATTTTTTGATTGAGAAAATAAATTATCCTTTCATTTTATTAATGTTGGAAAATAATTTTAAAAATTGTACATCTGCACTAACATTCCTTTCCTTATTAGTGTGGAGAGTGGATGGGGAAGTCTTGACTTTTGTTCCCAGAATTTTATCTTTCCAGTGCTGTTTGTTCTAGTAACAACTGGGAAAATTGTTAAAGAATATGTTGCAAGGTCTCAGTAAATTGAGCAGACATAGAACTACTATGTGTCTTAGTATTTGAGCATTTTAGGAACCAAAGTCAACCATCTGACCATAGCCAAGAAACACTGCTATTTTTACCTCATGAATAATTCTTTGCTGTGGAGACTGTCAGTGTTAGTTGCCAAATGTCCTATGGAACATGGAAAACCAAGAAACTGTCCACAACTGTTTTAAATTTAAAGGTGTAATTGTGCCATATCATCTTCTTTTCAACTGAAGCAAATTTATGCTACTCTAATTAAAATACTGCTGTGAAAATGTTTTCTCTTGAGTGTCACTTTAGGATTTTAAAAGTAACTCAATAAATGAGAAAACACTTTCCGTATGTGTTCATGTCTCACAGTAGTCCTTTATTAAAGCTTGCCAGAATGGGCAAGAATTAATTTTGCTTAATTCTTGATGTTAAAATACCGTATTTGTTCTATTTATATTTTGGTTTATCTGCATAAGTCCACATATTCCTATATTGTGATTCTATGCTTAAATATTATTCTTGTGTATTTAAGAGGTTAGGTTTTAAATTAGCACGTGATTTTTACAGATGGCATGTTAAATTTTAGGAAAACAAATGGGAGGTAGTAGAATATTCTAATGTTAGTGTGATTTTTTCTTTTCCCCCATGTTTAAGTAAATGTGACATTAGACACATTCGAGGGCACAAGTTTACAGTGAAAGTACTGTTTACTTATTAATATAATAATGAATAGTGATACTGAGCTTAACGTACAGAGTTTAATGCTGTGCAATTTTGAGCCTAACACAAAAATTTGTGGCATATACTGTTTCAGCTGTTCTGCCTGAAGTATCAGTTATGGACAAATGTGAAGGGTTAAATAGCTGCTAGCATTCACCAACAACCGTGAAAACATTTCTGTGTGTGTGAAGGCACAGAAGTAAAACCATTCAATGTCTGGAACCCTTTGCGAAAGAGAAGTGAAATGTGACAAAAGAAGTCTCATCTGTTTTTTTCTAGAGTTTCTAAGCTTGAGTTTCTGATCAGCTGATTAGAGGAAAAATGCACTCAGTAGAGAGTCAATCTGCCTTTTCTTTCTCTAGAAAATAGGTAGTCTGTGTTTATGAAAGGAGATTTTGGGGTGTCTTTTGATAAGTGATCTTGTTCTAGTCATGCTGATAGGCAATGTTTTTGCTTGGGTTTTTTCATGAACTACTTCCAAGAACAAAGATGGAGACATTGTTAACAATGACAATCTTCGAAATTCCTCAGCAGTACAGTAGGAAAGATTTTGTTCTGAGTTGTATAGAGATGGGAAAGATAAAATGTATCTAAATTTAGGAAAAAAGGTGTCCAAAGCTCTCTCAGGAGAAACAAGCTGAAGACATTTTACATTTAGAAGAGAATAGATTTTTCAGATCAAGCTTACGTTTCTATGAATGTAAACTCCCATAAGTGACATATTTTGATTTTTTTTTTTTAATAGTGACACAAGATCTTTTAAAATGTTTATTGGTTATTTTTACAATCCCACAGAGCCTACATGTACTTCTTATTTGATTATTTCACTGTATACATACAAGGTGTTTATTTTGATAAAGGTATATTAATTTAACTATGAGTGCTCTTGCTAAAGTGCCAGTAATTGCATAATGAAAATATAATTTAAGATGCATCATCCTCAGCATTGTTTGTTGAAAAGGAAGAATGAATACTTTTAATAACACTTGTTTATTGGCAGTAGACTCATTTTCATGTTCTCTGTCAAATTTGTTCTGTGAACTCATGCAGTACTAGTTAAATGATAGATTTTTGTCTGCTTACACACTATGAAAAATGAGCTTCACTGTTAGTCTAGCACCTTTTAACTTTTTGTTACAGGCTAGCTTTTTTTGCAAGTAGTATTTTGATCATGTCTATATTCTGCTGATTTTCCAGCACATGTGCAAATGCAGGCTCTACTATCAAGGAATAGTTACCTCATTCAGAGGAATATAAGAAAGCTGTAGTGTTAAACTAAAAACGGTCTCCAGTTTGAAAAGGTTTCCTTCCTGCATTGGGGTTTTAGTTGTAGTCCTGTCAAATAACACTAAATAATCAAGAAGTGCATATAGATTTACTTTTTTTTTCTTTTTCTTTTCTTTTTTTTTCTTTTTTTTTTTAAGGCAAATTCAGAGGCTATTTTTCCCATCTGAGATGAAACAAAATCTTGGTCTGTATTCAGATGAAAGCTGTATTTTAAAAAGGGCATTAGGTTAGATTTTATGGTTGTTATGTGTCCAAAGGACATTTAAAAACTTCTGAAAAATGTTGTCTGTGACTTTCTTTTTACTGTTGTAGGAATCATAATCATTGGTGTTGTTGGTTTTACTTTTCAAGGTACCCAGAAAATGGCATAATAGAAATGGACACAGTTAATCTTCGACCCCGAGCAAGAACCATTCTGAAGTGGAGTGAGCTAAAAGTGGGTGATGTGGTGATGGTTAACTACAATGTTGAGACACCAGAAGAAAGAGGATTTTGGTTTGATGCAGAAATTACCTCTTTGAGAGAAATCTCAAGGACTAACAAAGAGGTTCATGCTAAAATTCTGCTGGGGTAAGATTTGTTTGACCAACTCATAAAATCTCTGCATATCATATGAAGTGTGTTTGGTTTGGTTTTTTTCTCTGCTAACCACATTAGATTAAAATTAATGTCATACTTCGATTCCACAGCTGTGTGAGTTATGAAATTATAGTGCATGGTTTTTACAAAGTGCAGGCTCCAATGTGAGTCAGAATTTTTATTTATCCTGAGACTGTTGGAGGCAATTGTAAGGTTTTGTGTATTATTTGTGATTGAGATTGATCAGAGTATGTTCCAGTAATTTTTTAGATAGATGGGAACCCCTAGGTCTCACTGAGTATGAATCATCTCTGACAGTTTGAATAAGTCTCTGAACTGGCTGTATAAATTTTTAAAGAATAAAAGATTTATATAGTATTATAACCTCTGATAAGTAAAGCGTGGAGCTATGGGGTGTGGAAACTGCAAGTTTTCTTTGGGGCTGAGCTTACCTTAATATCTTTGCTTTATTTTGCTATTTCATTTTAAAACTTCTGTACAGATCTTCAAGAACAATGTTTTCTGGAGATATCCTTAAGATATTATTGTCAGTAAGCTGTGTTATTGACTTCTTAGGGAAGAACAGGTGACTGATGGTTGATTTAATGTTTGCATGTCCCACATTTGCTCATGAGTGGTGTCATTGTTCTGGGAGTATATTCCTGAAAGTGAATTGAACTATTGGCATATCATGTAGTTTTCTTTACAAGTAAAGAGATTATTGTATCTGTAGGAGGATTTAGTGTGGGATGTGGTTAGTTGGAAGAGACACTTGGAAGTCTCTGTGAATCAGGTCTAATTCAGTATTTTATGTTAAAATGCAATCTTACGTAGTACTGGAAAATAGCAAAGACATTGATTTGGTAAGTTGTGCAAGTGAATGAAAATCTGGTTTTGAGGGGAGGGTTAATTTTAGAATTATGGGAGTTTTATTAGACAATCTCAGTTCATTATAGTTGTCTTGTATTAAGTAGAGCATGCACATGGACTTGAAGGCAAAGCAAAAGATCCCCACACTTGAAATATAAAGCTAGAATAAAAAAGAGTAGATATTTTGAATTACTAACTTGGAAGAGAGAAGAGATTAATAATGTAGGACAGTTAGAAGAGATGCAGATTTTCATTATAGTGCATGTAATGCTGGTGGCATTTGGTGAGTCAGGGATGGGCTCCATGACCTTCTACAAATAGAGCTGTCCAGATAGCAGTTTACATGAAATTCAAATGTATATTGATAGTGGTTTTTAAAACTGTTGCCTGTGTGGATTCTTACAGAATTTTCTTCATCTGTTAAATATAGGATAATCAAAATGTGTTTTATATTGGCAAAAAGAAGCACCTGGTGACTAATAAAAATTCTGGTTGGAGCTCTATAGTCTAAAATCTAAATAATCTGATAGTTAAGCTTCAGACTGGAAGATGGTAACTTCAAATACTGTCAGTACTGTGGCAGGTTAAAATGGGATTGCCTGTGACACTTACACTTACTATGCTCTGCAAGGAGTTGGAGGGAAAACAGCACAGTTGATAAATATCTTATTCTAAGGTGATAAGTTAAAGTCCATTTTTCAAATTGAATCATATTTCAGAGAATTTTCATCCTAATTAGAACGCTGGATTCTTTTAAATGTTGATAGATTGTATATGCAGTAATCAACTTGTTGCAGAAATTAACATTACCTGAGTCCTGCCATTTTTTAAATTTATCAAGGAATAATTCTGTATCACCTGCACTACCCAATTCATTCTTCTCAAATACAAATAAAAGTACAAGACAAATCTACTTGTATTCATAAATTTGTGTAAGGAACATGCAACAGTAATTGCTTTGAATTTCAGGCGTGTTGAGTTGCTAAGTAAAAACTAACCTCAGTGTTTCAGTGTTTATTAATATACTAATATAATATAAATAATATAAAACACATTAATTTAGTTTGGAATTATAATGCAATTGTTATTATTTTCATCTAGAATAATATATTTGTGTTCTATGATATAGTATTGATATGTGATTGTGAGTTCTTAACATAATGTTAGCATTATTTGTCTCAAATAAAGGTGAAATCTACTGAATTTTTTATGATCATGTTAGTGATTGATTGTATGCTAATGACTAATTTTTTGTGTACTACGTAAGAACAACCTTAGCAGGCCATAAATGGAGGCAGAGCTCTTAGGGTTGCATTGGACATATTAATCGCTTGGACTTTTTTTCCTTTGTGGTATTACTTCAAAGAGACTTTGTATTAAACAATTTTGTATGCCATATTTGAAGGTTTGATTTATTGATCTTGATTGCTTTTGACAAAGATTTCATGAAGCTATTGGCACGATCACAGGAAATAACAAGAATATGCTGTTTGTGGTCATGCTTTGAAGCTACTAGAACATGTGATGAATACTTTTTTTAGTGCACATTTTGACATATGTGTTTGTTTGGTGTTACTTTTACTCTTATCTTAGTCATAACCCAAAGGAAAATTCCTGTAAAGTCTGTTATCATTAGTTCATCTTTTGGAAAATATAGATAAAATAGAGACTATTACCAAAGTGAGGATGAGACTGAACAGCAGAGACAAACATCATTATGCAGAAGAATTGACAACTTATTATTAGTTCTCATTTGTACAGTAGTCTCATTGCAGCTGAAATTTGTAATTGCAGGATGTCTAAAACTTACCAAACAAGACGCAAATACTAGGGAAACTGCAGTGTTTTGACCATGGAATAGGACTTCAGGTTTCTCATGACTGTGTGTGCATGCTTGCAGTTCAACATCTCTGAATGTGAGATTCTCAGTTCAGAGTATCTGTGGTACCTCTGAACTGATTTTATGTGGCAAGATGCACCTCTGGTTTTAGATATCCTCTGTTTTTCTTTTTGGGGAGAGTGTTCTGTTTCATGACAACAGTTGTTTGTAATCCAGAATAATATGATTTGTTGTCTTCAAGGCTAACTGTTTCACAATTTACCTTTGTAGCCAGCAGATATATTTAAATTCACCACACCAAATCAACCCAAAGTACATCAAATGATGCTCTGAATTTTCTCCTTGCTAAAATTGAAGATAGAGACAGTATCAGATCTTAGTTTTCTTCAGTAAGCCCTTGAAAGTCTGAGTTTAGAAAGGACTCAATCCCAAGACTTGTATTTTGCTTAAGCCTTTGGAGGCATGTAAGAATTTAGATATAAGTTCTGCAGAGTGAACAGAATTTTCTTCTTTGAATGAGTGAATGTTTAATGAATTTGAAGTCTTCACTTGTGCAGCTGTAAAGAAATGTAATAGAAAGGTCCTAAATTTTCATGTTCATATTTGTCATCTTTAGTTCTGCAGGTTTTGGTGTGAGCCTTCCTGCTCCCAAAAAGAAAGGAAAATTTTGTTTTTGGATTGCTTTCTCTTAATTTTTAAATACGCTTATTGTATTTTTCTTGTAACCTGACAGATCTAGTGTTTGTCTTCCTCTTTTTAGTTTTTTATGGAATGTGTTCATATTTATCTTACTACTCTTTTCATTAATGTCTAGCATGTTTTGTTCTCAGAATGCAGTGTGATATTTTAAAATTATCTTTATGCTACCTGTACAGATTTTACTTTTAACTTCTTCCTTTACTTCTTGTGGAAAAAATTTTCCATTTATATTGAATTTCTGATTTTTTAAAAACCATACATATATTTGTTTTTACAGCTTTGCAAAGGCACAGAAATTAAACACTTTTGAACACTTTATAGAATACTGAGCTGTTCTGTGAGTGAAACAAGCCGTGCATGTGGGTTTTTTGTTTATAATTTCAAGAATTCTGGTGCTTCTGTGAATTTCTATCTAACTGCTAAAAAAAAAAAAAAGTTCCTGGTAGTTGTACCTTGTTTTGACAGCTGGGAAAATAACGGCACCATTCTTTCTATCACTCTTGGTATATATTGTGATAATCATCACGTTAGAGTTGTCGTCATATTTTGGTAAATGCCCAGTAGTGTACTTCTCATAGTGTTTCTTCTTAAGACTTGGAATTTTTGTCAATGTCGTTTATGCCTTGCTAATGCTTGCATAATTCTCGACCCAAAATAACATCCTAGTTTATTTATTTTGTTGTAGTATCTTTGACTGTTTCTGGTTGATCTGGGAACACATTGCTTTGATGCCGTGTGAAATATTAACAATATTTAGTTGGACCAATTTTTCAAATAACTTACATGCTGTATCAGCAGGTATTATAGTAATAAGAAATTTAATTGCTGAAGACATTACCTGTGGCTTTTTTGCACAGACGTAAAAGTGGCATGTTTCTTCTAGGCAACAAAACTACTAAAAGGGTGAATTTGTGTCTCCCACTTTCCTCTTCTCCTTGTGACTTCAGTGGAGCTGGTCAACTCCTTTGAAGAAGAGAACTCCTCTTGAATCAACAAGACTTTCAAATCAAGATAGATTCTGAGTGGCCAAGAAGCCTGCTGGGATTTTTCATGGTGAATCTGTAGAGGTGATGCCTAGAACTTCTTAAGCATTTCTTTGTACTGCTTTCCCTAGTCTCTACAGCTAGAGATGGCTCTTTTTGTGACATGCAGCCTTAGAGAATAATCTCACAACTCTTAATGGGAATGACTCTTGACAATAAGAATAATGTTTTGGGTACCACTTAATTACCTTCTTGGACAAAAAAACTCATGTTAGCTGCAGGGGTATGTGAGAATAATTCTGTTTGAACTTAGAAGTGAAGTTTACTGGAAATAAAACTGTTAATTTTAAAATTCCAGGCTGGGTTTTTAACCTTCTTTCAGTTGTGGTTTCAGTTTTGAGGAAAAGTCAAGACTTAAAAGATACAATGGACATGAGAACGGAATGTTATTAAAGAGACTTCTGAGTAGCATAAAGTGCCTTTTGTTAATGATTCGGGTGTACAGGACAAACTGCCCAGGAGGTATTGGGACGGTTCTAGAGAAAGGTTGGTATCCAGGATGTATTGTTTCTGTCAAATGTGAGACAGAAGAACAATATCTGACTAAAAATAATTCATGAAGAAAGCATGATCAGAGTGAATTCTGTAACCTTTCACTGTGGTAATTATACTCTTCGCAAGGTCATTATGAGATACAGTTCCTTGATTCAGCAACTATGACATCAGACCCTTGGTATTGATACAGGCTAGGGATGAATAGATCAGAGCAGCCTTGCTGAGAAAGACTTGGGGGTGCTGGTGAGTGAGATGCTGGACATGACCCAGCCATGTGCACTCACAGCCCAGAAAGCCAAACGTGTCCAGAGCTGCATCCAAAGCAGCGTGGGCAGCAGGGTGAGGGAGCAGATTCTGCCCCTCTGCTCAGCTCTGGTGAGACCCCACCTGCAGTGCTGCATCCAGCTCTGGGGTCCCAGCAAAGGAAGGACATGGACCTGTTGGAGCAAGTGCAAAGGAGTCAACCAAGATAGTTTAGAGGTCTAGAGCACCTTTCCTATTAGGAAGGGCTGGGAGAATTGGAATTAGTTTGCCTGGAGAAGAGAAGGCTTTGGGTGAGCTAATTGCAGCCTTCCAGTGCCTAAAGGGAGCCTTCAAGAAGGCCAGAGAGACATTTTACAAGAGTGTGTAGTGACAGGACAAGAGGCAGTGGCTTCAAATTGAAAGAGTAGGTTTAGAGTAGATATCGGGAAGAAATTCTGTAGTGTGAGGGTGGTGAGGCACAGGAACAGGTTGCCCAGAGAAGCTGTGGATTCCCCATCCCTGGAAGTGTTCAAGGCCAGGTTGGATGAATCTCTTAGCAGCCTGGTCTAGTGGAAAGTGCCCCTGTCTCTGACAGGGGATTATAACTAGATGATCTTTAAAGTCCCTTCCAACCCAACCATTCTATGATGCTATGAAAGTACATTTTGAAAAGTATTTGTCTGACTTATGGATACCATTTTCATGTTTCTTTTTCCTTTTCCCTTTGGACAAAAGTTTCCATTTTACAAACACTCCCTGAATAGTTGTGATGGACAGGCTGTACACAAATCATAACTATTCCTCCACTCTACTTGCCTACATGCTTCTTTGTTCTACCTTAAAGAGGACAAATCTTCAGGAGGTTCCATTGAACAGAAAGGATTTGAAGGATTACTGTTTTAAGATTTGCTTGTCCGTAATTACTTTTCTGATATGGAATAAATATTTTTTCTTCATACTTCCCTCCTCCAGGTTCTTAAAAAGAGAACATAAGAATAATAATTAATTTGTTCTTTGTGTCATTTCCCTCCATATTGCCTGTTGGTAACTAGCAATACGAAGAAACTGATATTTGATTGTTTCAGGTTGGTTTCCCAAAATAGAGGGGAAGTAAGCTAGATGCTTGTAATTTGTGTTTAGTCTTTTGGACTGTGAATATACTGTTCTTTTGGTTTGAAATTTTAGAATTTTAATGGCAAGCCAAGTCTGTCTTACAGAAACAGATTTATCTCTCAAGCTAGATAGCCCAATTATTTAAGATCTTCTTAGTCCTACTGGTGAAAGGATAAGACTCTGGAGGATAAATCATATCAAGGAAAAGGAGCAGGCAAAGCCTGTGGATCAAAACCTGGTTAAATGTATAGCTGGTGTCAACAGACATTTGACTTCTAATACCACTTTGACTTTTGTCCCTGGCAACTGGAGAAAGGTAATACTGTATCCATTTAAAAAGAAGGCCAGTCTGTGGAAAAAATGGGACAGTTCTCTTGAGGTTCTGGCCAAACGTTGATTTGGAATAGCCAGAGTGAAATTTTTTTTTCAAGAGCACATCATGCTCTACGGGCTCCTCTGCCTTCTGTTATAAAATTATTATCTCTCTGACCAAGGGTAGAGCAAAAGATGTAATTTAATTCAGTGTGTAAGTGTCCCATAATATCCTGTCCCTGTCTGGTGATTCCTGTAGTAATCTGGGAGGATGAGCAATCAGATGGGTTTAAAAAAATGAAATTTTGAATGATTGGGCTCAGAGGATAGTGATTAGTAAGTTGTACCCTACCTGGAAAGCAATAACAAGCAAGGAACTGCAGGGACGTATCGTGGGACCCGTACTGTTCAGTATCTTGTGGCAATACAGTGCACTCTTGCCAAGTTTACAGACACACTAATTTGATGGAAATTCAAGGGTAGTACTGCCAATCAGAGAGACCTGAACAGGCAGAGGAGGAATGGGTGGCAGGAGACTCAAGAAAGTCAAGGTGGATAAATGCAGTTTTCTTCTGCTTGGGAAGGCACAGCACCTTGAAGCAATACTGATTGGGAAGTGGCTCTGATGAAAAGGATTTCTGGGTTTTGGTAGGCAGTGAGGTAAATATGAGCAAGCAGTGTGTAATGAAGATTAGCGGTATTTACTCTTTATAAAAGAAGGATAAGTAGAAGACTAAGGAAAGTGATTTATTCTCCTTTACTAAGCACTAATTAAACTGCATCAAGACTATTCCAATCACCTCTAAACACACACGCCCTCATTATCTAAATGCACAAAAGAGAGACACATAAACTGCAGTGAATATCAGCACAGGGGCAGAAAATTGCTTCTTTGGATTGCATTTTAAAGCCTGACATTTTAATTACTTAATTATTTGTTAAAACATTAATTGCTTTAACAACAACAGAAAAAAACCATAAGTACCAAGTGTTAAAATTGCAAATGTTTTGGGTTTCATAACCATTACTGTAAGATAAAAGTGTATTTCGAAGGTGAAGAATGGGTTGACTTGGATCTTGAGGGTTTTGTTTGGTTTCCCAGAACATAAACTATATCTTCAGTATCTGTAAGTGTCCTTTCTCTAATAAACATGCAGTCTTGGAACCACAGAGTCTTTTGACTTGCTTTCTAGGAGGGTGATGTTTAGAAGTGTTTTGAAGTTTAATTTCTTCCCACTGAGGAAAGTAATTCCAAACAGAAGAGGAAGAACAGAAGAAAACAAATTTAAGCGCAAAAAAGCAAGCAGTGGCTGGGTATGTGGGAAATACTGGTGAGCACAATATTAGACAAAGCATTATGAAAATAAAAAAGAGAAAAGGAGTGGTGTTGATATGTATGTATACATTTAAGAGAATCTGCGGACGGGAGGGAGTTCCAGAGATTGTTCAAGCCTAGGTCTAAGTGCAGTTGGGGTTTTAATAATGTTATGCATAGTTACTCAACAAGCTTTCTGAACAATCTGCTGTAAAAAGAAGATTCACTCTTGCCACACAAAATGCGTGTTTCATGTGTTTGTACCTCTTATGCTGGCAGTGGACTAGTTAAAGGAGTCTAGCCCCCTGTTTATGCACATAGATAAGAGTCATCCTCCCACAACCCTTCTATTCTCCAGACAACACTCTCCTGTATCAAGGATGTTCCAGTGTGTTAATTATTTTTGTATCTCTTTCTAGCACCGCTCCTGTAAATCCATGTCTGTGTTCTCTGGGGAGATTAGATCTGGTCTAGGTAATACTGAGTTGTGAGCAGCATTCACCTTCTGTCTACCTGCTGGTAATCCTGCTCCTAATATAATCCAAGAAACTATGGACCTTCTTTGCTTGCAAGGGCACATAATTAGTTTATGGTCAGCTTGTTTTTTTTATGTCCCTCAAGGTGTCTCTCTCTACCAACCTGCTCTCCAGTCAGGTGGAGACACTCAACAGGTACTGGTACATGGGTTAGTCCCTCTGTGCAGGACTTGCTTTTTCCTTTGTTGAACGTGATGTAATTCCTTTTTGTCCAACTCTAAAAGGTGGCAGAGGCTGTTAATACTCACCTTCCCAGGGACAGAGTTGAGGCTGAGCAGTCTGTCATCAGTCTTCCTTCTTGAAGAGAAGAGTGATATTTGCTCTTTTCTATTTAACAGGAAGGTGTAACCACCTTGCAATAACAGGACTAAGAGTACACTCATCCAAACAACAGGCAGCTCCCTCAGAGCTCATGAGTATTACCTGTTAGGGCCAACAGACTTCTATATGTCCTGTGTAAATGCTCCATTATCTAGTCTTCCGCTGAAGCTAAGTCTTCCTTGCTTTGGCCGTTGCTTCTAGTCTTGGGGACCTCAGATTCCTAAACACTGGTCTTAGCAGTAAACACTTGAGGCAAAGAAAGTGCTGAGGGCCTTGGTTCTTCTGTTTGTTGTCATCAGGGGCCCTGCTGTATTTAGCAGTGGCCCCACATTTTCTCTGTATTCCTTTCCTGTTTTTATAGTCACAGAATCTTAATTGCCCAGATTCAAACCAAGGAAGACCTTGTCTTTCCCAGCGCTATGCCTACACAATAAGACATACTTCTTCTTTCCCCAGATCAAATGTCCCAACTTCCACCTCTTACACATTTCCTTTTTACATCTGAGTTCCTTACTCATTTCTGCAGGCTTCCTGCTGCCTTTGATGTCCTGCACATGGTGACAGACCATTTTTGAGCTTGGTGGTGATGATCCTTAAATATCAGCTAGCTCTACTGGGCCCTTCTTTGCAGCGTATCTTGTAGGATTTTTCCAAGTAGGTCTCTGAAGACATTACATTCTCCTATCCTGAAATCGAGAGTTGTCTTGTATTTACTCCATATAGCGGGCACCTATTACAGCATCACCAATGTTTTTGTGTCTGCTAACCTTGACCTGTAAGCTCTTGCCTGGTTCCTGACCTGCCCTCATATAAGGAATAACTCCTCTTAGTCTTCCTAGCCTCTCCCTTCTGAAGAGCCCTTACCCATTTGTCGCAGCACTCTAGTCATGTGAGCTATCTCACCATGTCTCCATGATCCCAGTATTGTCATGGACCTTCATTACTTACACAGACCTCTGTAATCCCTTTTGTTCATTGCACGTGCATTGGTGTGTAAGTGTTTCTGGGAGGCACCAAAGTGTGCTTTTCTCACTGGTTTGTTGGGGAATCTCTCTAACAGTTAAACCCACAAGCCTGGGGATATTTGGATTTATCAATATGAAAATGAATAATTATGGAATTATCACAGATTCCACACCAACACATAAGACCTGGAAAGGCTGTATTACCATAATGTAATGGCCATTGGACACTTAAATGGAGGATTTATTGTCATGCAGTAATGAAACTGTAAATCATGGAAGTATTTGCTGTAATTGTTCTGAACAGAATTGAGCAATATAAGGAATGAAGACATTCCAAAATTAGCAGCTGCCCTCTAAATGTCAAATTACTTGGGACTTCTTTTTCTTTTTAGGATTTTCTGACTTTCAGGAGTTCTTGGTGAATGAGATTCATCATGTTCTGAGCAGGAGAATGCCTGGATGGCAAGTTTTTTCATTACAGTAATGTGGTCATGTGCATTCAAGCCATGATAATAAATTCATTACTAACTTTCTAGGCTGGAAATGTGGGTTTGGCCTTCTTCACAATCGATTCTCCTTGCCTTTGGTTTGATATGAGCATCCTTTGGAAATGTGGAAATGTCTTTCTAATTCTGTGATTCTGATTCTATGATTCTGCGCCATTGTATTATCTTTTATGGTTTTATGGTGGATACCTTCAGAAGTTTTGCCTGGCTTTTTTGGTTTGTTTGTTTGTTTCTGTTTGTTTATTTTGTTTAGTTTTGGCAGTATTTTTTGGTTTTATGGTTTTGGGGGGTGTTTTTTATTTGGTGTTTTTTTTTTTTTTTTTTTTTGTTGGGTTTGGTTTTGGGGTTTTGGGGTTTTTTTTTTTTTTTTTTTGGTTGGTTTAGGTTTGGGGGTTTTGGGGTTTTTATTTGTTTGTTTTGGGGGGCTTTTTTTGGCCGGTTTTGTTTGATTTTGTTTGTTTGTTTGTTTGTTTGATTTTAAAGTACCTGAAGTTTTTATATCTTTGTTGTTGATTTATTCACTTAGATTCTAGGGGTGTGGGTTTGGTTTTTTTTTTTGTTTTGTTTTTTTTTTTTTTTTTTTTTGGTTGTTGTTGTTGTTTTGTGTTTTTTGGTTAGTTGGTTGTTTTGGCTTTGGTTTTTAGGGTTTATTTCCAGAGTGCTTAATATGTTTCTGTGTTTTCAGGACTCTTGCTTTTCTATTCTTTTTTTTTTTGAAGGTCTTTTCATGGTGACAGTATCCCTGTATTTGTTAATAAGGGAGATGCTTCTTCTCATGTCTTTGTTTTTGAATTGAGGTTCTCGCTTAGTCTGGCAGGGTTCAGAGATTCATCTCCTATAACTGTCTAAACTGATGAGGAGTGTGTGCTGTGTCTACTCACTGAATTGCAATATAATTTAAAATCTGGATAGAAGCATTTAATGTCATCTAGTAAGAATCACCTGTCTGTATCTTTGCTTCTTCCTATCATGAACGAACTTGCTGACTAGCCCAGACCCTTAGAATGTTGTCTTGGGCAGACTCTTAGCATTGTTTCTGTGCACTGCGTTTCAGTCTGCAAACAGGCAGAGCAGTGGACTGAGCTCAGACCATGCCCTGTGATGCCAAACACAGCTCCTGTATGTTTCTTTTTCATATATGAAGCCTTTGGTCTATCACTTTCATGGGTCATCAACCTGCTTTTTTACTTGGTTCTTCATGGACATACAGGTGTTAACATCTGTGTGTTTGAACTTCAGTTTGGAAGCTGTAGGTGTCCTCCGAGCATTTGTGATAGTGTCACCCATAGACTCAGTCTTGAGTCCGGGGAGGAAGGAGCTGGAGTGGTGGCAGTAGTGTCTCCTCGTGTATGGGACCAGGACGTTCCTGCAGCACCATGGACAGGGCCGGGTTCGGGGCGGGATCACGGCCCGCCGAGGCTCCACACCTCGGTGTGTGCCGTGGCATGGGGCAGGGACGTGCTCGAAGTCGTAAGCCTCTGACATTGTTCGTGGTTGCTCTCTCAGGCCAACGTTTTCCCCGGGTACTCTAATGTTCACTTCCTCACAGCTCCCAGGCTAAGGGGAAGAGGAGAGTCCCTGCATGCAAGTCTCTGCTTTCAGAATCTGGCATCATGAACTATAATATATTGTTTTGTAAATGCATCAAGCATCACACTTACTGCTGAGATTAGAAAAAGTAATACCTTGACTGACTTGTGTGTCTGTCCACTGTATGAATTTGTAGGTTTAAGAGTGTGTTTTGTTTTTAAATACATGAAATTTTCATATTAGAATATGGTCTTAAACATACCCTAGAAAATTACTTTAATTTTTTTGCAGTTGTTAAATAGTAGTGTTATAGAAAGAGAGTAATAAAAACTTTGCGTAGTTTGGAAGTTGTCATTTGTCTTTATAGTGTTTGTGTAATAAATGAAAAGTTGAATTAAAAGCAGAGCTAATGCTGTCCCATTTTGTAACTGCGTTTTTATTTTAATGATAAAACAAATGTGTATGGAATATGCCGAAAAAAGTCTTGTAAATATGATCTCCTTTTTTGCTTGTGTGCAAAATAAAAAAATAAAAGAATCTCTATGTAATTCAATATAACCTAGCAGAATTTGGTCAGATTATCAATGCAATATGCTGTCTTAATGTGGGAAGATTTTGTAAATCAGCTTTGAAACAAAGCTATTTAAAATCAAATCTCTAGTCAACCACTTCTAAGGAGACTATATTAAAAGTTCTAACAAACATTCTGAATGGTAATATGAAACGATTGCATGCTTTTTAAGAAGTTATTCAACTGTGGTTTGATGATGTAGAACAGAAAGAGTTGCTGGCTGAAAACTTTGCAAAATCAGAATAAGGGCTGATTGATCATGGCATGTAAACAAAGTGTTGCATATGGAAAACCAGATACTGATAGTCATAGTAAATCTGGTCTTGTTTTGATTTGTATATTGTTTGTTAAGTGAATTCATATATTTGGAGACAATAGCCAACATTATATTCTGTTAGCGTTTATTCTGATCATGGCTGTTTCTCTGCTGACGTGGACAGTACCTTTTGACGTTAGTCATAGAGACTGGTTATGACTTAGTTGTTTGTGGTAAACATGACTAAGTGTAAGTAAGATTTTGCTCTTAGGGGGCCTAAGGATAAATTGTCATTAGACACTTGTTGTTATTCTTTGTGTGAATATAAACTCTGTGTGTTTTTCTAGTACTTCCCCCCACCCTGTTTTTATTCAGCATTGTATTTTGACTTTAGTATGTGTTAAAATACTATACTTAAATTTCAGTGTGGTAACATGCTAAACCCAGACAGAGATCTGACAATTGTCACTGAATCTCTCAGACCATAAGAACTGATAAAGTGTGGTAACTGTCCAGCAGCTTTTATTTTCTGTAAAGTTGACCTTTGAAATATCCAGGATAATGCCCACTTGTCACACATCTAATCAACTGTGATTTTGAATGTCTAAAGTGTTTTGCCATCTGAAAGTTAAAAAAAAGGAGATATGTGTGCGGAAAGGGCAGATACAAGAAGGTTCAGCTGAAGGTTTCGCTCTGGCCTTGGCTAACCTATCTCAAATGAAGACTTGCATTAGGAATTTTGCCTTATTAAAGAATTTGGCTTTATTTTGAGATTTAATTCTTTCAAAGGATTTAAAGTTCTTACTTGAGATACAAACACCCCATTTACTATGCATATTGCATAATATAATTTTTGTTATGGTAAGGTGAAGAAATGAAGAAAGGTTATACATTTGACAGCATAATATAGTCACAATTTTATTAGATAACAATAATTTTAAAGTCATATGGTCATTAGTAAAGCACTGAATGTGTACTGTGGGGGAAGAATTAGTCTTTTATGAGCAACTAGATGAGAAGATTTTTTTAGCTTTGGTAAGGCTTAGCCATTTATTATTAGCCATCATTTTTCACAATGGCAGTTGATCTTTCACTGTAGTTCCAGATATGCAGCTGTGACATTTGCTGGAACATACCAGTTTTGTAATGTTATTTGACCGTGTTTGCTTGCATCTTGTGTAACTCCTAGCAGAAAATAAAATGTTTGCTCTGGTTCAGATACTGAATAGACTTTAGAAAAACTTAATCTGAAAGTTCCTTTATAAGTGTCCTTATCCCAAAGGAAAAACACAGGACGAAAAGAGAAGGAATGTTTACCATGACCTAGTATGCGATAGAGAAATTATGAATTCCATCTGTGTAATTGAAGTACTACCTAGATATAGGCGTAGTATTGCTGGTCAGTAGGATTGCAGTGCTATGAGAGAAAAACATGCCATGCAGCAGTATTAATTTATTTCTTTAAGAGTTCTGTTTTTTTTCTGGTTTTAATTAGAGGAACTGTTTTATTTAACTAGCGAAATTTAAAAAGTATGTTGCACTTCAACACTTTGAGGTGCAGATAACATTTTTTGACATGATATTTTGTAATAAACTTAATGCTAAAAGTCCGTGCTTCTGCATACTTCACAAAATGTTACTGTGTTACCATTTGGAGCACTTATATCGGTGAACCACCTTATAAATCTTTTCATGGTATCTTTTAAGGAAACAATGTGATACGCATTAAAGTTAAAAGTAGTTTTATAGTTCAAATTGGCACCAGTGGAATTTCCCCCTAATTAATTTGCTACTGAGCTCAAGTTTGGTTTGTTTCCCAAAGATAGGGATAGCAATATCACAAGTGTCTAGATTTCTGAGTACAGCTGTATGGTGTTTTGACACCTTCCTTCTTGACCACCGACTGTATGCAGAGGATACAGATAATAAAAAACTTAATTTTGTTAACAGTTGCTTTTTAGTTTTCTGGGGAAAATGGAGGGGGGAAGAAAGGGGTAAATGAAAGTTAAACAACTCTAAACCATAAGACATTGTAGAGAGAAGAGACAAAATGTTGTGAGGTTTTCCTAGATGCAGTTTTGCACGTAATAGGGGTAGTGGTTTTAGACTACACACATTTAAGATTTGCAGGATGCAAAAATATATGGAAAATATGCTTAAATTTGTCTGCAATTTACTAGAATTTGAGAATATCAGTCATTCTTGTAGCTGCTACATTGAGTATAAAATTTCACATTAATTATGTGAAAGTCATAATTCTGTATTTTTGTTTTAAATTAGATTCAGTACTTTGAGTTCTGTTAGTAGTAAGTCCTAAAGAAATCACACTGAATAGGCAGTCAAGCAGTGACTTCATAACAGCAGTGTTATAAATAATGAAGGTTCTAACTTAGATTTATGGTATTAAAGAGTGTCAAGAGGAGTGTTTTGTTTTGTTTTCAACTTTAGGTAATCTTGGAATAACAAGAAATGTAGGACAGCTAATAAAATACTCTCCAAAGTACAGAAGATAACATGGGAAGTACTTTGATTTGAAGAGTTTAGTCTGTATTTGTTGATTGAGTTTTCTTGCCAAATATGGTGTTTACAGCTTGTCCTTTCTATATTTGAAAGTATTGTGCCCTTATGATTGTGGGTTGCTGAGTATTGTGGATAATTCAAAGTGTCTTTGCATGCTAAATCATAGAGGTGTTACTCAAAATAGCCAAAACTGCTTTAAAGTACTATTCCCTTAGGGTACAAATGAACTTTATTCTAAATATATGGGTTTTGTGATCAAGAAAGCAAACAGTTCTTTATCCAATGGATGTATTTGCATTGATGCAACATTTGTGTATTCTGTTCAAATAGCCTAAATATTTGAAATTTGCTAGCATTAGCTGTTTATTCATGTGACCAACAATGGGGAATGTTTTCCCTCCAAAACCTGCTGGGAATGAAAAGGGTCAAAATAAATACAGGTGCCTAAGTAAACAGCTGTTGGTACACTTATAAGATAATTAGAATCAATCAAGACACTGACAGAGTCCTCTCAACCCCAGTTCCATGGACACCTAAATACTGCAGTGCTCAGGGCCACCAAAAAGTGGTTTGTTGCCTGTGTTCTTTTCTCTGGCTTAGTTTTTTTCTGCCTTAGCTTGATCATCATGTTTGGTCAGAGTTCAGGAATTAGGAGTCAGCACAAAGGAAGTGGTGGGAGCAGGCAAAGAGGTAACGCAGAGAGCCACAGATTTCAAACTGAATCCTAATGTTTCTGGAGTTGTTCTGCTGTTGGAGTTATCTTTATTGAATATTAATCTAATACTTTGTTTCCCAATCTGTCTATAGTTTAATTTCTTTTTGCAGCCTAGACCTTTTTATAGGGATCTGCCTCCTGGCTGGCTTTTTTCAAAAGTATTTTCAAGTCACCTCTGTGGTTGGTTCTTACAGTTATCCATCATTATTTTATTATACTGAAAATTCCTGCTTACTTCTAGATTACGTAATAAATTGATAGTAGTAAGAGAACAGGGAGTTGAAGAGAACACAATATCATCCTAAGGAGGAAGGAAAAGGGAATGATTTACAGCATTGGTGCCATTATGGACATTTCTTCTCAGATATGTTTGCATTTGAATTAAAATCTGTGTAAATACAAAGATGTTTTAATAACAGTAGGTGGAAACATTACATTTAATGTTTTCTAATTCCTTCCTAGAAGTCTTTCACCATTATTTTTGCAGAGTCTTGGCGTGTTTTTTAGTACTAATCACTGAGATTTTGCACTGAAGCTTGACATTAGCTGGACTACTTATAGTACATAATTCAGTACAGTATTGTATTTAGCTTTCCACAGCTGAGAAACAGTTAAAAGTCATAGAAGGGCTTTTGAAACTTTCTATTGCTTTTCTTGCTCTATGGATTCCAAATATTATTCTGTCTTATAGGTCACATTTCTGGTTTGTTTGTGATAATATACTGCTATAATAATGTTTGAGATCCTGTATTCCAGAGGATATGGTTTTGTCTGGTCTACTATGCTCGACCTAAAAAAAATACTTTTGAGGTTTTAGAAGTGGAATTAAGCCATAATGGATAACTGTCAATAAAGACATATTAAACTGCCAGACAGTCTGAGGATAATGTAGTAGTCTTTTCTTTACGCGAGTCCTAAGTGTGTGTTTTATTTTTGTTGTAGGAGTTACAATGCTAGGCTGTTTTTCAGGTGTGTGAATTGAAATAAAGTATCCTATCAGTGATAAAAAAGTCTACTTATCTTTATCTTGTTGCTTAGGACTCAGAAAGTACAGAACCTAGATTTGAGGAACTAAGTTGAATGTACTTTTTATTCTTTTTGTTTTTCAGAGGTCCAGAAGACACAATAAATGATTGTAAAATCCTTTTTATAGAGGAAATGTACAAGATTGAAAAGCCAGGAGCCTATCCATTGACATTTGGGGATGGAGATTTCAAAAGTATGCGCTTTTTAAATTATTTGAATATAAGTACAAATTGAGTGATGTTGCTTTAGAAAAGTACAAATATCAGCATGCAGAGGTAGTAATAATAATTGTTTTGTGTCCAGGAAAGTATTAACATTAAATAATTTTTAGATTTCTGTTCTAAAAGTATAGTTGCTGTAAGAGGGTTATATTACTCGATATACTCAGAAATTAGTAAGAGCTTAGTGCTATCAGTGATAAGCAGTGGAAAAGGGAAACAGTTGATAATGTTTTAAGTGAACAATGCAGAATGAATTTGTAGTCTCATTTAAGTTCTTGGAGAGGTGTTCAAGTCACCAAAACTGCTGTTGCAACTGACATGTAATTTACGCTTTTAATAAGTTAATGAATGCCAAAGATAGAATTTATCTGTAGTAATGCACTTTAATTCTGTGATTATGTTGAGGGGAAAAAAAAAAGATAAGGAAGTTTGCACTAAAGCTGCTTGTACCATGAAAAAAAGGGATAATTAATGTTTAGATTAGTTGACCCTGCGTGACCTTCTGAAGAAATTACTGTGCCAGACTTCCTTAACCTTCCCACAACCACAGTGAGGAGTTAGTGGCAGTTTAGCTAAAAAAGTAGTGTGACATTTTATCCTAAGTATGAAAACATAGTAAAGTTAAGAGTGCTAAGTATTTCTGATAGCAGCACTGAAGACTGAACTGCAGGTCTACAAGTAGGTATTAGATATAATTATATATTATACTCCTGACTCCATGCAATTTTTCACATTTGTAGGTGGCTCTCAGTGCACAATAACTAGTCTGACTACTGTTTATTTGTTGTCTAAAAAAAAGAAATCACTGTTTTTCAGAGGAGCAGATTCCACTCCTTGTGATATTATTAAAAATAAAAATGTCAATCTCTCAACTCATTATTTATTTTCATTATTTGACAATTACTTCCCTCAGATTACTAAAATAAGAAAGTCATCCATTCTGTTTTACTTTTTCTTGGTCACGTTAAAAGGTCTGTGCAATCGCTTAAAGCATGTTTTGGTTTAAAAGGATTGCAGTGTGAAAAAATTGAAAATCTACAAAATCTGGTTTGTGCTTACATACTATTTATTTTGCAAGTATGCAATGTTTTAAATGGCATAGAAAATACTACAGTTCATTTAGTTCTTTCCTGCAGCTACTCTGTAGTGAATTAATATTTAAAATAGTGTGTTAAAGAAATGAGTGATTATGGTATTGCTGACTATACAAAATTGTCTACAATGGTGCTATTTGATCTGACATGAGTATTTATTTATCATAGAATCATTTAGAGTGCCAAAGAGCATTAAGACCATCAAATCCAACTGCTAACCCAGCACTGCCAAATCCACCACTAAACCATGTCCATAAGTGCCACATCTACATGTTTTTGAACACTTCCGGGGTGGTGATTCCATCATTTGTCTGGGCAACCTCTTCCAATGCTTGACCATCCTTCTGTGAAACAATTTTTCTAATAACCAATATAAACCTCCCCTAGCCCAGCTGCAGGCCATTTCCTCTTGTCCTTTTGACTGACCCTCATTTGGCTACAACCTCCTTTCAGGCACTTGTAGAGATCAATAAGGTCTCAGGTCACCTGAGCCTCCTTTTCTCCAAGCTAAACAACCCTAGCTCCCTGAGCTGCTCCTCACAGGCCATGTGCTCCAGACCCTTCACCAGCTTCACTGTCCTACTCTGGACACACTCCGGCACCTCAGTGTCCTTCTTGGAGTGAGGGATCAAAAGCTGAACAGAGGATTTAAGGGGTGGCATCACCAATCTCTGTTGTATACACTGATTCAGAGTCAAGACCATCATGGTCTATTACAGCTCCTTCCCTCCTATTTTGATAGTTGTTTCTTATTTGTATCTTTGCGTAAACTATCCAAATATTGACATCTGTGTAGAGATTTGCACCTCTCTGTATGTTTTATTTAATTTTTCTCCTGGTCCCAATCTTATTAATTTCAGTATATTGTTTATAACCTTCATAAATAAATAACATTCATAAATATAATCTTAAAAAATGTAACCATGAAAAATAAACTGCTCTGGGAATTCAGCCTTATTTCTTGAAATGCTCTTTTTCCTGAAGCCATGTCTCACCTCACAAGCCTGTTCATGTGATTCTGTTTTTTCAGCCAGGTCATCTGTTTTGTCTTGAAGTATGCACAGAGTACATCAGTTGAGCTATATGCCATAACCACCAGTGTAGCCTTTCCTTCTGGACTGTACTTATAACCCCATTTGTACTGTGTATTAAAAAATGGTTTAATATATATACACATATCTATAAACACACAGCTCTCTTAGCTTATATACTATGGAAAGATGTAGACTTTTATCATAATAATAGCAGACGAAATTAAAATAATTATTTGGTCTTAAATATTCCATGAGATTGTTGTAAGCACAATAAAAAAATGCACTGACTATATTTTTGTCCATATTAAGCTACTGTTCATGGCCTTTTCAAAAGATAGAATGCCCGTTGTGGAAATAATCTTCATCAGATAAACAGTATAGGCTATCTCTGCAGAAAAACTGTTATTTCTTGAGCATGGTCACATAATAGTTAGGTTTTGTATGTGTAAAGTGATGTCAATATACATTTAGCAGTTACAATTAAAAATAAAGTAGTTATTTTCTAATTAATTAATGGAAGTAAAATTCTACAACCAAGGAAAAGAGTAAGGCTAAACCTATTAGAAAATTATATTAGAAATAAAAAAAAAATCTAAGAAGCAACATATTTGTAAATATGTTACAAATATTTATATACAACATGTAAATAAGACCTAGGTATCAACATATATCACTTCCATTAGAATACAAATTTGTGCTGTGATACCTCTTCCTGCAAAAAAAAAAAGAGAATATGAAATTATATATGCATCTTAACTGTGTGTTGTTGGTTGAGGTGAACAGACCTGTCTTCATGTGACCAATAGTGCAGCTATAGTTTGTGCATATGACTTACAAGATGGTTAAAACAGGAATGTGAAAAACGAAAAATCATGTCATGAAAATGACGGTTTGTAGTTTGTTTGTATATTGAAGGAAGCTGAGAACTTCAGGTATTGTTTAACCGAACTAAAAAATGTAGATCTTTTTTACTCTTTTCCCATTAAAAAACAATTATTACAGACCTTTTACCTAAGAAACTGGTTTCAAAACTGAAGCCAGTTAATTACACAGGCACAAACAACGTGTGGTGCTAAGAGATACAGAAAAATATGCAGTTTCATTTTGTCTTATTAATTGGATGAAGTAGACTACTGGGTTTCCTTAGGGAATGCTCAGTCTTCACATTTAAAATTTTTCAAAGGAGTGAACAGTTATCTGGGATTTCTTAGTCTGACTTCAATTGGTGTTAACACCTTGGACAGACTGTGAATTTAAAAAAAATCTGTGAGGTAAAAAATCTTTAGTCTAGCTGTGCTGGAAAACCTTCAGATTTGTTCATCAGCACTCTTAAAACGTTTCCTTTCTGTTCAAATGAATGTTGAGAGAGAAGTCTCAGACTAATAGAAGATTACCTCCATTTGGATATCATGATAAGTCTTCTAGGCTAGACTTTACTAGAAGCAGTATTCTCATAGATTTTGGCACTTCAAAAAAAATACATCTTTTTAAGTGTACTTTTGCCTTTAAGACCTTGCAAAATACTCACTGCTCATAGATTCACATGTTTGTTTTGCAGATTTTCCAGACAGTATATCTCACTAAACCTTCCATCTGCAGCTGATAATCTTCCCTCTTTAGTGATTCTTTTATATTCTTCAGTTTTAAAGTTTTTCTCTTAAACACAATTATTCAAACTACAGTGGTCTAGCACTTCTTATCATAGAATGGTTTTAGTTGGAAGTGACATTTAAAGATCTTCTAGTCCAACCCCCCTGCCATGGGCAGGAATATCTTTCATTAAATCAGGTTGCTCAAAGCCCCATTCAACCTGACCTTGAAAGGTTCTAGGGATGGAGCATCCATACCATTTCTGGGTAACCTCTGCCAGTGTCTCATCACCCTCACAGTAAAAAATGTTTTCTTTGTATCCAATCTAGATCTGTTCTCTTTCAATTTAAAACTACTGCTCATTGTCATTACTGTTTCTCTCTGTCATTACTAATCTGGGTAAAATTTTTCCCTATCTTTCTTATAAACCCCCTTTAAGTATTGAAAGGCCACAAAAATGTCTCCCTGGAGCCTTCTCTTCCCCAGGCTGAACAAACCCATTTCTCTCAGCCTTTCTTCATAGGAGAGGTGTTCCAGCCCTCTGTTCATTTTCATGGCCCTCCTCTGGAGCTGTCCTAACAGTGATCAGAAAGAGTATTTGGGGAACTACAGGGCTGTCAACCTGACCTCAGTGCTGGGGAAAGTCATGGAGCAGATCATCCCCAGTGTCATCACACATCATGTGCAGGACAGCCAGAGGATCAGGCTCAGCCAGCAGGGATTTGTAAAAGGCAGGCCCTGCTTGACCAACCTGATCTCCTTCTATGATAGGGTGACCCACCTAGAGGATGAGAGAAAGGCTGTTAATGTTGTTTACCAGGACTTTAGTAAAGTCTGACATTGTTTCCCCACAGCATTCTCCTGGAGAAACTGTCTGCCCATGGCTTGGACATGCACGCTGTTCACTGGGTAAAAAACCATCTGTATGGCCAGGCCCAGAGAGTGGCATTGGATGGAGTTACATCCGGCTGGTGGCCCGTCACCAGTGGTGTTCCCCAGGGCTCAGTACTGGGGCCAGTTCTGTTAAAATCCTTATGAATTATCTGGATTAGGGGATTGAGTGCACCTTCAGTCAGTTTGCAGATGATACCAAGTTGTGTGGGAGTGTTGATCTCCTGGAGGACAGAAAGGCCCTGCAGAGGGATCCGGATAGGTTGGATTGATGGGCCAAGGTCAGTGGTGTGAGGTTCAACAAGGCCAAGTGCCAGATCCTGCCCTGGGGTCACAACTACCCCAGGCAGTGCCACAGGCTGGGCAGAG
>VZRN01002810.1:107224-175711 GCA_013397935.1 Dasyornis broadbenti
ATCAGCAACAGTGTGGCCAGCAGGACCAGGGCGGGGATTGTCCCCTGTACCGGGCACTGGTGAGGCTGCACCTCAAATCCCGTGTTCGCTTCTGGGCCCCTTACTGCAAGAAAGACTTTGAGGTGCTAAAGCAAGTAACATTATGTGCCCAAGAATATTGATTAGATATTAGGAAAAGTTTCTTCTTGGGAGGAGTTTAGCATTAGACCAAGTTCCCTAAGGAAGCGGTGGCATCATGATCCCTGGTAGTGTTCAAAAGATGTGTGGATATGGCACTTGAGGACATGGTGTAATGCTGAACATGATGCTGGTGCTAGGTTGACAGTCAGACTTGATGATCTTAAAGGTATTCTCCAACTTTAACGATTCTTTGATGAACTGCACTGCTCAGCTTGGTGTCATCTACAGCCTTGTTGAGGGTGCACTCAATTCCGCTGGGTATGTCACTGATGAAGGTATAAAATAATAGTAGTCCCAGTATGACCCTTGAAGAACACCACTATACTGGCTTATGCATTTACATTGAGCCATTGGATACAAATCATCCACTCTTCAGTTCAGCCATTCAACGAAGTCCTTATACATTTAACATTTCATTCGTCAAATCCATCTCTCTTCACTTTAGCAGCAAGAATGTAAGACAGCTATGAAGCTAGAGAGTGTCCCAAAAGAGGGCGACAAAGATGGTGAAGGGCCTTAAAGGGAAATCATGGGAGGAGCAGCTGAGGTCACTTGGTCTGTTCAGCTTGGAGGAGACTGAGGGGAGACCTCATTGCAGTTACAATTTCCTCATGAGGTGAGGTGGAGGGGCAGACACTGATCTCTTCTCTATGGTGACCAGTGACAGGACCCAAGGGAATGGCCTGAAGTTGTGTCAAGGAAGATTTAGGTTAGATATTAGGAGAAGGTTCTTGACTCTGAGGGTGGTTGACCACTGGAACAGACTCCCCAGGGAAGTGGTCACAGCACCAAGCCTGACAAGGCTTCAAGGAGCTTTTGGACAATGCTCTCACACACATGGTGTGATTCTTGGGGTGGTTTGTGCAGAGCTAGGAGTTGGATGTGAGTGATTCTTGTGCATCCCTACCCCCTCATGATATTCTATAATTCTCTGATTTTATGTTAAGAATATTGTGAGGGACCGCAACAAAGGCCTTACAGACAGGTAAATGACATCTGTAGCTCTCCTTTGACAACTGATGCATTCTGTCCATGGTGGCAGGCCATTGTACCAGTCAGGTACTATTCGCCATTGGTGAAGCTCTTTTGGTTTCTTTGATCAGCCCTCTGTCTTCCACATGTTTTGACGAGTCTTCCTGGAGTCTCTGCTCTGTGATCTTACTGGGCACTGAGATGAGCCTGACTACAATAATTCTTGGCTTCCTGCTTTTCACCCTTTTTTAAAAATGTTGAAGTATTCCTTTTTCTCCAGTCACTGAGGACTTACCCTGATTGCAGTGGATTTTCAGACATGATGTGACTGCCGTGACGTTTTATATATGATGCAAAGTGGCTAACTACATTAACCAATTCTCTCAGGACCCTGAGATACGTCTCACTGGCTCTCATGGTCTTGTGTATGTTCAGGGTCTCAGATAACCTTGAACCTGACCTGCTCTTACGCTGGGAATGACTTCAATTCCCCAGTTCCTGTCTTGAGGTTCAGGGACTTGAGAGATGTGGGAAGAGTGATTACTAATGAACACTGAGGCAAGAAAATTGCTGCATACCTCAGCCTTCTCCATGTTGTCATTAGTTCTGTCCCATTTTTGGGGAAGAGGGGAGGATGGGAGTGTATGTGTATATTTTCTTTAATCTTCCTCTTCTGACCAACATGTCTGTAGAAGCCAGTTTTCTTATTGTTTGTATTGCCAAATTCAGCTCCAGCTGTACCTTTAGTTGTCCCAGTCCTGCCCCTACACAGCCAGACAGTGCCTCTGTATTATTCCCAGGATACCTGTTCCTGATTCCACTGCCTGTGCTTTTCCTTCTTGTGTTTCACTTTGGCCAGGAGGTCTTTACTGAGCCATGCTGGTCTCCTGCCTTCCTTGCCTGAACTCACTGGTGGGAATGGAGAGATCTTGGGCTCTAAGAAAAATATCCTTAAAGATCTGACAGTTCTATTCTGTTCGTTTTCCCTGAGTGCAGTTTTCCAGAGGGTCCCATCCACTAACTCCTTAAATAACTAAAGGTTCAGGCTCCTAAAATTCAGGGTACTGACTTTAACCTCTCTTAAGCCCATAACCCTTGAGATCATGAATTCCACCAGGGCATGATCACTTCAGCCCAGGCTGCCACTGGTTCTGACCTCTCCAGTTAATCTGTGTCAGTAAGCAACACATGCAGTAGCACTGCCCTGTCACCTGGGTTAAGAAATTATCCTTGCTGCTCTCCAAGAGTCTCCTGGTCTGCTTACATCTTGCCGAGCTGCTTTTGCAGCAGATGTCAGGGTGACTGAAGTCCCTGTAGCTGCACCAGAACCTGCCAGAGTGATGCTTCCTGCAGGTGAAGTAAGAAGGTTTTGTCAACAGGCTCCTCTTGACTGAGTGTCTGGTAGTAAACACAAACCATGAGGTTTCCTTTGTTGGTTTGGCCTCTGATTTTCAACCGCAAGCTCTTGACCTGTTCATTGCTGTTTTTCAAATTCAGGTTTATGCAATCAGTCCATAGAGGGCAAATTGCCTGCCCCTCTTTCCTTGCCTGTCCCTTCCGAACAGTTTATAGTTATCAATGAGAGTGCTCCAGTCATGTAATTTGTCCCACTGAGTTTCAGTGTTTGTGATTAGATCATAGATTTCCATCTGCACAGTCACTTCCAGTTCTTCTGTATCTTACCCATGCTATATATGCTAGTGTATAGGCATTTCTGTTGGGCTATCAACTGTGTCAACTTTTTAGATGAAAAAGATCTAGCTCCTTTAAAGCTTTTTACAGGTGTTCCCCTGTTAGTTTTCAATTCATCAGCAACCCCTGACTCTTCTTTGTTGATCAAAACTCCATCACTTTCCCTCTCTATGTCTAGTTGGTTCTGTCTTTGAAGATAAAAGTGTTCTTCGAGGTCCTCCAGAAAGACTGCAGATACAGCACAACTTTCTTATAAAGCATTAAGTCTGGAGCTTCTCTCCACTAGAGATTTACACTAACTTGAAACTGTGTGGATCAATTTCTCTGTGAAGTCTGTTCAGTTGGGAGGGCATGTTTTGCTTCAGAAGAAAGAGGCTTGGATTTCTGCAAACCCTTAGTCATGAAGTTCCTTCTCAGTATACTTAAGAAAACATTAAAGTGTCCAGAACGCCTCTGGATACATCAAGGATCCACCTTATATTTCTATTCAAGAATAAACTCCTGAAAGAACTATCTACTTTGATTGCTTATGTTATCCAAGCTAACGTAAAAGGAACTGATAAGCTGTACAGCTTCAAAAAGCAGCAAATTTCTAGCTGTAGGGAGAATGTCCAGGTACATCTTGGGGTCTGGGGAAAATAAAGAGAAGCTGATAATTAGTCATTTTCTTTATTGCTTTTTTATACAGCAGAATAAATCTCAATGACTTAGATAGTTAAATACCTCATAAGAAAACGGCATTTTCAAGAGAGCAGTGTTCATGTTCAGAAATAATTTTTCCTGTAGATACAGTAATGCACTTTTCTCAGCTACAATGGCATTTTGACATTTCTTTGTTTTTGACAGGAAAAAGTGGCCCTGAATGCAAGCACTGTAGGGCTGATCCAGATAAGGAGTGCCGGTTTTGTTCGTGTTACTTGTGTGGTGGCAAACAGGATGCTCACATGCAACTCCTGTGTGATGAATGTAATATGGCTTATCATATATACTGCCTGAACCCTCCCTTAAGCAAGATACCAGAAGATGAAGACTGGTAAATATACAAGGATGATTTATTTACATATATTGACATTCTATACATGGTACTTTTTTGATATTTGCACCTCATGAAAGAAAATACTGAAGATATTTTCAAATTCTGGGGTGTTTTCGTCCATCTACTTAATATAAGGCTTATGTTTTCCATCAAGATAATTTTTCAAAATCATTCACAAAGGATTAGTAGTAAGCTTAAATTACCATTATGGAATTTCAAGACTGGTATGTTCATTTTATTCTTTATGATTATTATGATCTTCTGTGACTTTACCGGATTGGATTGCATTTATTGACAGCTGTTGTTCCTCAGCCCTTTTCATTTTTTAAATTCTTCGCTGCTTGAGCAATTCTCTTATGCTCACACTTCTCTGTCCCTTCATCCTCTGTTCCTGTTGCTGCCCCTGTGCTCTTTGTTGGCTCTACCACATTCATGTTTCATGCTATGGAAGCACCACCACATTGCTACTCTTCATTTCTTGTGTTCTTACTCTTACGGCTTTATTAGCAGTCTACAATTTAATCTGTTCATATTTATCACCTGCCTGTGACTTACTTGAGATGCTAATCCTTTATAAATGAGTATTAAATAGAACTTTATTCTTATAAAGTTTTCCATTACATAGACTTCATTAAATGTCTAAAATGTCTATGAATACGTTACATGGAATCTCTTTGAACCTTGTAATTATATTTTATGTAAAAATCTGTGTAAGTATTTTGAAAGTTTTAACTTTCCCTGTAACTTAATAACTCAATCTCCTACACCTTACTCATTTCCATAACATTTATTGGTCAGTGCTTGGTGGTCTGCCTATTTTTTGGGGCAATTATCCTCACAGTAAAGAATTTCTTACTAAAACTTGAAACAGATAGAAGGTGCTGTAAGGTCTTCCTGAAGCCTATTCTGTAGACTGAACAGCCCCAACTCTCTCAGCCTGTCTTCATAGCAGGAGGTGCTCCAGCCCTCTGATCATCTTGGTGGCCCGCCTCTGGACTCCTTCCAACAGGTCCATACCTTTCTTGTGCTGGGTGCCCCAGAGCTGGATGCAGCACTGCAGGTGGGGTCTCACCAGAGCAGAGCAGAGGGGCAGAATCACCTCCCTTGACCTGCTGGCCACGCTGCTTTGGATACAGCCCACGATTAGTGTTGGCTTTCTGGGCTGTGAGTACGCATTGCTGGGTCATAGTGAGCCTTTTGATCACAAAAAAGTCCTCCTCTCAAAAGCTAGTCTTGGTCCATTCTCCACATTATTAATTTCCAGAAGTTAAATTCATATAATTAAAACTTAACTGGAAAATGACTGTCAAGCTTTTTAGCTTGTTTTTGTTTGCTGTGTAAATAAGAATAGGAGTCTCAAGATCTATACATGCAAGTAGATAGTTGCATCTGTGGATGAAGTCACAGGGTGGGAGAGGTGCAGTTATGGACCTGGCTTATGTGAGCTAATTTTGGTATGCTTAGTGTCACCAGCCATATGCTGTCTTAATGCTTGTCATTATGTAGAAGTGCATTTGCACTGGGCAAAACAGCATCTCCTACCAAAGAAGGAGTTTTTGCTCTCCCTTCTTCTTGCATACTGGCATAGAGTCATGGCTTTCTGATTCTCAACTTATGAACAGTTTACTTTAGAAATGGAAATACTTCCATTTCATGTTTCTAGAGTGTAAAATCTGGCAAACTCTCTTCAGGGATTTAGCCTTCAGTTTAGGTGTAAATTTATCTTGTGGGAATTAAGTCGCTCTGTATGTTAAACAATATTTAATATTCCATACAAGAATCAGTTTAAAAGATATTAAGGTAATATTGTTACCCTATCAAGAAACAGGGAATTCACCATGTGAATTCACCTAGTTAATTCACCTTGTGAATTTGCATCATGTCGTGTGTGTTCTTTTAATTAGTCATTGCATGCTCTTTTTTGGTAAGCAACTGTAATATCCTTCAAAGTGTTAGTGTTCTACAATTTCAGCGTCTTATATTATTATTTTTTTTAATCTACGTGACTTCATTGTTTTAATGGTTCAACACCTTTATTGAGATAGTGAAATCTCTTCCTGTGGACATTAATCATTAATTCTTCTGTTCATATTGACATAGAAAATTTATTAAATCCAAAACAGCAGCAGTAGTAGTAGTAGATGTTGTTGTTATCTGAACTGGGTTACTAATGTTAGTGTAGATAAGGCTTCCTCTTCTAATGGTGTACGGGCCAAACCCAGCCTATGGGAGCCAGAAACATGGACATGCCTTTGTGTTGATGTTCTTGGAGTGGGATAAGAATGTTATTGGAAACCACAGAAGGACCACTATACTTCCTTTCTTTTTCTGCTGTAGTCACTGCATACTAATATCTCTACTTTCCTACCAGAATGGCTTTGTGTTAGTTGGAGTGAGCCTCAGCATTATTATCTAAGTGGCTTCAGTATTGTGGAGTGAGGGTGTGTTTGTACACACATTATGTCATACCTTGGCTCTGTTTGACTTTCAGCTATCTGCAGGGAAATTTGCTGCACTACCAGCAAAAAATAAGGATAGACTGGGCAGGACATAGAAACAGACCATGAGTAATGGTCAGCAGCATACTCTAATCTCAGCTATCTTCACCTTTATATGATATAAATGAAAGAGGACTAAATGAAGAGAGAATACAGACGACATGGGGACCTCTAATATATCATGTGAGAAAGAATAGTTGTATGTTTTGCCTCTGGCACTCTACCTTTAAAGATATTGAAAAGCCCTTTTTTTTTAAAGTTGACAGTATTTGTTCTTGTTGAGTTCATTTTTTAAGCCATAGACTTCAGCTGCTTAAGACTGGTATATGCTTGCTAGCTTGAAACATTCAGTCAAAATAAACAAATTGACACTACTTTGGCTACAAGAAATGTATTGCCATTATTATGAAGTTAATTGAGAATTTACTAAAACCTTTTTTTAGGTATTGTCCTTCCTGCAAAAATGATTCTAATGAAGTTGTAAAGGCTGGAGAAAAGCTCAAACAGAGTAAAAAGAAAGCAAAGATGCCATCTGCCAGTACTGAAAGCCAGAGAGACTGGGGAAAGGTAGAGTGTGTTTTAGAAATAGCTGTTACTCTGATTGTTCATACTTGTGCCACATCTATAATTCTGCTTATATGTGCACTACGCAAAATTCACTGGGTTGCACAGACGACAAGACAATGTTTAATCCTGCCCACTATCTGCTCGCAGTTAAAACAGTGGAAGAAGTATTAAAGTGACTAGAGGTAAAAACAACAACAAAAAAAAGACAACCCCCAACTTCCCTCCCAAATCCATAACCACATATTACTTAATTTAACATTTCTTTTAACGATTGTTAACATATTTTATAGTATGTGTTTGTTATAATAGACAGATTTCATGAACTCTGCATTGAATTTGCAAATAGTCTTCAATATTGTAATACTGATTCATTTTGTCTGGTGTATTTTTAGGGCATGGCCTGTGTTGGTCGCACTAAGGAATGCACTATTGTTCCTTCAAATCATTATGGGCCTATACCTGGTGTTCCTGTTGGGACAACCTGGAAATTCAGAGTTCAGGTATGTTGTTTCAATATTAGCTTCAGTTGAAGGAAGTAGGAATAATAATGAATGGTTTGGGCACTAAAATAAATTAAAATTGACAATTGCCATTTTCACCAGGACTAAGTAAAGCAAATACACTATGATTTCAATATTGAAAGTGGTGCCAATAGTAGTGAAGGTTGAAATATACTGATTTTACCATACAATTTAATGGTAATCTCCTAAAGATTTAGGAGAAGCATATTTCACATGTTGAAATTTTAACTGACATACTTAGTAAATAGAGTCAAATATTTTCTGGAGAGTTTACTTCACATGAACTGATTATCCCATACTGAGTTGTAGACTGCAGATTTTGAAAACATTATGTAGTATCACTGTGAATTGACTCTGTAGGTGTTTTTGGTCATATGTAATGGATGCCCAAATCTGGTTTTAGGCTGATGAATAGCTTAAACCAGTGCAAGCCTGTACTGCTACTGAAATTCACTGTATATTCAGCTTTTGGTGTTTTTTTGAACTGTCCCGTTTTCTGTTTCAAATATTCCTTAGACTCTGTGGTAAACTGGATTGGTAAAAAATTGGCAGAAAAACAATCCCATCTGCGGTAGAAGGGAGGCTAATTTTCCCAGTCCGTTTCACATTTTGGTTATGTAAGCAGAGTGCCAATACTTAACGGGGCAGGAAAAAACAAAGCAGGGAGGATGGGAGAGCTTCATTTCGTGCTAATACTGATTTTTTTTTGGTGGTTTTGAAGTGTTCAGCAAGCTACAAATTTCCTCCCTTTTTCCCCAGCCTGATCCAATTGCAATGATTTTTGGGTTATCTTTCTTTTTTTTACTGTTGTTTTTAGTCATGGAAATGCATATTTCTTTCTTTTTTTTCTAAACCATTTAATTCTTTGTCTCTTGCATGTGTAAATGATTGTAACTGAATGTTTTCTGTCACATTTGGAAGAGTAAACATGAGTTTTTAAACTGCTTGAGGAGGGGCAAGCCAAAAATCAAAAGCCTCTTCTGATTTGTTTTATGAACTTTTCATAATTTGCCTTCTTTTTGTTGGCTGCCAGATTATGTAAAGTCTAATAAGTAAGAGAACTTTCTAAAATCACTTAGGCAAACTCAAAGTATCAAAATCAATTTTTATTTTCACTGCTTCAATAATAATTGGAATTACTAATGTTTACCTTTTTGTTAGGAATTCTGTTGGTAACACAAAAGCTTTTCAGATATTTCTAGCACTGGTAGGGAAAAAGAAACAGAATTCGAGTGCTACTTCTGTCAGAAAATATGTCAAAAAATGTCAATTTGTATATATATGTGGACTAGATATCAAAAGACAACTACCATTTCTGCATAACTAATTTATTTTGGGTACAAATTAAATACTTAGTCTTTTTTTTTAAAAGAGTGAAATACTTTCTACATAGAAAGTTAAAATACAATTTTTTCTCATATGAACTAGTTTTTTTAATAAGAAAGTGAGCTTGTCTCAGCAAATCCATGAGAATTTAGAGACTGTAGTTTCTTTATTTCTGATTTGCATGGTTTTTTAATGGCACAAACTCTCTTTCCCTAAAAGGAAATTGACTAAGTATTGCTTCTGGAGTGAGCATCTGAAGACCATCTTTGGCATGAGTTACTTACCAGAGTTCATCTTTGGGGTGAATCACCCACCAGAAACCTAAATTTAGTTGATAAAACCTGGAAATGAAAAGAAGGGAGGGAGGAATCAATTAAAGGATGTTTAATACAATGGGAAAGAAGAGCTCAATAGTGGGGCCTTTTAATCCAGCATACTCATAAATGATCTGGAAAAACTGGCAAATACCAGATTAAGTTAAGTGAGACTGCTAAATTATTGTGGATAGTAAACATGGGTCTGGGAACAGTTCTAAGTACATAATTCATAATTGGCTTTCAGCACTTCTTGTTGTTTAGCAAAGAGGTATTTTAAAAGCTAATTTTGAAAAATATTTTGGTTTAATACCCAATAGTGATCAGAAAAATAAATTAAGTACTAAATTATCATGAAATGAAGGGTCAGGAAAATAAAATACATTATTATGAGCAAAAATCAGGATGATTAAAGGAATGGAATGGTTTTAATTCATTTGGAAAATGTTAAAAATTTTGTGGGGTATAGATGACTTCAAAATGTACAGTATAAAAGAAGTGGGACCAATATACATACTTCTGTAATGTCAAATTTACAAATTTGTAATGTCAAATTTTGTAAAATGCTCATGAAAAGAATGTCAGCTGTTCACTCCAAAGTGACTGAAAGTGGTAATAGTTCATATGACAAATGGTACTGCTGTGAACTCTTCTATCTTTTCAATACTATGAATCCAAAGTTTTAAATAGTGTAGGAAGCCACAGGCTGCTGGATGCTGAGAAATTGTGCAAGGAAGTATTATTGTGTGCTTGCATAGTTTACATACTGTGCACAGCTTTAATCTGTTGTTTAAAAGTGCATTTTTGACTAGCTGGATCTTTGATGTATTGTATTATGAAATTTCAAGACTATAGCAGAAGAATATAGACTTCCATGAAAGTTGCTTGGAAGTGTAGGTTGGGAAAAGGAGTTCAGGACCGCAAGAAGCAGAATGAGAAAAATAGGCAAGATCAAGGTCCAGAAGAAGATATGAAGGTAGAAAGAAGTATTGTAATTGGTTTTATGCTGGAAACCTTCATTCCATCAGCAGTATTTTTGGCATCACATACTAAGAAAATACAGAATTTAACATACAATCTCTTTTTTATTAATAAAAGTTGTTTATGAGGTTTTTTTTAATAATCAGTAGTTTGAAACCCTTATTAAATAAATCTTTGTGGGAGATGCTCCAACAGACTTTAATTATGTTGCCAGATTATGATACAGCTGCAGCTTTCAGGTGATCACCTTGCAGATTACTTGAGCGTTCATTATCAGAGAGTTATCCTGATTGGAGAACTAGTCTATGGTCCATATGCTGTTGCAGTGGCTTCTTGTCTTCCCTTAGGCCATGTGATAATTAATATTCCGCTCTGCTGGTTACATTTATAGGGTGTTATCTTAAAAGTCCCTGGCAAAATGATTTTTATATTGGGAGCTTCCTTGGTTAAAAATTGTAAAATATTACCAAACTGGCAGATCTCTTTCTGCTTTGAATTGTTCTAAATGACTGTGCAAGTGAAGTATAGCAGTGAGTACAGTCTTAGGTAGTGCTTATGGAAAAAATCTTGGAGATTTTTCCCAAAAAAAAAAGTGTACATTTACATCTTCCAACGTCACCAGTGTTGTACATTGTCCTGCTGGTTTTATGACTGTTCTTACTTTTAGCTTTTCTTCCTCAAAAAACAGTGGAATTCACACCTTTAATGGCAGTCTTACATTAACTGTTGACACAGAAACCTCTGTACAATATCTTAAGTAGAAAATTAGTTGCTAAAAGTGGTTGTAAATGACTGGGTCTTTGGAAAAAATTGCTAGAAACTTGCTTTTTTCTGTTTCCAGGTGAGTGAAGCAGGTGTTCACAGGCCGCATGTTGGTGGAATCCATGGACGCAGCAATGACGGAGCTTATTCACTTGTACTAGCTGGGGGATTTGAAGATGAAGTGGTATGTCATTCATGCAAGCAATGGTCTTGCTGTTCTGATGCATCAAATATATCATGGTTATATTTCTTGTTTATTCTAAAACTAATGTTTAGGCAGATATGACTATACTACTGATAAATTAAGTAGTTCTTAGTATTTTGGAGAGAAAAATCTTAGCAAATCCCAAAGAATGCATATGTTCAGACTTACATTCAAGCAAAACATCAATTACAGCTGGATTTGACGTTGTTTAAGGTAGTTACATTTCAGTATACTTCTGGAGTCTGAATTTAGCATAATACAAAATCTGAATGTGTAATTATATGCAAATAATATGTTTTATGTTCTGCTTTGCTCATGATTTAATTACATTCTAAATAGTATTCTAAATATGTGATACATTTATTTTAATGAAGCAAGAATAAAAGATTTATGTTACTTGTATTATGAAGTTCTGAAGGTTCTTGGCTCTTGCTAATGAGCACTTTCAGAACTTCTTAGCAAAGTCTCAGAATTTTGTACTATGACCCTTAAAGGTGCTGGGAAAAAGTTCTTCTTTGATGTTAACATATAAGTAGAGCAACAAAACCATTATGCTGCTAAACAAAACAGTAACTACTTTCCGTTAACATCTCATGGTGTTGACCAACATTTATTTATGAAGAGATTACTGTTTTCTTCAATTAAATAATGTTTACACAAGCTTCATCCCTTTCTACAGTTCCAGTCTATCAGGTGGAGTTTTGAATCAGGCATCAAGTGAAGGATAATGCAGTAAGCAACCAGCTTTTTTAAAACACTCATAGCTGTCAGTCATAAAGAAAAGGTCACTGAAGAAAAAAAAATAAGCACATGAATGAAATAGCATCAGAATGTAACATATTCTTTGCCAACAGCATCCACCAGCTGCTGCTGCTGCTGCAGAGTATTGCCTCTGAAGAAGTGTGTGTGTCTATTTGAACAAGTGGCATGAGGAGGTACTTGGTGTTAGGATATGGTGTCCTTAGTGTCTACCCCAGCCCAAGCTCTCACACCCTAAGAACACTGTTGCGCAGTAGTTGTATCTGCTGTGCTGGGATGCTGCAGACTCCTTTTTTATTCTTTTTGGTGGTGGTACTGATGTCCCCCTATTTCTGAGGTGGTAATTATTCAATCCAAAATATTTTATGAACTTAATTAGATCCTTTGCATTTCTTTTCAGTTCATCTAAGTGATGTTATGACTATGTGTTTTTGTAGACACATAAGTACTGTCATAGTCTAAAGGATATAAGTAATTTTGAAAAGGCACAGTAAGGGAGGAATGTTGCAGAAAATACCATAAAAACTTGTATGAATGTCAGGTTTTTTCTCTTTTCTAAACTAATAATACAAAGAATTTTTTCCCCAGTTACATTATTGAAATTAATTTTTCTTCTGTTCTTCTTTCATATGCCAGATTTTATTTTCCAATTTACTTCCATTTTCCATGGTTATTTGGAAAAAGTTGAGATTAAACTACTGTAAGAATTTGCACAGAAAAATCAAGTTCTGTACTTACAAGCATCCTAAGTACACTATCTAATTAATTTGATAAGTGAAACTTTTAAATAAAAATACAGGTAAAAACCTTTGCTCACATCTATTCACTTCATTGTATGAGTACCAAGAAGAGAAGTCTCTTGAATTTCAATGGTACAACAAAGGTATTTGTGTGTAAGTTTTTATAAAATTGAAGAATAAATGCATTTTGGAAAAGTGTTATACTATATGTTTGTAAACTTTGTGCACTATTTATGCACACTGCTGATGTGTGTTATCTTAATGCTCTTCTTATGGCTTTAAATCAACAAAACCACACTTTGGGGTAAAATAATTGCAAAAATACATTGCAGGAAACAGAATTCACTGTCTAGCTTTCAGATCATGACATTTTTATGCCATGCCTTTAGAAACTTATAATTCTGTATACCCAGAATTGTCTCCAGTTTTGCTGAAGTTGGGGTATTCTGGATGTACTGGAGAGCTCATTAATAACAAGTTTTGTCAGTTCTGTCAGATCTACCCTTGAGATTGAGAGCCGGTACAGGCCTAACTTATAAAATGAGCATTTGGTCAAATTGTTTTGCACATGAAGCTTTATCCTCATTTCTAATTACATGCATGTAACATATTTGCACATTAATCTCCTTTGAATTTTAGTGTCCAGTTACATGGCTTACCTGTAGTTATCTTTTATTTTGACTATATTATTATTGCTGGTCTCCTGGTATTGCTTTGATAGTGACCAAAATAGGAACATAAGATGAAGAAATTGAGAAGTCTTTCAGTAATTTATAATATAAGAATTATTTCAGAACAGAGTAACATTTATAGACTAGATACTGGATGCTAGCACTGATTGTGCAATCATAGTGTTCATTATGGACATATTCTGATTTGTCTGTTCATCAAATCAAGCAGCTGAAGAAATTTAACTTTTATATTGAAAACCTGCCCTCTTATTTTGTGTTATTGTATTAGGTTGAAACTGCTGTTTATTGTCAAAAGTTTCAAGATTCATGTTTCTGCTGGTAGTGAGGTAGTGTTGTAAAGATGGTAAATTAATTGTGTGGTGTGCTCTAGTTTAATACAAACAAAAATAATTTCTTCTCAAAGTGTTGTTGCACATAGGATTATATGGGAAATCTTGGAACTGAGATTCAGAATCTCATGGAGAATAATAGTGTGATCATTCATATCTTCTTATAAAAGATTCTGAGACAAGAGAAGAAAATAACTCTAATGACTCAAAAGGGATCCCAGGCAATATACTCATTGTTTAGGCTTGTTGATATTTCATACCAAACCCGTTCAGTGCCTGGAATGTAGTACTGCAAACCACTTCATTAAATGAATATCTAACAGGAAGTGCATGTCTTAGATTTTCCATGCATTGCTTTAACTAGTATTTAGTAGGCTAATTAGATTAGTCATATAGATTGCAGGATTTTTTTTCCCCTCGAAAAGCCAATCAATTTTGGGATCTCCAGCTGAGAGCCAATGATAACCATAATTTAAAAATATTGTCTCTAAGAACTGTTATGTCGCCTGAGTAAACTCACACTACAGGAAACTGTCTTTTACCCAAAAAGGCTCTCTGTCTTTGGTGAACCTGCTTCGAAGTTGTAATGGATTTTGGATGGAGCAAAAGATAGTTAATCCACACTGGGTAGCCTGAATTGTTTACATATTAATGTTTGGTTTAAAAGTCTGGTAATCCACCATTTTGACACTGAATGTGGAAAGGAGTAAGAAAAACCTCAAAGAGGGATTAATATACAGTAGTTATCTAGGACTTCAGTTTTTTATTATGTTGCCTTACTTCCATCATTGGTTAGCCACCTTCTGCTGTTTTCTGCTTTGAAGCTCTCATTCCTACTGTTCAGACATGTAGGTGTGTAGACATGTAGCCACGTAGACCACTAAAACAGTGAAATGATGAAATGTTTTCATTTAACTTCACTCAAATGGTGAAATGTTTTCATCGTGGTGGAATGTGCTGTGAGACTGCTAGGTTCTTGCTGTCAGGGGTGGCTGTGGGGAAGACTCAGAAAGACCAGTTATGATGTATTCAGGCTCTGCACCTAGTGCAAGGGATTCTTATTGATTTGCAAATGAAATTTGTAATTTAGCCCTTCTCTTTCAACTGGCACCTTTTACTGCAGTGCTAAACCATGAAATTATCAAAAATAAATTACACAATAGGCATACCAATTTTGTGAGCACTTTATGCATACAGAGTTTAATGGAGATGAATGATGACATGATTCAGTTTCAGATATCCCTGCTACTACAGAAAGATAATGCTTTCAAATGTAATTGCTTGATAGTTAATATTTGACTTGGATTTAATAACTTCATTTTAAAAGGCTTAATGCTTTTTTATTTTGCTTTTTCATGTAATCAAATTCTTAGCTTTTATTCATCACATTTTACTGAGGTGAAAACAGATGAATTGAGGGATTGATGAAGTGATGACATTTGGGGATTTCTTGTATCAAGAAAGCCAATTAGACATGGTTTCTTCGTTGTTCAGACTGAAGGTTGGAGCTCATCTAGAAAATCTGTTTATGTTTGTAACAGCCTATTACTGATAAGTACAACTTTTGCGTTATCTGTTGAAACCAAACTTTGGAATCTGAGCATAATAACAGAGGTGTTAATGGAAAGAGGAAACAAATGAGAGCTATCTCAAAATAGCTGATATTCTAGCAACTTGAAATAGCTGATATCCCTGTCAGCTGGTGCATAAAAGCAATCCATAGAAATAATGTGGTCAAATGATTCAATGGAACTCAAAATCTTACTTTCTTCATTCTACATTATTTCTTTGTTAGATTTACAACTGATTACAAAACAACATTGGATAGTGGAGTATGGTTTAATACAACTGACTGTCTGCTTGGGCTGACTGTCTGCAGCTTCACTGGCTTGTAGTACTAGAGCTTTAGGCTTGTTTTCCACTCACATCCCTCAGTATGAGATACTGGTTCAATGCTACTGTGGCTGAAGTTCGTTTGCTCTGTCATATGATCAAACTTTACAAACAGGACAGTTAAGAAGTAACTTTATGGACACAACACAATAAAAAGGGACATACAGAAGGCATTAAGAGAAGACAGAATAACAAAATTCTTACTAGCTGTTGAAAGACAGTTTTGGTGCAAGGAAGTGGAATTAAGCTGTGGAAAGCAGAAGAGAAATGGCAGAATTATATATTTTAAGGTAAGAAAATGGGGAGAATGTAGGAAGAAGGGAAGGGAAAAGATAAGATATATATAGACATCATAATTCCTTTTGCCATATGTTTTCTTTAATTGTTGAACTACTGTCTTCAGTTCTGCTTTCTGATCCTCTTGAGGCAAAAAGAGCTTTACCTGTCTCATACTGGCTCTCAGTTGAAAGTTATTGTAGGTGGTAGGAAGATCCTGTATTATCTATCTATCAGATAGAACTCAAAACTGTTGAGAAATTTTTTAATGACTCATTACTCTCAAATCATCCCAAATAATAAGTTGTGAATATTCCTGTCATACTTCACTTTAAAAGTAAAACACCATAAGCCAAATGGAAGTAGGTACTGTAGATTTCCAGTTATGTCTCTGGAGTACCAGTGTCGCTGTTTCACTTCTGCTTGTCATGGGCTACATTCATATCCACATTTATTGTACTCTAAGGACACTTGGTCTGTGCATCACTTACGCTTGCTTTTTTCTATTTTCATTCTCTACAAGCACTTATGAGTTCTCCTGAGCTTTCTTCCTCTCCTGCTTCAGAGTTGCTCTTATATCAGAGGTTCAAATGTCCTCCCATTTCTCTTCATCCAGCCTAGATCAGTGGCAAGATCTCTGTCATTTCCTTTCAATTCTAGGGAACTTTGTTCCCTCAAATCCTTTTTATTTTTTGCCCCTGGTGTATCTGATATGAAATAAGGGAGTATAGTTCATCTAGAAAATAAAGCAGCAGTGAGTCTTACTTACATTGGAGGATGTTAAAAGGAGTCATCCTCTTGTAACTTGACCTGTGACACTTACGCTCTGTAAGTGTTCCAATTATCTTCTGTTGTCCTTCCTCTGGATTTTATGCATAGAGCACTTTGTTAATTAAAGAGAAGCAAATGTAGCCTATGAAGTGTGGGATATGTTCAGGAGGTGAGCATGTATGCATAGGCCTTTTATCCATACTATCTATTCAAGCACAATGTTTTCAGTTTGTCTTTGGTTAGACTACCACCAGAGAACCACTCAGTCCTTCTCTGAAGATACTGGAAATTTTTTGGGTTTTGGCCATTTACATTTATCCCATTTTCCATAGAAGTGTGTGCAAGTAGGAATACTGTTGCATTTTGTACATTCTCTCTTGAGTCTTTTTTACTTAAGTCTATAGCAATTTGTCCTTGATTAATGTTTTTCTGTTATGCCAATAAATAGAACTTTTGGTTTTTAAAGATTATTTTAATAGAGTAAGTAGACTGTTTTAAGAACACAGATTCCAGAGTTTATACATGTCTTTGCTAGGTTTTGAGTATACTTTTTAACTTCACTTTCATTTTATTATGAGCAGATAACTGCAGCTGAATTTCTGTTAGGTTTTCCCTACACAAAATAAAATGAACCTAATTTCTATAATTTAACTATGGCCTTGTTCAACCAGCATTTCTCTTTCTAACTTTCTCTTTTTCTGCTGTTGTCAGTCATGAAATATGTGTAACAGTCTTGCACTGGATCCTAAATAATGTCTGACTTTTAATAGTGGTAAGAAATTGACTGAATTTTATTATTGCATAGATGTTCAGAATTTTGCTATGAAAATTCATATAAACATTGTTTTCCTATTAAATGTTTATTTTCTACAATTGCTACATGCTTTGTATCAAATATACATCTCCAAAGAAATAACACATTAAATCTATGAGTACTGTATATATTTATATATTTCTGGAAATACATTAATTTCCCAGGGGTAATATGAAATTCTGTGACAGCCTTTGTACAGGAAGTAGAAATACAGGCTTTACTTAAGTCTATGTAGATTTTGACTGTTTTCACATATCATGATAAAAGATTTTATCAATCTTCCTTCAATTTCATGAAAATTCTATATAGGAGCTATAGTACAGAATTATTTTAGCTTACAAAATACGAATCTAAATTATTTTAAACTCTTACTGATTCAGAAGAGTTGGGATTGCTATTTCATGAAAACACCTGCCTTGTACATAGGGCAGCACTGTATGTAGTTACTAGCACTGAGCTCCTAGCACAAGCTGAGGTGACTGATGTTATCCATCTAAGGTATTTATTATGTTTTTTACAAACATGATAATCTTGTAAACTCAATGAAACCTCAAGAGCAAATAGCCAGTTGCTAGAATATGTTCCCTTCCTCAGATTTTTTTTTTCTCCAAAATAGCATTATAAAAAATGCAGAAGTAACATTTTTTAAAGCAGGCAATTTTTTAATCAGAAGTTTTTGGTGAAGAGGTTACATCTAGACCAGTAGTTTTGTGTGCTGGTGCAGGTGCTGTAGGATGGTGATACTGAAATTGAAAACATGTCTTTCATGTCCCAGATTACAGTTTTTCTCTGAGTAAATAGAACAAAAGAGGTTGCTCTTTTTTTTTTTTTTTNACTTTACTTTGGAGCATTAAACCAAAGGATAATCTTCTTGCACAGGATCGAGGAGATGAATTCACTTACACTGGGAGTGGAGGTAGAGATCTTTCTGGCAATAAAAGAATTGGAGAACATTCATTTGATCAGACACTAACACACATGAATAGGTAAGTTTTGAAGATAAAATTTGAAAGTATTCCAAAACAAAGAGTTGGGTTGTAGTGCTTTAATTTAAAACCAACATTTCACTGTATTTTTTCACTCCTGTGTTGTGTTTGTAAACAGCAATTCCTCTTGCTGCTAAGAAGCATTTTATCAAGCATTACATTTTGTTGCTTTAAAGGAACACACATCACTGGAATAAATTGCTGTGTTGCTGTTGCAGCTTGCAGTCACACTTCTGTTTGAAATTGTTCTGCAGTCACCCTCAGAAGACTCTGTTTTAATTAAATGAGAAGTTTGTCAAAACTCTTGAGCAGAAGTTTTCTAATTATGGGTGTTTGTTTTTTTGAGTTTCTTCTCCAGCAGTAAATCAGTTATAAATTTAAATAGGAAGAAAGCATGTTAATTTTCACATGATGAAAGAAATATTTTCTATTTTACTAGCCCTTTCTTCATCATATTTTTCTATGAAAAGCAAGGAATTAGGGTGCTGTTTTATCAAAATAGGCTTGAAAGAGAACATATATCCTGAGGAAGAATTAGACATCTGCTTGATGTGTTTTTCCATCCTCCAAAAGCCTGCCTGAACAAAGAGTACTCCATTCTTTTCTGTTTCTAAGAACATAATCTATTACGCAACTGACCTCTGAACACCTGTGGGATGCTGAGAGTCACTGAGAACTTTTGTTTGCCAGGTCTGCATTTATATATGTTCTGCTGCTCTCAGACAGACTGGAGAGGGATTCTTTCAAGCTGTCTAGAGGAGAAAGAGGAAAAGCCTGACTTGGCTGCTGAGAAAGGAGAGGGAGGGGGTATGTGATGTGAAAAAGGACAAGGAGGGAAGAAAGATGGAAGTAGTTTTAAGCAATAGCTTTACAAGCATATTTAGTCAATAGAGCAAAGTTGTTTTGGGAAACAGAACTAAAAGCTGGAGTCCTTAAGTGTCAGCATTTCTCTGCTCTTAGCAAATGAGAAATCCACATGCAAAACTACTTAGCTTTGAAGGCATTAGTGCACATGGAGTAACAATGTGCTGCTCTCATTTATTCAGCTTGATACAAGTTCTCAAGCACTTTGATTCAGAAGATTATGATGCTTCCATGTAGTCAAATCTGTATTGGTTTTGCTTGTCCAGATAGTTTTACAAGTTTTGTTTTTATATGGGAAACATTTTTAATGTTGGCATAGTGTTCCTCTTACTGTTCTCTATAAAGTGGGTTCTATACTTGTGCCATGTCTGTTTATAACCCATATTATTTCTTCCTTTTTGAGATCCATCATATGGATTATTGCTGATTCTGAAGGGCTGTCAATCTCTTCAAGTCAGGCTGTGGTAGTAGAAATACTGTTTCTTGTAGCAGCTTGTTCTTACTGTCTTTCTCTAGGTTTCTAGAAGAGGGTCTTCATGGGTGAAGGAGTTTGCTTGAGTTAGCTAGTATGATTCTAAATCCTTCTCTGAGGTATTTTTAGTATCATGTGTGAGAGGTATGGTACTTAGAGCTTTTCTGAATAGTTATTATGTACTTTTTTCTCTATATGTTTTTGATCATATTCATTACTTTTGTGTACACACTTAAAAAGCCTTGAAGTCTGTTGATGGGGGACAGCAATAGGGAAAGTTTGTCTTTTGTTATAATTTTAATTTCCTCAATGCTATTTAGGAAAGCATTATTTTTAAAAATGAAGAATATTAAGTCTAAAAGGATTAGTTTGTTTTATCTAGGAATTTCAGATGAGTTTTCATCTGGAACCTAGACAACAAAATATTTTGTGTTCCCATCTTTTTTTCTTACCATGCAGTGTGACATGGACCTCATTTCTTCCATGAATTCTGCTAAAAAACATACTGAAAAAGTCTATGCTGCTTGATAAAAGAAAATTAGACAAGAGAAACACATATGACTTAATTATGTTAGCTCTCGAAACTCTGTTGGGTGAAACAATGTCGCTTATGAAGACTTTAAATGTCTTTCTAGGGCATTGGCCCTTAACTGTGATGCCCCACTGGATGACAAAAATGGCGCAGAGTCAAAGAATTGGAGAGCTGGTAAGCCAGTCAGAGTAGTGCGCAGTTCAAAAGGACGGCGGATCAGCAAATATGCCCCAGAGGAAGGCAACAGATATGATGGCATTTACAAGGTATTCTGAGCTCTACGACATAAAATTTCTCATCAGCTGTTTCTAAAAAGCCTCAAATGTGTTAGTCTTTACATTCTTCATTATTACTTGAAAGAAGCAGTTCTTTTTTCTTTACTGTGGTTTTCAGCTTTAGTTTATTCTACAAAGTGAACCAAGATGAAATTATTCAGAGCAGTGATAATAGAACATCATCTGTAATAGGATGTATAAGGTTGAATATGTAAGCTGCTTTGCATGTGCTTACCGAGTTAAATTCATTCCTGGAAATCAGATTATTTCATTATTTCTTCAGTTCTTCCAGCTATATCCTAGCCTTTTGTATCTTTAAAGACTTCTTAGTTTCTGAAACAAAGGAGTATGCCTTTTAAGAGCACTGTATTTATAAGAAATACAAAAATTTCACACCTGTGGGAAGAACTAGTGTATATAATAATAATAATGTATAAATCAGTCTTCTCATTTCTTCTCTAACAATTAAAGTACAGCGATGTGCACGTATTTGGCTTCTGAGAAAATCATGGCAGTAATTTTATATTGTTCTTTAGGTGGTGAAATATTGGCCAGAAATTGGAAAATGTGGATTTTTAGTTTGGCGCTATCTTCTGAGGAGAGATGATGTTGAGCCTGCACCTTGGACTTCAGAAGGAATGGAGCGGTCAAAGAAGCTGGGTCTAAGTGTACAGGTTGGTATCAGGTCTAGGACAGTTGTTTTTATTCTTAGTTTGATTAAACAAGTTCAAGAGAAAGAAATCAGTTAAATTAAAGCTCCCTTTTTTTTCTTGTACTTCACTGTGGTGACTTTTAATACTAAAAATCCCTACGGATTATCTACAAATTGAAAGAATTTTGTAGTAGTGACACAGCAGAAGGAACTGCAAATGAAGCTTTCTGCCCTAGCAGGAAATTGCTTTGCATATGTAGACTGGAAATCAGAATTTGTGCCCAGTTTTGTGATTCTTAGGCTAGAACAATTTTTTCTACAAGTGACTAGTCTGCATTTTAATATATTTTTCCCTTCATGTGACTGAGAAGTTTGTATTCATAGTGTATTTTAGACACAGAAATAGGGTGACCCATGAAAATTTTGGCATTGTAGAATCCATGAAAGATGGAAAGATGGAAAGAATTAACATCCATTCTTGGCAAGGCAATGGTACATTTTACAGCATACTATCATCTGCCTGATTTGTATAGTTTGTAAGCACATAGTTTAATACTGCTGAGTGTGGATTAGATTCTTCAACTTGACTATGTTTTCTTAATGATAGATACTAATTTAAATGTTTTCTCCATCACATAGAATTTTAAAATTATTTTGTAATTTTTGTACTGTGTAGTCAAAGTCTTGTAGAAGTTAATCCTTTTGATATTTGGTTATGCCTGTATGCCAGTGATTTTTGTTTTAAATCTGTGCTTTCTAATTTTAGTACCCAGAAGGTTATTTGGAAGCCATGGCTAGTAAGGAGAAGAAAGATAAGGTTAAAAAGCAAACTGTGAAACAGGAGCCAACCAGCCAAAGTAACGGAAACCAGAAAAGGACAATTGATGATGGTATTTCTTTCTACTTTTTTAACATTCATCAGCACAGTCTGTCATGTCATAATTTCTAAGCAATGAAATCTTTGCAGAAGTGTGAGGTTGTTTGGAATACTAATGTAAATTAAAAACCACATGCTCTGTAACTAAGTAGTGGTGTAGGGGTCTTAATCCTTTTTACTACTCCTACTGTGTTTTTTCTCTTAAGCTCTGCAAAAAATTAACATTCTTCTGTGCAACTGTGTGCTGCAATCCAAAACAATAATGAGCAGTATGAGTTGGAGTAGGAGTTTGCTTGCTGTATTTCATGAATGTAATCCATGTTAATCCATGTTTCCTTCTAGGAACAGTTCTGTCTTTCCTTTCTATTAGTTCTGACTAACATGGTTGTTACTGTATCTGATGGTCATCATCTAAAGCAGGTATAGAGGAACCTACGAATGCACCCAAAGCCATGAGGATGGGAGATGGGGGGAAAGGAGAAGCTTTCCAGCTGACCCAAGAGCAGCAATGGCTGATTAGAGAAGACTGCATGAACCAGAAGCTGTGGGATGAAGTACTCGCTTCTCTTAAGGAAGGACCAGTACGTTTGTTGCATGTGTAGTTTTAATTGTTTGTCTTTTTTTATATTATTAGGGGAAATCTTGAATCCATCTTAAAACCTCATTTGCTTGTTGAACTTTTGCTAAATACAGACTGTGTAGCATTGCTTTTATTTGTACAACTTATATTTCACAAAAATAAGCCTTGCTTGTGCAATTTGCTCTTGGTGCATGGGTTAATGCCGCCATAATAGAGATCTTTTCTTGCTCAAAAACCATCTTGAAGTTAAAGACGGGTTTTTATTTATTTTCATTTTTGAAGAGAGCATGTTTTCTCTGAAATAAGAAATGTATTTGTATGCTGTGCTGATGTCAGAAATCAGACATGAAAAAGATGGTTTTAGTCACTACTTTTTGTGTAGGCAGAAAATAATTTTATGACAGGTTGCCCGGAGACATATGTCCCATCCCTGGAAGTGTTCAAGGCTGGATGGGGTCCTGAGCAACCTGGTCTATTGGAAGATTCCCTGCCCATGGCAGGGGGATTGGAATTGGTGTTGTTTAAAGTCCCTTCCAACCCAAACCCATTCTCGATTATATAATTCTTCGATTTGGAGAAGAGCAGGGAAATTAAGCCATTAAAGACCTGCTTCTTGATTACTTCTAGAAAGCTGTGCTCAGAGATAGGAAGGACTTAAGAACTTCTGGAAGTACATCATCTTTATGTAACAAGTGGCATTTACAAGAACTATAATAAGAGTTTGTCTCTTTTATTCCTTTGCCCTACATTAGAGTTTTCTGAAGAAACTGGAACAATCCTTTATGTGTGTCTGCTGCCAGGAGTTGGTTTACCAGCCAGTGACAACAGAGTGCCTCCACAACGTCTGTAAAGTAAGAATAAACTGCCTTGCTCTGGGCTGTTTCCTTGGCTCTGAGACACCAATCACAAAAGCCATATGCATGTTAGAAAGACAGTAATAATTGTATAACATTCTGAGCAAAAACATGCAACAAGTTCCCATTCAGTGACTGTTGTGTAACCTTTATTTTGTGTAATAAAGAGTGGAACTATGTTCGTATAGCTCCTGATAGACATAATGAGTGAGGTTTGCCATTTGTGATCAGTGGAAGTGTACTAGGAATTTGTTAGGTCCAGAGGTGAGATTTTGGCACAATATCAATGATTTAATTTTACCAGTTAAGGAATAAATACAGATTTTATAATTTTATAATTCTCTATTAAGAGTTGTGAAAGGGTGCAGGCTCAATAGCCTGGAAAATTATTTGGGCTCGTTCAGAGAAAGTTCTTGGCATTGTTCATGTTTGGTAGGAGGGCCACAAAAGTCAATATATTACTCATGTGTCTTGAAATCTTAGTCAGATGGATATAACATAAGGAGCTCAGAATCAAATTTGGACTAGAGTTAATTTTGTAGCACTGCTGTGTACAGAATCATGCACCAAAATGTGCATATTTGAATGATGCCTGCCATACCTAGTATTTCTGCCTGAGAGCCTAAAAGGACTCAAACTATTATCCTAGTACAGCATTTTATAATGGAAGTTTGCTGTTCAAGAAGATATGTATCACTCCAGTAAAAATCAGGGTGTTGTTATGCATGGCCTGCACACAGAGAACTATTATGTCTCCTTGAAAAATATAAGAAATACTATGAAGGAGTTAATATTTAGAATTATGGAAATTGGAAAAACATGGAAAAAGAAAGAAGAGAAAGCTGAATGGCAAGAAACCCAGAAAGCACAGTATTTGGAGATGTCAGTAAATATTTGTGAATACAACATCACATTCAATTAAGGCTGTAAGAAATAGTTTGATAGTAAGCTGCTGTTGCTGTTTGGACACAGATCTGCCCTGACAAATTTATGATACTCAGCAGTCTGCAGTAACATAGTAAGGATGACAGCACAGATGTTAACATGTTGTATTATCCTACATATATCTGTAAGGCTTAACTGAATCTATTTGATGAGGTAGATGAAGATTGTTGCATAATCAGTATATATGATATATTCACCTTCCTGTTGAAGGTCTGAAATGAAGGTCTGAAAAACTACAGCAATCTGTGAAGCTATAAGGAAGCTGAGGATTGGCTGTGACTCATAGGAAGGCATTAGTAGAAATGAAGGTGAAATCTCAGTAGTGATTTAATTCCTCCCAAACGCAGTGTTTCATGTCCCAGCACAGAGGAGGGTTCCTTTACTCTAGCACATTTTAGTCACAGGAGACTCAGGTGCCAGAGGGCTTGGCAAAGACTTCCTTTTCTCTGGTACAGCAGACTGTGCCTTTGGTTTACAGTGATTCCTTAGTTTTTGCTGGTTAAGCTGACAGGTCTAAAACGAAGTTCTCACAATTTGCTTCTTTGTCTTTGCATGTCCTAGAGTTGTTTACAGCGCTCCTTCCGAGCTGAAGTGTTCACCTGCCCTGCCTGCCGCTATGACCTGGGGAAGGGCTACACCATGGCTCCCAACAAGATCTTGCAGACACTACTGGACCAGTTCTTTCCTGGTTACAGTAAAGGACGATGATGTGCTCAGAGTCTTCTGTACTTCTCCCAGTGACTTACAGACAGTAAAGGGGAATAAACATGGGAAATTCAGCAGTGGACCAGCCAGCTTGATGGGACTCAATATGTTGTCACATTTTAAAGCCGCTAACCCTCTTCCCCTCATAGCCATTTTTTGGTGTTGTGAGAACTCTAATTCTCAGCTGTCTTTTAACATCAAGGGTAGTTTTGGCCAGTTAACAAATAGTTTTTAAAGAAGAAAAAAAAAAAAAAAAAGAAAAAGAAAAGCCTCAGCTCTTACTGGCCTAGCTGATGTCTAATTTATGATTTGTTTTTTTGTAACTACCTCAGGACAGAGGAAAGTAAAACGTGTCAAACAATATTGGGGATAAAAATAAGTTAGTGATGTTTTAGCTACACACTGCCTCCTGAATATTAGTTGTGCCTGGTCCATGTGGTTTGATTTACAAAAAAAAAAAAAAAAAAAAAAAAAGAACCCAATAACAAAACCCAAACCAAAAGAAAAACCCACAAAAAACCAGGAAAAAAAACCAGATTCAGCACTTAAGCCATTTGGATTAAACAGCAAATTCTGTGATGTGCATAATCCCTTTTTTGTCTTTTTCTTCTATTATGCTGTATTTTTTTGCAAGAACAGGCTGATTTTTAGTCTATTTTTGTGAGCTTCATTGTGCTTTTCTTGTATCTTAAGCAAGTTGACTACTAATGACTAATGAGAACAATATGAATGCATTGTTGCTGCATTAGTGTAAAGTGATCTGTGTTTTTTGCACTTAAAGAGGGTATTCAAGACACTCTAGTTGTGTAAAAAATAGTTCATATAAAAAAAGCCACTTCTGTATTAGTTAAACTGTATGCTTTTAGTAGGTCTTGTATCAGTGGCAATACATCTACACAGCATTAAAGGCAGTGCTAGCTTGGAGAGGGTTCAAATTGCTTCATATTGTGATCTGAAATTTTATATACAATATATCCCCCCCCAAATATACCTTATTAAATATTTTATGATTCAGAAAATTTGCTAGTTTTGTTTTTACTATTATCCACTTAATTAAGTCATAAGATTTTTACAGTATTTATTTTTCAGATTACTAAATGCTTTAATTAGGTGGCCTTATTTTTCAGGTGTGAGGCTTTGTATTCCTTAACTTATTTCTCAATGAAAAGAACACTTAATTAAAAAAAAAAGACCAAAAAGCCAAACAACTCCAAACCAAAATCCAGTGGTGACACTGGCTCTGTTCATGCACCAGAGTGAGAGGGAGCCCTGCCTGTCCCACCGGGTTGTTGACACAGCTGCATCTGAGGCATTCCTGCCTGATGGTTGGTCAGGGTGAGTCAGATTCCCTCTGTTGGCACTGAGGTTGCAGTGGCAGCCTGTCGCCCAGAGTGCTACAGGTAGCTCCATGTTTTCTGGAGACAACAGATGTGATTTTACCTGTGTAACAGTCATTGCATCTGTGCAGTAAGCACATAAGACTTGTGGCTCTTTCTACCTTTTAGCTGAGTACTGCAAAATATTGTAATGCTTTGTTTTCCATTTGATAGATTTTACCAATAATATCACAAGATAAATTCTGTCCGTTTGAGGTCAACAGTGGGAAGTTATCTGCTTAATACAAAAATATGTAAACCAATTTTTTAATACATTTTTTTAGTGACGTAAGCAACATGAAACTGCATTTAACAAATATTAGAGTAGCTTGTCAAGACCATGGAGTTAGATTGGCAACACAGAAAGACTTTCCTCATATTACAAGTCTGCAGTGGTTTTTCATGATCTTTTACATCCTTAGTAGTCTATCAATAGCTACTGAAAGACATATTGAGATAATTCAGGATTATTTAGGTGCAACTTTTCACGTAAAAACTATCTGGCCTAACTTTCCTTTATTGAAAGCCATTCCGGTCTCTTATCTGCAGTCTCTTTGCACAAAGCCCCCCATTGAAATCATAACACAGGTAATGAAAAAGTTGTAGTCCCAAAACTTTCACTGTAAAAGACGCAAAATTTACAGTACTTAAAGCATTGTTGTGAACACCAGCCTCATTTGTGTCGCTTCAGAGAGAGTTCTCAGGCTGAGTGTGCATGTAAACCTTCAAGAAGAGGGTGAGTAGTGGCTGGTTGTAAGGTGCAAAACCGTGTTGTCCTTTCTGTGGTCTCAGTGTTACCCCAGTGCCTGTTTTCTAATTCATCAAAATTCAACTTTGTGTGGCTGAATGAGTTGGTCTCTTCAGAGGTGCTCACATACATCGAATACAGATAACTATGCACAGACCTGAGCGGCTTCCTTTCAAATGTGTAAGTTTGATAGCAAACTGGCTGGAAAAGGCTCCTGTTTAAGGTCCGAGTGCTGGCTACACGGTGATTTAATGTGGCACTGTGTGTAGCAGGAGGGCTCTGGTCTCAGAGTGCTGTTGGGTGCTCTTGGAGGGCCACAGCTTAAGCTGTGAATCAGTTTTTACACTAGCTGTAGACATACATGACAAACTAAGGCAAATTGAGTACTCTATATAAAAAAGCTGCAGTGCCAAAAAATAAGAGACTTGAGAAACTGTGGAAAGAGATTATTTTTTTACCTAAGAATTAAGTAATTCTAAGCAATTCACTAAGAATAAGAGAATAAGAATAAGAGAGGATTAGATGGAACTACTAGGAAAAAATTATGTGATATAGAAAAAGATTAAGTTTGTTACTGCTTGGTAAAATAGATCATTCTAGCTCATTATGAAAATCAGAGATTTATTTAAATATTAATCTGTGACTGTATTTTCCTTTGTGTAGAAGTTTATTGCTGCTGTGGCAATAGTCACAAATCAGAACTTAAGTGTCATAATTTCATACTGCTCTGTTGGACAAACCCAGCTGAAAAGTTTAAATCCAAAACATGACAACACTCAAAATTCTGACCAATTTTATTAGACTCCTAACACTGATAGGTAAAAAAATCGGTATGAAATATTAACACTAGCAATGCTAGTTAGTGGTAATATGTGAAGTAAATTTAAAAATCTACTTCATTTTTTCATGAAATATAAACAATTACTCCTGCAGTTAATATTTATGATTATTGCCTTATGCATCTGCCTTTTCTACTTTTTAAACTGTATCTTCTATGCCACTTAGTGAATTGGGTGTTAATTGTTAAAACTTTAGCACTAAACAGACAAAATGCTGAATCAAGGCAACTTCCAACATCAACTGCTGTGGAACAATTGGATTTTGTTTACACCTAACATACTGATTGTATTTACATTTTAACTGAGCAGTGATTCAATTAACAAACATGGTGATTGTTCAAAATATACACAGTATAAATATCCCCAGGAAATCAGGAAAGGGCCATCCTGATGGAGTCAGAAATGCAGACAGCTGGAAGCAGTCTTAGGAAGATGCTCTCTTCTGTTCAGAAAATGGAGATTCATAGGCTTCCATTGGTGGACAGGTACAAACCAGATGTTGATCCCCATATATGTCATCAATGCGAGCAATTGTGGGCCAAAACTTGCTTTCAGGCTTCACAAATGGCTAAGAGAGATAAGAAAACCCAACCAACTTAATTTTTCAACCAAGCAAATCTCCAAAATTATAAAAGAAATTAGCAGCTTTATGAATTATAAGTGTTGTACAAGTGGATTTTTAAGTGAAGTCATCCTTCAAATCTATTTACAGTCCCTGAACGTTAACGTTAAGCATGTGTAATACACGTGACATTCAAAAGAATGCTTAGATTTTCAAAAAAGTGTAGCCATGTCCTCTAACATATGCATACAAAGAAGCAGTTTTCATGAGATAAAAGAAAACTTGATTATCCTTTGAACAACTGGCTTACAGATAGGAACGAAGGAAAGTGGAGGAAACTGCTGTGCTGTTCAATATAACGTATTTATGTATTACCACATCACGAAGTTCCCATTATGTACTCACCAGTGGGAATGCTGCCACTTCTCTGGAATAGGGACGATCCCACTTGGAGGAAGTAACACAGTTCAGAGTATGTGGTGACATCTACAAGAAACAAGATATGTTTAGGACATGAAATTACTGAATTCAGTTACCAGTGTGAAGCCTCCTTCAAGATCACATTACCACATATAAATAATTACTGTCTAGAGAGTGTCTTGAGAACACTGTTTATCTGTGGGGGAAAAGGCAGATTTAAACCAGGAGGCAAGTCAGTATTTGGACTTTTTTCAGTTTGGCCGAAGATACTACTCAAGGCTTAAATATGATCTTGGCTTTTCACTAAATTTAAAAGTCAATACCATGTTAAAAGAGATGAACAGAACTTGAGCTGATACCAGTTCTGTGCTGCTATAGCTAAAATAATTAATTCAATCTTTATTTTATTATTAATGTTAAGGTCATTCCACTTCCCATCTTAAACCAGCTAAATAAGCATCTCTCCTTCGTTACTTTAAGATGGCCTTGAAATATTGATTAAGTGCTTGTGGAAATAACTTTCTCTGTTCTGTTAGCAAAGGACTGACTTCTGACTTGAAAAACTCAAAATTCAAATTTTTAAGAAGTTGAAGGTTTCTCAAAAAACCTGTTCACTGTTGCACACCGTTACTTTTGAGAGTACTGAAAGACCAGGAAGTGTGCTTATGCAGTCCCAGGGGTTAAGCTGATGCTGGTAATTTGCCCTACATGTCATCTTACCTTTAGTGGGTTAATTTGGGGGTCCATCCTGCCCTCCTCTATTTCAGCAATTTCCTGCCGAATACTGATCATTGCATCACAAAATCTGTCCAGCTCTGCTTTGTCTTCAGACTCTGTTGGTTCAATCATAAGTGTCCCTGCCACTGGCCAGGACATGGTGGGAGCATGGAAACCTAGTGGCAATAGAAGAAATCAGTCATTGACAATAGGTTATGAGATAATATATGCATATCAACTGATTCACAAATTCAGCCCTTTCTAGACAATAATCTTTACAGGATTGAAGATATTGGTAGTGTTGGCACTGCAGTTTAGAGGTAAGACAGGCTTTTCAAGTATCTTAGTTTTTAACACTAAAAGGTAACACTACTGTATTATTTACAATGGAGTTACACACTGATTTAATTGAACCATTTTAAACCCTGCTCTATTTGCTTTGTTACTTTTCAGCCTGAAGTATATAATGTCTTTTTTGGGTTATTTCTGTTACTGCTGCTCACTTCAGAAGTGTTCTGTCACTGTACTTTTGCACAAAAGGATGAATGGCAACATGAGACAGATATAGATTTCTCCACTGGTAAAACAGGTTAAAACAAAAGGTGGTCTCTCATAATTCCCTTCCTGCACTACTGCTAATTACAGTCTTGTGACATTTTTGACAGCAGAGGATGAAACTTTAATATACTTATATATGTAACTCATCTCTGTACCTACTGAAAAGTCTGTTTAAAGTGGTGCATGATATTTAAGGCTCACTTACAAAGAGCAAGAAGGGTGGGTTTTTTACTATCACAATTGGGCTTTGGATTATTTCACTGAAGAGGTATTACTGGTTAGGGTTTTAACAGCTTTGAATCATATTCATTATAAGCATAGTTCCTTAGGATCAAGCACTTCAATGGATCCTCTTGTCTGGCAGCCAAAGAGCATCCACCATCAGATCCTTAAGAGCATGTGTACAAAACTGGATAAAATATATCAGGATAAAACTGTTCAAATCCTGTTATCTTATTTCAACATTTCTTTTTTTCTTCCGTCCTTTTTTTTTTTTTTTTTTTATTTTTACTTTGTTGGAGTCTTACTAAGCTTTTGGCTCCAACCCACTTGTTCCAAACAGTTGAGAGTCATGTAGTCAGTAATTTCATGGGGTGCTTTACAAAACTGTGAGTAGCAGCAGAGTTGTAAGTCCCTACTACAACTTGGTACATACAAATATCTCTCCAAGCCCTGAAAGAACATGAGGAAGCCTGAAAGGATTGTGACAGATTGACCATCCATAAGCACAGAACTAGAATGTTTGTGTCTCCCTTTAGAAGAGCTTTAGAAAATTTCCATTTGCGCTGCTTTTTAAAGAATAGACATTTGACTTACCATAATCCTGAAGCCTTTTAGCAAGATCTACAGCTTCAATGTTTGCTGTTTTTTTGAAAGGTCTTGTATCCAAAATGAATTCATGGGCTACATAACCTATAAGTGAAAAAGCGAACACTATGTTTACTTAGTAGGAGAACAATGCAGTTTACCAAGCTGTCTATTCTGATTGGTTTTGTGGTGAACATGGCAAAAAGACAAACTCAAAAATACCCACTTGGGCAAAATCTCAAATCTGAGAAACTACCAGGTAAGAGATACATAACTCAGTTTTTGAGGACTGACCCTTTGAGTCCCACATCACTTTAAGAAGAGGCCTCATTTACAAGATCAGAACTAGGAATGAGTGGTCAAAGAAGTTCCTACAATTTACAAGTTGTCTGAAAAATAATTGGATTTGTCAATGGCTCAACACCATTTGGGTCTTAGGCTATCTTAAAGCAATCAAGATCATCAGTTTTAACTTATGCCAGAGCAAAGCTCAAATCTAGTGTTAGAGAGAGACTGAAGACAATAGTTATCTGAATTTATATCCATGATCCTGGAGAAAATTGTTCCATTACATTGCTAAATCCTTCAAAATTTGGCATTTTCATTCACTTCTATTAAAGTACAACCTGCAGGTTTAACCAAAGTGTACGCCATTAAATTTAAGACATATATTTTGAACATAATATATATCGTACTCAAATTTTCTTTAACATTGTTCAGCCTAAACAAGCAGAATGACATTCTCTGATAGTTGCTCTACTATCACAGATAGTTTTTTCATCTCTTATTCATTACTTCTGTCCTGTTGCAAGACTGGAGACCTAAAACAGGGAACCAGACTGTAGCTGAATTATCTTGCATTGCCTGTCTCATCTCACAAAACTGTACAAGGAGCGGAAATGAGGGAAACTTGGTAGGATTTTTTTTTCAGAGAAAATGTGCAAGGGAAAGCACTGATCCAAAAATTACTTCCAGTTCTTAAATTGTTGCACCATTGGTTATGGAGGTTTGAAAGTCTCAACTTGGTTGCTTCTCCTTTTGCTACTGTTCATTAATCTACCATTAGATTTCAAGGAGACCAATCTAATGGTTTGTCTATCTTTTGGCATAATTTCATCTAATTACAAACAGGTGTTATTTTCTTCTACTTCCAAGTATCTCAGTTTCATTGCAATACATCCACAGAAGAAATGTGGCAGGTTATTTCTCTCCTTGTGAACAACATCAAGAGAAGTTTGAAATGCAGCTGTCACATAGCATTAAAAAAGAGCCATATCGCAAGCTAACTTCTACACAAAGCAAAACATAAGTCAGGCTGGTGCCAGAAAAAAAAGTTGTCTAATACTTGCCTCTTGCTCCTCTGAAAAGGATTTTGTAGTGCTTCTCTAGCCTCTTTGCCATGTAGTTTGCATTTAGTATAGCAATCTCAGAAGCATGCTTCAGACCCTTTGCTCCCATTGTCTGAAAGAAGCAACATGAGGAAACAGATCTAAAACAGATCCCAAGCAAGCAAAGTGTGCTCCTGCACTGGCAAGCATGACAGGCAGCAGCACCTCAATGCACCTGGCTAGTTCTAAGGCAGTCACTCTGCTGTTACACTTTTCCACACGACACTCACAGAGATGCTCCGGATATTGACTGAGGGCACCTTTGGTGTACAAAGTTTATGAGAGTGTCTACTGTGTGAGAGGTTTGGCTTGAAGTTCACAAGAGAATGACCTTTCCTCAAACTGAGGTTTTGATCTGAATAGAAAAAAGTGAGAACACAAACAATGTCAAGAGGCACAGGCTGCCTGTCTCCATCCCACAGAAAAAGTGTTCAGAAAACTTTAGATGGCATAGTGTAAATAGATGGCATTTTGCATTTTGAAGAGACAGCGCCCCTTAAAAATTTCTTACAGTCTAAATGTTCTGTAATGGGAACCAGCTTACAGTCACAAGTGATTTTTACCCACAGCTGAAAAGCCACCATGAAAATTGCACCAGCTCATATTTGGTCACTTTGAATTCCAGGAGAGCTGATTTCCCTAGCAGAGGAAGTTTCCATGGTTAGAGTATCAAACTGGCAACAAAGTACTCTGAATGACACTGTCACTCAGTTCACTGCTCCCCAACTCTGTCACTTGAAGTGTTACAGGTTGCTCAGAGTCCCAGCACACTCTTCCCTGAAACAGAATTTGCATTTATATTCATCTCTGTTGGCTAAATACTTCCATACATGTAACCAAATATTTGCTGGCTTATTACTAAATTGCAAGGGATTAACAAATTACATAGATCATGATCAAGCTCATGTCTCACATGTAAAGCCAAAACTAAGTTCAGGTTTCAAATTCACTAAAACCCTCTCGGGTTATTGTAATTTGGGATATTGTAAAGTTGAATGTTACATACATGTCAAATATAAAAATACTGAATCATACAACTAAGAATATTCTTGGGGGAACAGTAGTAACCATATTTGTCAAACATGAAAGCTTCTATGTCAGAGAAGGTGGAAGCCTGACTGCAGTTTTCTGTCTGGTGACCACTTATCTCAAGACTTATTACAGACGTGAGGTAAAAGAGTTAACTACAGCAGTCGTCCTGACATCCTTTCTCATGGTAACATTGTCTCTTATAAAACAAGTAGGTATGATAGATATAAATAACTAATAACTGTGCTGTAGTCACTTGCATATCAGTCTGCATAAATGTCTTATGATGAGTTGCTCTTATACCTGTTCATGTGGTTCCAGTGGTCACTGGACTTGAAACAGAAACAGAATCTCAGCTGATATTCCTTATAAAAGTCTACACACCTTGATATACACCCAGGAAATTGGCAATATAGCACTGGAACCCCAAGGTGCAGCACTGACAGTACCCAAAGGACATGCATCCTTATCCGGCTGTATTTTGATGACAGGGTGGGTAGGCAAGTAGGGAGCCAAATGTTTCTTCCTAAAACAAAAACACTGATTTTAGAATTTAAATGTGTGTTCCTGTGTTAACGTATCTAGACAGTTTCAGCAGTGGTTTCTCTTCACCTTTCTTCTTAACACAGTCCTCCAGGAAGTCTGGTCTATGTCTTCTTCAAAACCAAGTTTATAAATGCAACTGGTGCCAATGGAGGATGGCATTCAGTTTTCAACCTATAACAAGATGTTCATGCAGCTATCCAAATAAAAATTACTTTCTTTAAGCAAGTAAGACTATTTTCCTTTACAGAAATATGAACGCTCTACAGGATAGCTTCACACAGCTCATGTATCACTTCTGTATTCTGGACTACATGCAGTATTATCAGCTCTCAAAGTCCACAAGTCATCTCTTGCTCAGGAGATAGATTGCTGAGCGAGGTCACCACACACACTAAAAGGCCAGCATGGAAGCCAGGGTTTGGGAATACAGGTGACCATCACCATTCATGAGATCAGCACATGACTGTGCTGGAGAAGGACAGAAGGACAACGTAACACCTCTCCCATTCACAGCTCTGTACTGGAGTGAGCAGCCAACCAATCAAGATTCACTAAGGGATATATATATATATATATGTATCTAATTTCATTTTATTTTAAAGAAAAGGCTAATATAAAGATATCCACACTCCAATTGGTCCCATTCCAGGTCCTCCTCCTCCATGGGGAATGCAAAAGGTTTTGTGAAGATTTAAGTGAGAGACATCAGAGCCATAATCACCAGGACGACACAGACCAACCTGTAAAGTGAATACTCTGTTTCAAAACATTCTTCATACACCATTTAAGACCTATTAATGCATCCAAAGAGAACAGGTTGAAAAGGACAGTATATGTTTTTATGTGTTTCTTTATCATGATGCATCATAAGCAAGAACTTGATGCAAACAATATTTTGCTTTATGAATTCTTAATCATATATTGAAAAAATGTCTTTGGTAAAGGTTAGGCACACTAAGTTAATATTAGTGAACAACTCATACATCTTATGACACATTCCAGGGCAAAATCAAATAAAAGAGAATTACTTTCACCATCTAATTTTTATTATTGTTCTTGGAAATCTCACCTCCTCCCCCAAAAACAGTGCCATCTTGCACGGAAGCTGTGCTATGGCCTGATCTGAGTACTGCTGTGCTATTTTTATTCCAAGGACTCCCAGTAGTAATAAATTTGCCTAGATTTTGTACCTGAGCATTCATGTTTGCTCCGTCTAAGTAAACTTGGCCTCCATGTTTGTGGATGAGGTCGCACACATCTCCAATCTCCTCTTCAAATACACCATTGGTGGAAGGGTAAGTGATCATGATGGCTGCCAAGTTCTCTTTGTGCTTGTCCACCTGGTGGAAAGGAGGTGGAGAGAAAAAAAGGTCACTGAGGCTCCTAAAGCTTCTCAAGATCTTTAGAAGAAAAATACAACTAAAGTCATCAAGTGTTTTACAGGTGGGAAGCAAGTCTATCAACAGATAGGCAAAGTCATTTATAGTCAGCAGAGAATACTGGGTTCCCTCCTTCAGCAAGGAAGTCTGTGGAAAACGAGTGTTTTCTGAATAAATCAGAATTCTAAATCATGGAAGAAGGTGGGTATAAAAAGATATAAATATATATAATAGTCACTTCTGGGAGCTTCAGACAACCAAATGAAACACCTGGCCTTCAAGTTAATGTGAAATAATGACCATTCCTCCTACTTTCAGCAATAGGGTTCTACAACTACCATGAATGCTTGTTCAAATGTAGAAATGTGTCCTGCTATTCCCTTGCATTGCGAGATTCACCTGCAGCCAATATACTAAAGAAAAGAGGGGAGAAAACGTTGCCTAGCAACACTTTCCCCAGCAGAGGTGGACTTGAACTTTGCTGAAAGAACGCTGAAGTGCAGTCTCAAATGCTTCACTTTCATGAACATGCCTTGTTCATTTCCAGTACTAGCTGTGGACCAAAAGGGTCTGCTATAAAAGAGTCTACTGTGCAGAAAGACTCCTTCAGCAAGTCCTGCACCAAAGATCCTCACATTAAAAGAAATCTCACAAGTGTCACATGGTTAGTGTCTGAGTGAGGGGAAAAAAAAAAAATTACTTATCCTTTCCAAGCATGTATTCACTATTATTGCTCTATTTTCTCTCACAGAAAAGCGTGATTCAGCTGCCAACACTATTATCTACAGAGAAGAAGTGTTCCTGCCTTGGAAATCAAAGATAATTAAATACTCACCATTGCTTTTAAATGGGAAATATCAATGCTCCCATTTTTATCCACTTCAATTGGCTGAATCTTCATCCCTGCCATTTGTGCACTTGCTGGATTAGTACCATGAGCAGATTTAGGAATAAGGCAAACCTTAGAAGAGAAAGAAAAACAAAGGCTAAATTATATATATAGTTAATAATTAGCTAATTAACTAAATTATATATAGTTAAAAAAAATCTTAATGCTTTATGGTCTACACTCAGCTGCACTTAATTATCAAAGTTTCAAAAAGGAATCCTGATGGTACCAGCAAATTGCCTTTTTTTGCTTAATGATATAACTCAATTTTTTAAGAAAATCCATTCGGGTATCAGCATTTAAATACAGATTATCAAAGTTTAATTTGCTGCATAATCATATATAGGGATGCAATTCCAGAATATTATTTCAGATACTCATATTTAGAATCCTTTTGTCACACCCCACCTTGTTTTAAGACACTAATTTTTTCAACAATAATCTGTCTCCATATGTTCAATGACTTGAAAGGAAAAACTGTCTAGTTCCAAATTTCCACCACAACGTCTTCTGGCTTCCAAAGCATTTTCTTATCTATTCTATATAAAGCAAAAATTTAGATCAAAATATTTTGGCTATAGATAAGAAATTCAGAGCTACTTACATGCTGTATACAGTTAATGTAAAAAGAAACAAAAAGAGAAGTAATTCTACATAAATAAATGTAGGCTCTTTTTAGTGATAGGAAAATGGAGGTCAGGATATTTTCAGACATTTTCTAGGAATTCTACCCTTTCTAAAGACAATAAATATTTCTGTTAAAAAAAAAAAATCCTTTGCTTCCAATCAATGAGGATATTGCAAATCTGTTATGACTCTCTTGGAAATATTTAACTGAGCTTATTAAGGTATTCAAGCTTAGCTTCATTAAACAAGGGCACGGCACTTCATTTTCCTGAGAAACTGCATGATGGCTCATGGAACTCCATCATCCACAGTGATGTTAAAACAAATGTGAAGTACTTCAAAACACAGGAAACACAGGGATCCCAGTGTCAGCAAGCACTGTGACATATCTGTAGCCATTTTAGCTGCATAGCTGAAATGTAAAGTGACTCTAGATGGCCACCACATCTTGCTGGCTGTATTCAGAGCTGATCAGGCAAAAAAGCAGAGAGATGTGAGCAGTCAGTTCACATCCATACTTTTCTTCCCATGAGAGGGCACCGAATCCAAATAAGGCCAACTGCAAGAACCTTGAACTGCTGGTTTAATTATTTTCTCCAGCCCAGGAGAAAAGAGCACTTCGTTTGAAAGGTCAACACTTTGTGGGGTGATTTTCTTTTTCTTCCAGGAGTATTGTGATTTTCCTGCAACATCTGAAATCTGTAAAGTACGAGCAAAGAGCCAGCAGTAGTGCCCAGGCTCTCCTGTGCAGTTCACCTCTGGGTATTTTTGGAGCACAGAACAGACCCCCAGACACTCAGAGAAGTCCAAGGACCTTGCGTAAAACAAGAGGAACAGCAGATCATACACAGACAATCAGAAGTCAACTCTTCAAGGAATAAAATTTTAACCGAATTTCACTTTCCACTGAGTAAAACTATTCCCAAAACAAAGCTTGTAATTGTAAAGAGTAGTTGCCTTCTAATAAGTTTGATGTGATCTGGGCACAACAAAGAAACAAAGACAGAAGAAGACACATTCAATTTTAGGTAGTTTCCTCACACTGAGGCTACAGTTCCCAGGAGGCCAGGACAGCGACCTCTGCATTTTGAGAAGGCAAACGAGTCCCCGGATTTTATGCTGGCTAAAATCATGTTCAAAGGATGTGGATGTTGTTGCACTAAGTACTTTTTTCCTACTGTTTAAAGCCAACTCTGTGAATGTGTGACAGAAGAATATCTAACTAATGTCAGATTTCCAAGAACTTTTTAATGTGGTCCCAAAAAACATTCCTAAACTAACTTCCAGTGGGTTAAGAGGGAAGGTACATGTGGTTAAATATTTCATTAAAACATGGTAAAGAAACAAAAAGGTAAATAGTCAGTCTTCACTGTGGGGAAAGGTCATCCTAATAGAATATTATAAATACCTGTGCTGGTTTTCTAGCATTTAAGATTACTCATAATTGGGTTTATAATGGAAACACACAGTGAAATGCAATATATCCTGTTAATACAAAAACCCCAAGTCCCTAAAAGAACTGATTGTATAGTTTGGAAAAGGACCCACACTACTGAGTAGCAGCATTCAAAGCAGTGTATGTATACTGGAGCCAGACAGATCTGACTTGTGACATGAGGAACACATCTTAACAACGCACAACTGTGATCCTTAGCTCTGAATATATTGTTACTACAAGATCTTGCAGTTTTGGTGGGAAAGAAAGCAACTACATAAAAACCTAGAAAGGGAGTAAGAGAAAAAAGTAAAAGGACCACAGAAGCTTTGAAGATAACCAAAGCTATAAGATGGCCTTTTAGAGAAGGATGGACAAATAACTGGAACCCAACTAGGAACACAAAAATGAGGATGGATAAGGATATAATAAATAATCCTGGAATTAACACATGATATGTCAACTGTGAACATGGAAGAACTGTTCACCATCTTTCAAGAGTGAGAGGGTGTTAGATGAAATTGTAAACTATCAAGTGCAAAGAAGAAAATAGAAAGCATTTATTATGAAGAAATGGTAACGGGTGATGAAGCCGCAGAACCCAAGATACTGTAAATATCAGAAGTTTTCTCATAAGATGTCAGATGATCAGATTTAATTGTAAAAATGCATAAGCAGTGCCTTTGGATTCCTTTAGATTGGGAAGCTCCTAAACAACAGATAGATGAGTGAGAGTGTAGTGAGCCTTGGATGCTCCAAAAAGCCTAAAGCTTGGACCTCCAGCTCCAAAAACCTAAAGGCTACCCAGGTGAAGTTTTCATACATTTCACACAGCTGTTTACATCCAAATGGGCCCAAAAGCTATTGCATGAACTATCTCCTCTTTGACCTGTTCAAAGTCTGTTGCTGCTTAGAGCTCCATTAAAAATAATTCTTCTTTAGGAGTACTCAATGGAGAATCACAAGATGACCATAATCTGGCATACACTTGCATTGTCCAATAATCCACAGACAAGCCCGTGTTCCTTTCTGGGAAAGGGAAAACTGGTGGGGTCAGAGTTATGTCATTGACCGCAGCCCCAGAGGGGTAAGAACAATAATCTTGCTGGTTTTGTCCCAAGAACAAAATTTTGTACTTGATTTTACTGAAAAACCAAAATGATCTGGATTTTTTTTCTCTCCTCAGATGCCTTCTCTGCTGTGATGCTCCATACAATGCTGTCTATCCATATATTCATGTATTCACACCTGCACCTGTTCTGGGACTGTTTGTACCAGTCGAAGACTGACAGGTAGGTAGGAATGTGCTTCCAGCCACGGGGCAGTCAGTTCCAGGTGTATTGGGCACACTGCCACAAACTGTGGCCTACACTCTGCTGCCAAAGGGATAAAGAAAAATGCTGTCACAGTATAATCTGTGTCACGTTGCTTGGCCACCTTTGGCTCTCATGTGTGCAGGGGTTTTAGCTTGTCTCACAAGGCAGAACTCAACAGTGGCATCCCTTCCATCAGGCCATGACAGTCCACTGTTAATTTCCATCTGTTATCATACTTTTTGCATTGGTCTTACAGGACTATTTAAGAGTTATTCAGTTTTGCTTATCCCTCCTTGGCTCTTCAGTAGCTGAATCAAGTTATGGATGATAACCAAGGTGTGGCGGTTGGTGCAAAACTGCCACTGAAGCATCATCATGGTAACAAGCAGCACCTCCTCTTCATTCCCTCCTTCCTTCATTTATTCATTTACTACTTCCCATGGCTGGCCACATGACCACTACATGCAATGGTTTCTTGGGAATTAAAATATCATAATCATGACCTTTCCTGCTTTGCCCTCCTTTCCTTGAGATTTTGTTGTTGAGAATGCCATTACATGGCATCAAACATCACTTTGGTCAGCCAGGGCCAGGCGTCCTGGCTGTGTCTCTCCCGACACCCAGCTTCCTTGCTGGGAAGGCACAGGGTCAGGCCAGGGCAGCGGCATACAGAGCAAGCCTTGACATAGTGAGAGCACTGTTCACCATTTGCCAAGAGATCCCTGTGCTTTGAGCAGTGCTTCAGCCACAGAGCACAGCACTGTATGGCTGCTATGGAGAAATCCAAGTTCACCCTAGTCAGATACAGTACAGTCACCCTTTCAGGGAGTGTCCTGTCTCATTCTCACTGTCTGTAAAAACTTCTAAGATGGTACCAAGGATCCATGCAGGAAGCAGGGAATACTGAAATTCTACCACAGGTGCCAATACACAGCATAGTTTCTCTCTAGGTGAGTCCCAGCTGCTGAAACAACTCCCCTTTCTCCACTTCCCACCCAACACTCTTCCCTACATGAGTCTTGACACTTACAGTTCTATGACGTTCTCCTTTGGCATTTAGATAAGCTTTGATTGCAGCCAAGCCTGCGTACTCTCCTTGGGCCCCGCTGCAAGAAGAACACAAACTCTGTTACACAACACACAAACCAGGAAGTGCCACCCCTCTGCCAGAACTTAAAAACTGTCCAGCCCTAACCCTTATCAATGACTTCAGGCAAGTGTCAGCAAATGAAAAGGAGCACATCCCATAGATTAAATTAAAAATTGAAATGCTTAAATTAACAGCTGGATGTAAATGAAAAGAATACATGACAAAGGTCATGCCATTTTATATGTTTACATTACGATGTTAAATCCTTCTGGTGACTGAGTTGGTCCACATTTCTGCACCTAGCAAGGGACTGTGTGTTTGATTACAGAGAGGCAAACTAATATTGAAATGCAGAACCAAGTGTATGCAATGAAACATAAAAAGTCTTTCAGTGACACCCTAAGTGTAGAGTAAATTCTTGCTGTTCATTTTTATCAAAACTGGTAATGGACATAGACAGGCTGCATCAGTACTCATTAAATGCTGCTTTACTCATTTCAGTAAGCATGAAAATCTTAAGCATTCTTCAGTCAAACCTAATACGCTAACTACCAGTTTCAACCATTAAATAGTTAGCAGCTCATACAGCTTATTTTTATTTCTAATCTTTATTTTTAGTTCATAGGGGAATACCAATACCACCACCATTTTACACAAGGAATGGCAAAGAAACCTTCATAGAGAGGAAAGCACAGAAAGAAATACTAAAAAAATTAAAAAGACCAATCATTAAACTTTTAGAAGAGATTAGACAAAATAAGATACTGTAGTTATTTACAAAAACAACTACTTAATAATTTCATAATCTTGCATTCAAGATAAATTTGATTTTAGAAAATTCTTCCATTTTCAGCTTGCATCTTTTCTTTGGAGATAAGTTTTTGGAATCGTGTGTCAAGGTGCGAATGCTCAGAAAAAAAGTTCCTACCTATTTGGTTGGAAGGAGATTTTATCATAGCCAGTAATCTCACACAGGTCCTTCTCTAAATCCCTGAAAAGCTGCTGATACCCTTGAGCTTGATCCAGGGGAACAAAAGGGTGGATGTTGGCAAATTCTCTCCATGTAATAGGCTACAAAAACAAAACAAACAAACAAAGAGTGCTGTAACAAAACACTCAACAGACAACTCTGTTTTGTTGTTAAACTCTGTGAAGGAAAGAACTCGTCTTGTGGTCAATTAAGTATCAAACACCAAGTATGTTGATCTGCTGGAGGCTTGGAAGGCTCTGTAGAGGGATCCAGACAGGCTGGATTGATGGGTGAGACCAAGGCCAGTGGTGTGAAGTTGAACAAGGTTTAATGTTTACTGATTTAATGTTAACTTTTCAGTTTTTATTCTGATAATCAGATTACATATAAAGATTTGGGGTATTATAAAGAGATTACCCCCAAAGCTTAGAAATAGCTTACAGAGTGCATTTGTCCCTTTCTCTCTTCTCTTTTTTTTCCTTCTCAACAGATCACCAAATCCATATTGATGTTTGAGCCATGGGATAGTGCAGAAGCCTAGAAGATAAGGGCTGATGTGCATGTCTAAAACACTGACAGACAGATAGACATGGAGCCAGCCAAGGATTGTTGGTAAGAGCACACTGTGTAAATGGGCAAGAAAGAACAGGATGCAGGTGGAGAAGAGGGCCACGTGGAGGTTGAGCAGCACTTTCCTTGGACAACAGTCCTTGTTCTGGTTTCTGGAGATAAGCACAACACAGAACAGCACAAGTGCAGGAGTAAGGTTGAGAAGAGGGCATGGACCATTATGCAAAGGTCAGTCCAATGAGGGGAATCAAGACCACCAAAGACCCCCGAAGCCCTCTGACCCATATCCAGAACAGTCTAGAAGAACTGTGCATGGACTATGCATGATAATTAATTTGCAGAGAGCAAGAAACTTATCTCCTGGGTCAGGAAAACTCATCTATACAAAGGTACCCCTACGAAGCCTAAGTGTACTTGTGCCTCGGGACACAGCATGAGCTGGATCAGTGCTGGGGTCAGTATTGGTGATCTTCCTTTCTTTGTACGTTTCTCCCCCTCTTTCTCTCTCCCTCTCTAATTTCCTTCTTTCATTTCTCCTCAACCTGCCCCTTATTCAAATCACACCACCATGGGTTTATGTTAGAAGATAAGGGACTAATTTATACCAATTTCCATGCCAAGTGTATAATTTACTAATAAAACTCTATACGTTTCTTTTGTGGCCCCTGTGACCTTTCTCATTCCTTTTCGACCATAAGTATCTGCAAATCTTGGGTGCTGCAAGATCCCTTAAGGATGGGATGCCACATTGCTACTGGCATTTCTGTGTCTTTGGGTCACAACAACCCCAGGCAGTGCCACAGGCTGGGGCAGAGTGGCTGGAAAGCTGCCCACAGGAAAAGGACTTGGGGGTGCTGGTGACAGCAGCTGAACATGAGCCAGGGTGTGCCCAGGTGGCCAAGAAGGCCAATGGCATCCTGGCCTGACAGTGTGGCCAGCAGGACCGGGGCAGGGATTATTCTCCTGTACTCAGCACTGGTGAGGCCACACCTCAAAACCCGTGTTCAGTTTTGGGCCCTCCCCTCCATGAGAGAAACTGAGGTTCTGGATCATGTCCAGAGAAAGGCTACATGGCTGGTGAAAGGTCTGGAGCACAAGTCTTGTGAGGAGCAGCTGAGGGAGCTGGGGTTGTTTAGGCTGGGGAAAAGGAGGTTCAGGGGAGACCTTATTGCTCTCTACAACTGCCTGAAAGGAGGTTGTAACCAGGTGGGAGTTGGCCTCTTTTCCAAGGTAACAACTGATAAAACAAGAGATTAAGACCAGATATAAGGGAAAATTTATTCATAGAAGGGTTAACCAGCATTTGAACTGCTTCCTTAGAGAACCGCCAGAGTCAACATCCCTGAAAGTATTTAAAAGATATGTAGATATGGTGATTAGGAACATGGTTTACTGATGGACTTGGGAGTGCCAGGTTGACAGCTGGACTTAATCTACCAGGGGTTTTCCAGCCTAAATGATTCTATGATTTCCAGTAACCATTTTTTTAACACTCGAAATATGCTTAAAAATCCTTAATTTCTTCTATTACTTAGTTTCACCTTCCCTTATGTAGAGCTGTGGTATCACAGGGTAAACAGAGAGGAGTTGTCTGAAGTAATATATAACATTTTGTTGCTGTTAGTTTTACTTAGAGGAAATATAGAACACATAAAACAGTGAAGGGTGAGAGAGAAAGCAGAGAGAGAAACGGAACAAAGGAAACTAGTGAAAGATGAAAGTGAGAAGACAACAGGAAGAGAGCAAAGGAAGTTCATTTAGAGCCAAAAATTCATTTGGTACCCAAACAGCCTGACTAAAGCTCTGCTTCCTTTGCTATCAGCTAGAAAAAAGGGCATATGTGGGGGCTCTTCAGCAGGGGAAAAGGGGGTTATCCTAAGAAATCACAAAAATAAAAAGAAGCATGAATTGTCTGTCCCACCTGACTCTTTCCATATTTCTGAGGATTTGATTTTAAGATTTGTAAACCAGACAGAAGTTAAGTAATACAACATTGCTTGAGGGAACAGGACTGTGATACGTAATTCCAAAAATTCTTTTAACTACTTTTTTCAAAATGGAGTCTTCAAGACCACACACTCTCCTCCTCTTGTTGCACTCCTACTTGTACTTTTCAGAACTTTTTCTTAGTGAAAAAGGGAGAGAGTGGCTTTAGCTGCTCCTGAAACTGCCTCCTCAGCTGGAGAATTAGACCAAGAACAGCCTTTACTTCTCTACAATGACACTGGCTAGATAATTTATTCATGTGGATATCAAGTGAGACAGTATTATTGCAACTTACTGTAAGTTCAGTTGAACTATTGAGCTTCATTGTGCAGGACCCCTAAAAATACAAACACATATCAGTATTTCTTAAAATACATAAACACATTAGTACATATTTTTTTGTCTTTTTGGTAAATACCTACCAAAGGAATCATGCTGTGAACAAGGGAAATGTCTTTGTTTTCTAATCTTTTCATGTATCTCACAATATTTGTCTCAGAGTGATAGCTGGAGAACACAAAACACAGTGTTAAGCCAAGCAGATTAGCTAAAGAGCTTCTAACATAGGAAAAGAACACAAAAAAGAAGTCAGACTGAGGGTAGTTATTAATATATACTAGGTAGTTCTTTCCAAACTGGCACTTTAAGCTTGCTAATAGCAACGTGGATTAAAAGCACTTATTATCATCTCAGTAACACTATCAGTAAATATGGAATATAAGGGCTCTAGTAAGTCTCCTGATACCATGTCCTCAAATAATACCTTGTACAATGCAGAGGATTAATGGAAAAACATATTCCCACTGCTCATTTAAAGTGAGAAGCATAACTAAAAATGCTACGAAATAGCTTATTTCAGAGTAACAAGTGACCATATGAATTGAGGTACAAAACTGTCCTCAACTGACTCCATTGCTAGTTTTGAAAGGAGATATTTCAGATTCCATAAAAATAGAAAATATACAGCAGTTTCACAAACCTGTTGAAAACCTGGTGTGTCAAGAATTTGGAAGTTCTCTTAAATGGGGTGCTAAGGATGCCTTTGGTTTCCTCGCCCATACCCTCAGCAATTAGCTCCTTTGACACAAAGAAACAGAGTCAAATATTTTCATGGAAATTTCTTTTTTAGTAGTCAGCTTTCATCAGAACTAGTTTATGCTACCAGTTTACCTCAGTAATTATTCAGCTTTTAAGGTAAAAACCCCCAACTTAACTAGCATACATATCTGTATGGTTCTAGCATCTGTATCTATATACATCTGGCATGACAAGAGCAACATAAAATTCCAGTGGGAAAGAAGTAATTGACCCCATGTCCTAACCAACGCAAAAGAAGGAACAGCCAAAATGCAAGGTGTCCAAGCTGACCAGGAAAACTAAGTGCTGCAACCAGAAAATGGCATTACATAAATCCTTTATTTAACACTGCCTCTTTAGTTAAGAGAGGATCTGAAATTCTTAATATTTAACAAATAGTCATCATATAGACACTCACAATCCATGAGCAGTTTTGCTTCTCATTAAACTTCGGAAACATTTGGATAATTTAATCCACATGACCTATTATATACTTACAGAAGAAGACTCACAACCAAAGATCCATAACATGTCATCTAGATCTTTCTCATTTACAGTTTCATCAAGTGATACTCCAAGCTATGGAAAAAAGCACAAGTAATTACACCAAACTATTAACTCAAGAGACACAGTATATTTGTTTTGGTCAAGAAAAGCTTTCCAGAAACACAAGAGGGAAAAAAAAAAATAAAATCAATCTAGCCAACAATATGTAATCATACATATTTATAGGCATTTATGATATATAAATTTATTTTATTTATATAAAATTTCCCAATTTCTTCCTTTAGCCTGCTAAACCATCCAAGCCAGATGGCTCAGAAACTTCAAGCCTCATGACCTCCTTTCTAATGTTTCTAAGTGTTTCCTACTTAACAGGAAAATTGCCTGTTTTCCTGTGACACCCCTTCCCCCCATTCCAATTTACAGAACATACCACAATTTGCAAAGAGTTCCTTAGTGCCTACCAAAATGTAGTTTAGATTTCAGTCTGTCTTTAAACACTGCCACAGGCCCTGAACTCTGGATATCACCTTTAAATTTCACCATAAATTTTACAGTCTCTTCACTCTACCCCTTAGTATCATATTTAACATGAAAAAATTAGATAATCTTTTATAACAGGCATAAAATGAAAATACAATTATTATTTCTGGAAGTTCATTGCATCACTTAACAAATTCATTCTTTATATAATCTTTGCAATTGACTGATATATCTGATCTTAAGTAATCGTGTTCTGTTTAACACATGTAAGGATTAGAAACTTGATGAAGTGTCATACTGTAAAATTTCTGAATTTATCGAAGACTTAGAAAGTTGCTTACTCTGCCATCATTATAAGTGCGAAAATTAATCTTTCTAAGAGCTGCCCTGTCCAAAACTTCTTTGACTGAGCATCCACACGTGATTGTCAAGGTATCAAAGAATAGATCATGATGAAGATTATGACCAGCTCTCCTGAGACCTATAAAAAACAGTAAGTTAATTCTATTATATGCACACTGTATTGTTTGCTCAGGCAGTAGCTGCAGAACAATACTATCTAGCTAATAAGTAAAAGCTTTTACATAATAAAGCAAAATATGTCCCTTGTGTAAAGGGCAGCAGAATCACCAGCTTTTTAGTGAAATGTCACTTTGTATGAAATCCAACTAAATGAAATTCAAACCTAATAATTAATGAGGATTGGATCTGGGGAAGCTCATTATGATAGATCAAATCTGTAATATATGGAGTAGCAGAGTTGGTATATAAATGCAATAACAACAAAATAATTAGACTGGAAAGATATTAATGGATATTAACTGTCACAGAGCTTGCCATAACTAATTGTAGAGTCTTAGGGTTTTTCACAGTTTTAAGAGGTCTTCCGGCTAAACTGGCAAATAAAGCATGGATGTTTGTTACAATTAATCCCATAGTTCCAAACATTCCAGTTTTGTATAGCTCTCTGACAGCAGTGATAGTCATATCAGTGGAGAAAAAACTACCAGACCACATAGTCCAGATGCAATCATTATTTTCTGCTATAAGATTATGTGCTTTTCTTTAGTTGTTAAGCTTTGATATTTCAACATTCATAGCAGGTATGATATTCCACACAATTTAACTGAAATGTTTCTATTGCTTTAGCAACACTTATTACCTTCCTTTGCTATGTTATTAATACTATGTGAAGATTTCTGTGAGTAAATTAGGATGGTCCATCAAAAGAAGTAGAAGCTGGCAAACAGCAGTTCAACATTATCATCTAGAGACTACTGTATAGATTTCTCCTAGTTTCCTGAGGAAACAGAAGTAATGCCTGCAAATTCCTATCCCACAGACTTCTACTTCTTGGATGTCATTACCAGAACTACACAAAAATATCAGATGTGAATTTTGTTTTGGAATGGTCTCTCTCAAGTTGAGAGAACACATCAGATGGACCCCCTTGCCCCTGCCCTGTAAGTTTATTTAAGATGTGTTATTTAAGGGGTAGGGATTTCAGAACAGTTTCTGTAAACATAAAGTACGCACCTTCAGCCAAGATTAGAGTAGCATTGTGTACTCGTCTTGCAATATGCCTTAGTCCATCAGCCCCATGGTATATACCAAACATGGCTGACATATTAGCCAGAAGAGCCTAGGATCCAAATACAGTTCAGGACATTGTTATTGTTATTCTTAGCAAAGACTACTTCATGTAAGTTTAGTGGAATGTTTCTTTAGCGCCCAGAGACAACCACATATCCTCAGCTGACGTTTTAGCTGATTATGTGTTGCCTACAAAGTAAAAGGAGGGAAAGGCAAAATGCTTTTATGAAACTGTAAGCAGTGATTATGAATTCAATGCCCTATGAAATGCAACTGTTTTAGCAATTAACACGTACTTAAATTCAACTAGTGCCACAAAGGTTTTTGAAGGCTTTCAAGTCAAGCTAGTCTCACAGCAACCCATTGTTTAGGATCAGTACAAAAACATCACAGAGTATCTCCTGATTACTATGTGATTAAACTTGTGTTAACAATAATAATCTCTCCTCAAAAGCTGGCACAACATTAAGAGCAGAGGAAAGCAATAACAGGAGCAAAAATGTTATGATCCTGGCTGGTATTTTCCTGTGAAGGTATCTCTTTGGTGATGTAACATTCTTGCATCAAACCACATAGACAAAAATGTAAGTTGTGGCAATTCGAATTACTAGTTTTAGAATTTAAAAAATTATTTCTTCTGCCTTGAGTGGGAAATTTCAGATCATTGGAGTTCCTTTCTATTTTATTAAGAGTTCTGTCTTGTTTATAACAAGCACAGCACTACTCAGTGGTTTTTCATGCTACAAGACAGACAGGCTCATGACAGCAAGTATTCAGGACTAGAGTAAGGAATAATACTCTCTTTTTGAACAGACCCACTATTCAAAGGACTCAAAACAAATGAACAAAGACCAGAATATTTCTATGTTCTCCATTTTCCTACTAAAATCTCTCAAAAGCAAAGCTAGCTCATTGTTCAGCTTGTTTCCTTTCTAGCACTGAAAACAAAGCATAAGTTACCTGTGCTGTGCAGATGTTGCTGGTAGCTTTATCCCTCCTGATATGCTGCTCTCGTGTTTGCAATGCAAGCCGGTACACTTCCTTTCCACTTGCATCTCTGAATTACAAGCAAAAATGTTGCTTCTGTTACTTTAAAATTACAGTTATTTATGACATAGGGCTTTATGCATGCTAACCTGAAACCAGTTATCTATCCTCAGAGACAGAAAGGTCTAGAGAAAACAAAGCATAAGCCAGGACAGTTGTGATACCAAACAGAGCAAGACCAAAGCAACTCTAGATTCCTGTTTATACCATGGCTGATCAGGTACAGTACACAGTGAAATTTCTAAGCATACTACCAGAAAACTTGGTATCTGCCTTAAAATGACACAGATTATTGCAACTATTTTAACTGAACAATAATATAAATTAAATATTCCTCAACTTACTGATAAGTGTGAATGTTTTAATTATGTTGGTTATTAAAGTACTTTTGAACAGCTTCTGTGCCAAAGATATGCAGTCTTCCTAGTGACAATTACTTTGCATATGAATTATTACTAGCTCGACATCATAGTAAAATACACATTACATCACCAACAGCAGCTGTTAGAGGCAAGATTTTGCACACTATTTCTCTATTTTAAGCATGACTAAAATTTGAACTAGATTAAGTTCCTTCTAGATTATTTTGGAGGTTCACTGAATTTTCTACTGCTTTCCTTTTATGTTTTGTAAGATGTGATGACAGAGAAAAAAGTCTAACAGATTATGTGCAGTAAGTTAGCTTGCAAAGTCTCATGCCATCAGAATGTATCCACTCTGCTTCTGGTTATGTCTTCATCCCATATTGCCACAAGCACTATATACAGTTCCATACAATTGGAGTTCTTGAAGCTTGCCTCCTCAAAACTGAAGGCAACTTTTATTCTCACACTTTTCAAGAAAAACTGGTGCTTGATACAACACCATGGTCAGCTGTTGTTAACAAAGGTTGCACAAGATGGCCACAAGTGTGGCTTTTTATGTTCTACTAAGATCTCTGAGGGAAGACTTTGGATTGGATCCTAGGTAAAAAACTTTCAAAGAAAGGGTTCTAAAGCATTAGAACAGGCTTCCCAGGGAAGTGATGGCATCACCATCCCTGAGAAGTGTTCAAAAAATGTGTGGATATGGCACTGGAGGACATGGTTTAGTGATGAACATTTTGGTAAATTGACAGCTGGACTTGATCATCTTGAAGGTCCTTTCCAGCCTTAAGGATTCTAAGAGTCTATGACTTCAATCTTCGTTCCAAGGCAGAGAGAGCCCTTACCTGGTAACACCAACCATCCTGCCCGGCATCATTCTCACTAGATTTTCCTTCACAGCAAAGAACGCCGCGTGGGGTCCCCCATAGCACAGCGGGACACCAAACCTCTGGGAATTACCCAGGACAACATCAACCCCAAACTCTCCAGGAGGCTTCAGAATACAGAGGGCCAGAAGGTCAGTAGCACAGCAGGCTAGAGCCTGAGAACAAAAACGCACAGAGCAGTCAGCTTCTTTTCTGAAGGAATGGTGTTTACATGGGAGCTAGGTTTTTAAATTCAGTTTCAAACAGATCCATATCATTTGCACAGAGGTGAAGTGCAATGGTTGTAATAGTTATCAACTGCATGTAGCTGAGATTGTATCTCATTAATACTTATTTTCTATGAATATGGCTGTTTGATGCATCAGATCAGTATCTCTCTGATCAAAAAAATTTACCTTACCCCATTCTGATGAGCTCTTTCAACAAGTTCAGAGAAGTCTTCAATTTTCCCTTCAGTGTCTGGATACTGAAATAATACTCCACTGACATCCTTTCCACTGAAATCCATCTCATGGGGTAATTTGAGCTCAGTAATAACACCTATATAACTGGAAACAAAAACATGCACAAGGCAAAATATTCAAACCACTTCCAGCCATGGAGAGATACTTAGCAAGATGTTTTCATGGACTTATATATGACTCTTTAACATACAGAGAGTTGAACATGCTTTGCAGAACTTAACATTGAGAGAGTTTCATGTTGCGATATACAGTACTGAAGAAGAATTGCATTCGATATCACCAGCAGAAATACAAAGAAAGCAAACAGAGGATACATAAAATACTTGCTCCTAGTAAAAGAAAAAGAAGACCAGACTGAATTCAGCAGTCAAATGCATATATTTGTGAAACAATTTAAAGGAAAAATTAAATATTTTCTTTTTATCATATGTTTAGTCTCTTGTTTAAACAGCTTTAATTTCTTTGCAGTTGTATTTGAACTAGAAGCAATGCCAAATGATAACAGATTTCTGCTTCTAGTTTGCAAAGAAAGCACAGGCCAGAAAAGTTAAGTATATGGCAAAAAGGCACAGATGGAAAATGATGCAGTATTATGGAAAAGATATGGCAGAAAATGGACGAAAATATTACTTTGCTCTAGTTTGGACCACTGCTATAGTTTGAGGGTGGCATCGGGCATCTATGTAGAACTTCCTCCTTTTGTTGTGTCTGTTAAAAAAAGGAAAAAGAAGATTTACATATCAATAATATATTGTTTCCCAGTGATATAAAATTAGCTTATTTTATTGAAGTGAGTTCTCCTATGCAAAAAGGCAATTGAAAATATTGGTTATTATAACCAGATTAAGTGTCAGATTGAATGAAGGTTCTGGCACGTTTAAATTAAGAAAGTTCATTTCAGACACTCAAATGAGATTCATATGTGACAAAAAGTTAAAAGAGATTATGAAACAGAACAGGGAGATAATTTCAAAAGCCATGGGAATGGCTCCACACACACATACGTTTTAAAAGAAACACAACTGTGGTCTATAATACAGACTTTTCAGTGTTGCCCTGGATAAACAAACACGAACCATCAAAGTAGGTAAACGGAGATGAAGAAGCTGTATCCCTGCCCACAGCAGTGGGGTTGGAACTAGATGATCTTTAAGGTCCCTTCCAACCCAAATCATTCTATGATTCTGATAAGAAAATTCCCTAGTTTTCTCTGGTAAGCAGAATCCTGCATTAGACTGAGGCTTTGAATTAGCCAATAGCTACAAAACAGTCTCTGGTGTGTAATCACCGTCCTGGTACAGAGCTCTGCAGTGACCTTCAATCATTTCTCATATTTCATCTCATTTGCAGATCCCTTTCAAATGGCCCTACAACAGACATCCATGAAAGTAGAATTGGATATAACTATAAGAGTTTTACTTTAAGCAACTTAGAATGAACTACTACACCATTTTTTAAAGCTTTTTTTAATCACTAGTCGAAAAAGATAATGCACATCTTCAACCTTCATGGATGCAAGAGACTCAGGCCACAATCTGTTAGATTACATGATAAAAAGTCCTCTGCACCCTCCACAGAGAGGCAACAGCAGGTGGGGGAGCCCAGATAACACCCTGTTCCTGCTTCTCCCAGGTGCTTCCCAGGGAAAATCAGCCCAACAGAGACCCATCTCCACAAGTGCAGAGGGGCAAAGAGGCCACCAGGCAGGTGGGAACTTTAATTAATTAACCCAAACAGGCACACTGTCTGGGTGCCACCCCTCACTTGGTGGGTAGACGTTACAGGATGCATGAGAAGAGCATTTTGGGATTGCAAACTTCTCTTATTATGAAATGTTTAGGGGGAAAATAATACAGCTCAAAGATTCTGTGTGCAACAAGGGTAACAAAGTAGAGGAGTAAGGGGATAAACTGGGACAGTCATATATAAATAGCTGGTTGCTGAAGAAGTTGTAGTGAAGTTTGTCCTCTCTTCTTGTTAAATGCCTTTCTGATTCCTTTCATGGGTAAGGATACTCCATATTCTCTCTTGTGTGTGTGTGTGTGTGTATGTGTGGCTGTCTGGGTGCCACTCAAGTCAGGGCACAGATGATCTGCATGTCCATAGTGCAGCAACTGAAGTGACTGAAGTGAGTGGGCTTCAGTGCCAGCAATTGGAGCAGCACATCAGACAAAAGGGGCCCTTGTGTCTGTGGTGGTATCAGTGGGAGCAGGTGTGTGTCTGGGTGCCAGTGGCTGGGCTGGTACCACAGGTAGGCCAACTAGACTCTTTCCATGTCTCTGTCGTACTGGGGAGCCCAGAGTTGGGCACAGCACTGTGGGATGTGGACTCACCAGGGTGAGAGGGAGGGATCCCTCCCTGGCCTCCTGGCAGAACTCTTCCTCCCAGTGCAGCCCAGGAGATTGTTGGCCTTTTCGCCACAAGTGCACACTGCTGGATTGTGTTCAAGTTGGTGTCACATAAAGCCCCAAAGGCCTTTTCAGAAAAGCTACTTTTCCAGCCTGCCAGCCCCCATCATATACCCCATATGCCTGGGGTTGCTTCTCCTGAGGCGCAGGACTTTGCACTTCCCGTTGTTGACCTTCACAATGTTCCTGTCAGCCCATTTTCTCCAACCTGTCAAAGTACCTCTGGTTGGCACCACAACCCACTGGTCTATCAGCCGATCATCAGCAGCAAGTTTTGCATCATCAGCAAGTTTGCTGAGTATACAGTCTGCCCCATCATTCAGATCATTAAACCAAATCACTGGACTCAGTGTCGCCCCTGGGATATAATAATTGTCCTCCACCTAGAGTTCATGTCACTGACCAGCATCTTCTGGGCCGACATTCAGGCAGTTTTACATCTACCTCACTCCCGCCTCATCCAGCCCATAATTTTCTGTTTCTCTGTGGAGATTTTAACTGTACAAAGTCATCTGCTTGGTCAAAATGACCTCCCCCTGTGTTAATTCATGCCTGTGACTCCTGATCCCCTCTTTGTCCATCACACGTCTGGAAATGGTTTCCAGGGCTAGCAGTTGTTCCATCATCATCAAGGGATTGAGGTGAGGCTGACTGGCTGGTGGGTTCCCAGCATCATCATTCCCACCCTTCCTGGAGACAGGAGTGTCATTTGCTTTGCTCCACTGCTGAGGCACCTCTCCCCGTCACTGTGGTTGTTCAGTGACAATCAAGGGTGGCCTCGTATCGATATCAGCAGCCACAGGTGCAGCGCATCAGGACCTGCTGAAGTCCAGTTTGCTTAAGTGTTCTCTAACCTGACCCTCCTCCAACAAGGGTAAGTCTTCCTTGCTCTAGAATTTCTCCTGTCCTTTCTCTAGGTCCTCAGGTTTCTTAAAGCCTTAAATGTCTGAGTTAAACATTTACATCAACACTGGGAACTTCTCTGGGAGCTTTGCAACACGGACTACAGTTGTTCGGTGATCTGCTCGCAGTAAGAAGGCCACACTCACCTTCAAGCCATTGCCTACATACGGATAGACACCTTCAAATTCCAAAATTACTTCCCACTGTGATTTAACCATAAATTTAAACACAGTACCTGTGACATAATTGCATGGCTTCTGCAGCAGCTGTTCCTTCATCTAGCAAAGATGCATTAGCCACGTCCATTCCTGTGATATCACACACCATAGTCTGGTAATTTAGGAGGCTCTCCAGCCTGCCCTGGGACACCTCAGGCTGGTAAGGAGTATACTGGGTAACCCTGCAAGAAAAAAATTCTGAATTTGGGTCAAGGAAAATGCACTTGTAACGAAATTATGCCAATATATAACTGAGCTATATCACAGAAAAAAAAAAAAATATAGTGAAGTGTAATTCTTTAATATGGAAGTTTGTTAGAAAACACTTATTTTTAGATAACCATAATTTTTATCTTCTGGTGTTGACTTGTCTTTTTACAGGAGAAGAATTCTGTTTCTCCATTTTGAAAAGAGAAATTACTTTTAAAACAGAGGTGTGAGGGCATAATAGAGAAGGGACAGAGTAAGTAGACACTGAGTCCGGAAGAATTGAATCAAGTCAGCATATCCAAAGGAGAATGCTTTGTTCGATCATGTCTAGGTATTGCCATGATTTTTCAATACTGTTTCTGAAGCCCTTTACTTGTCAAGTCTTCTCCACCCTTGTAGGAGAAAAGGCACTTGGCATTTCACAGAGCCAAGCTCAGAAATACGCAATTTCTTGTGAAATGAAAATTTCCATGTATTTTAGTGGAGGGAAGTGAGACTGATATAAGTTTTATCTCTGTCATTTGGCAAATAAAACAACAGTGGCAATATAAGCAGCTCCTTCAAAAACGCAAGAATATAAGGGAAACGTTCCATTATAACAGTCCAGGAAATAAAGCAGCATGAGTCCAGGGATGAAAGGCGAAAACAGAGGTCAGACTCTCCTCTCACTGCTGGAAATTTGGGCATTGGATTCCACAGTGGTTCAGGACAGACTTTACGCCAGATTGACTTTAGAGTAGCAGCCAGAAATAAGTTTTCTAGTGATGGAAGAAAACAGCAGGTTTTTTCCTTTGAAGGGCAGTAGTAAGCCTTAGACTTTTGAAAAATGAAGTGATGGTATAAGCTTTCCAGAAAGACTCAAGTATTTGGAAGCTCAAGTCATGTAAAGTCAATAGAAGGTAAAAACCATAGATTTTTAAAGAAAACGCTGGAGAACTTGGTATAGAGCAAAATGAAAGGAAGAACAAAACAGTAATGTCAGAGAGAAAGTAGGAAAAAAATCCTGAAGAGAATGCATGAGCTAGAAGAATGACATACTCAATATGTGAACTTGAAGTGTAAAATATAATGCTAATGTATTTACTGTCTAATTACATTATACATCTGCTTGAATTGCTTATACAAACTATTCAGTATAGTAAGAGAAAGCAATAGCTATGTATTGAATACATAAGTACTGATAATTTTCCCAAAAACTGTCCCAAAAACCTTTTACTTTTTAGCCAGTTCTAGCACTAAACTAATTATCATCATATGACTGCATAGTTCACAAGTGAGACCATGTCCCAGGCTGCATGCAACTTTGCTAAACCAAATAGTAGGGTTTTTTCTCCACAGGTGCTAAACCCAGTGTTTGGTTTGCTAGAAAAACTTTCAGTCTGGGGGTACTAAGATTTGTTTTCTATACTTTAAGTTTTACAACTGTGCTTTCTCATTTCATTTCATCTAAGGGCCGGGGTTTTTTTTTTTTTGTATTTTTACTTGCAGGAGAAACTAGAATTATACTAACAAGAATTAAAGAATTGAGATTAATTGAAATGCATTAGAGAAATCCTATCCCACAGAGCTGGGAAAGTACACTATATTACAAAACAGTATTGATGAAGCCTTATGATTCTGATGTTATGGTTTTGAATGGTGAACACAATTGAAGCAAAACCAAACAATTTCAGAAGGATGGAAAAAAGTCAACCAAGAAATCTTGAATTCCAGTACTGCCACACACTACAGTGTATGAAGCTTAACAGTTCTACAAATAAAGAGATTTTTTATAACATAAAACCACTTAGTTAAACACTTTTTGGAAGGTTTTTTTGGCATTTTCTATGCATTATATATTGTAATTTATTCTACTCTTCACAATCTCTTCAAATAAATTACCTGGCTTTAGTTGCATTCCAGTTTCTGCCTGAATGTATACTACATGGTGAGTGATTTTTCAAAGCTATTTAAAAGCAAACTCTCTAAAAGTAATTTTTGCACTATATGCAGTTATTTTCAGAATAATGTCTAATAATTCTCATGACATTCTGAGTGTTACTAACTAACAAGTTTAATAATTTACACTAGAGAGGTGAAGACTGCTGGCATCCTTGGTACAGGTATTTTATTCTTACATATTTAATATCTGGGGCAAAGGAGTCAAATGACCTGCACTTTGGAGACTATTAGTTACTCTGACAAAAGCCAAGCAAAGAGAAACAAGTTATGTAAGGGAGAGGGAACAGACCAGGAGCAATAAGCAAGAGCTTGCAGCATTTCCCTCGGAACTGTGATGTGAAGTGTGTCAACGAGGAAAGTGTTACACACTCAGCAGATGTAAGCAGAAGTCTGATTTCTTAAACAGCTTCCATAAAGTCTGTGTAGTTGCTTTAGAACACATACATATATACTTTCTCTCCAACAAACATTTTATTCTTCACTTTAGCCATTTAATAGTGTAGCTTTTAGCCACCTAGTTTGACTCCACCGGACAGTGCAAGATCAGATTTCTGGACAGACTTTCTCAGTTGTATCATTTCATAACTTTTTAGGGTTGAAAAATCTGCAGTCCATTTTGTTACACTTACTTTCTAACTGTTCTTATTTTTGCCTCTATCAACTGATAATTTGTTTCATGGTACTGTACTGAAATATTTAGATTGCATATGTTGCAAAAAGTGAATGAGGATAAGGTCAAATTAAACTTTGCATAGATGTACTTCACAGTTTCCTTGACTTCAAACAGTGTAACTTTTCCACCAGTGATGCAAATAGAGCCAATAAATCTAAAAAAAAATAGACTTAGAGGTCTACAGATATGTAGACACATTCATAGCAACCCAAAGAATAAAAAATACATAACATTTAAGTAGCAAAGACCTTTTGCACTGAGTAATGTGATCCTTTGGTTGGCTGTGGGTTTTTGTTTGTTTGTTTTGGGGGCTTTTTTAATACATACAAAACCTTTAAATACTGATTTTACTAAAATAAAAATTACCCAGTAATGAAGATGACAGTTACCATTTTGATCCAGTATAAAAGAAGGATCTTACTGACTGGTGATACGGGAACTTGTAAACTAAATGAGAAAGTGCAGGGTACCACTGACATTCAGTCTGTTGGAAAGTGAGACTCCATATGAAATTTAGCTTTTCCCGTCGTGTAATTTCTGAGTTACAGTTCTTTAGAAACTGAAATCTCATCTGGATGATCAGAACCAAGCAAAATATTCTCAGCCTTTTCATAAATGAATTATCATACAATGATAGTTTAATATCACTGCTGTTCACCAGAGAATCATTTGATCAGACAAGACAAGAACTCTATGGATAAACATTCAAACACTTGAAGGTCTTTGGTTCAAAAAAAAAAAAAATTAAGACAGAAATACTAGGAGAATAGCCTTTAGAATTTTCAAAGTTTCTTACTTCCTCATCAGAAAATCATGATCATAGTAGAGCATACTATTTATGCAACAAATACTCCACCCAAATTGGGTACACCAGTGGAGGGGGGAGCTGTTTTTAATTTAGGCAGAAGTTAGGAAATAATTACTTTCATTTAGGAGGTAAGTCTGTATACTTTCTTGAAGCAAACAAGTAATCTTATATGAATTCATAATAAATTGGAGCTGTAAATAGAAGTCACAAAATCAGTGGCATATTTTACAGAAAAAAGCATCTTCTGAAGTCAATTTCTAGCTTTAGCATGAACAACACAGTTCCTACACAGCAGGACACACATCATTAGCAAAAATATGAAAGCCTGAGTAAAAAAAGAATCGGTTTGTGGTGTGTTTGTCTATGCTGATTCATAGGACAAACCTCAAATGTGTACTTATACATTTAACAATACAATGTGGTACATTACCAGCCTGCATTCTCCAACAAGTTGCGCGCGATGGGCTGAGGCACTGAGCAGTTGTAATAACCCATGCCTATATACGACCGCCATATCTTGTTCTTGCTTGCAATATTGTAGAGAGTCTCAAGGATTTCATTTTCACCTGATTGGAAAGGAATTATGTCAGAATGGTACAGCTACATGTAATAGTAAGAGTTTTAAACTGAAATGTCTTCTACCCCGGTGTAAAAATAAAACATGTTGGAAATGCAAGTATAAACAGTAGCAGAATGAAGTGCAAGCCAAGAACAGCAAAGATAAAGCCATAACCTGGTAAAATATTCTGGCAAAGTTTAAATTCTGCCAGAATTCTGGAAAATGCAACACCTGAATAATAACAGGGTTCCAAATGATGTGGAAAGAATAGTGAGAGAAACAGCTCTGGAGAAGGAGCAGAAGGAGCCCCGTTTTGTGCTAACACAACATACATTCAACCCAGAAGAGACCCATCTTGCACATTCATTAAAATTTACCTCAGAAGGCACTTTTTATTAGCTGAATAACCTCACAGAATCTACACTGGATGAAGCCATTGCCATCCACAGCTGTCAATTAGTATTTCTACCAGAGTCATATTTGCACAAACTGGGCTCACACCAAGCACTCAGGAATGATTTCTTAGTATTAAATAACTCTATTTTCTCACATTTTCTCTAAATAGCTAATAAAACAGACCAATTCTTTTAATTCAATTTTAGCATGCTTCACCAGTTGTTTCTTTTTTTAAGTGTTAATAAGAGTACTTCTAGCTTAAGAAATTCCAGATGAGATTAGCTTTTAAATCAGTCTGCCAGTCTAGTCTGAAGAGATTACAAAAGAACGATTTTGAAGTATACAGAATGAAAACATTTGCATTCCCTCTCTGCCCCAATCACAGTTTACTCTTTGGTCTTGCTTCTGCATTCTCCTCAGTGTCCTGAAAGCTGTGCAAAAACCACACTGAGTCAACCTGCTCCTAGCAGCCAACAAATAATACTACAAACATCTGCCACTGGGTAGCTGAGGATGCAGAAAAACGGTCAGTAGACCATCTTAAGACCACTCAAGGTGATCTTACATCTGCCCAACCTAACAGACCTGAGTGGAATGGGGCACCAATCCTACTAGATAAGGGAAGCAGATATTTTTAAATTCTTCCTCCAAATCTGACCTCAGAGTTTGCTGTAAAGGGACAGTTACACCAAGTTCTGTTCATTGGGCACTGCAACTTAAAGAGCACACTTTTGTAATGTAAGGCTAAAAATCACAGAAATAGAATAGCTTGGGCGCTGGATGTCTCAAAATCTATTTTCTCTCTGCAAGTTACTCCAGTAAGAGAGATCAAGCCAGACCAGTTAATTCTCTGGAATGTGGTGGCAAATAATTACCTAGATTTTGAATTAATTTCTAGTGCAATCACTAACAAGGATATTAGAACTTTAGCTCTGATTTCAAAACTTGTTTTTTCCTCTTACTCAAGTTGTTACTACTCCATTTCATGCATAAAGATTAATTTTTTTCAGCAATCTCGAGGTTTGCAACTAATTTGTTCCACAGTCACACTGCACCTTTCACAGAGTTACTTTTTTTACTGATGTTCAGTTCTCATTTCAAAGTTCATTTCTTCCCTGCCTTTTACTCAGCATTACCATTAGATCTAATGTATGAAGACTGATTTCTTATTTTCAGTAAACTGCAGGGTTTTTTATGGAGAGTTGTTGTATGTTTATTAGGCTTGGACTCAGCAGTGTTCAGGGCAAAGTTTTTGAAGTGTAGTAAAAAGCTCCACTTCCCAGTACTCTTCCCACAAAGCCGAATGCACTTGTTTGTTTAAGTGAGCTTTAACATTGTAGAGACCTTCCTCTACCACTTGCAAACCAGAAGTTTGATGAAAGACAGCTCAGTTGCAGTTTCAGACAGAGGTTTGTTTTCTTGCATAATCCAAACATCAATGATTTCTTGAAAATGGTAATGAATTTCCTTGTTTAATTCCAAATTGCAGTTGAAGGCAGAAGTTGGCTATCATTTAACTTGCTCACTAGCTCAATGTCACACACAAAAATGCACTGAATGCAATTTCTGCAGTAAACACATACCACAAATACTGTACAATGTGACAGATACCTTCTCCTTTGTTTGCACAACTGGGCTTTTTTCTCCTAGAGTTATTTCTCAGCAATTGTAGCTAGCAACAACTATATGAAGCCACTTAGCTTGTGCTGGAGATCTCTGAAATAAACCTATTTCCAAAATGATTGAAGGCACAAAGCCAAAAGCCTGGTGAGACTGCAAGCAGCTTAGATACTGATTATGTTTAAAAGCAGAACCACACTCCACCTAGAATACCTACACTGATAGGTTCCAACACTGAATATATTTTTAGTTATCACATTTTAATGAGCTACCTGTGAAGACAGTTACACAAATAATTTTAACCAGGGTGGCAAAATGCTAGAAGGCATAATCCTTCCACTCCTGCTTCACCTTACTTGCCCTGCTCCTATGCTCTCTATGAGGGCACTGGCAGCACTACAGCTCAAGTATAAACCTCTCACATTTGACATGCCTCTTTAAGAGACTTGGGATGAAGACTCCTTTCCCTAAACCTTCTACTGCCTTGAAGTATTTCATCACAGTGTCTTTAGGAAGCTAGCTCATAAGTAACTGCACTCCTGAACAAGAGAAGTCAACAGCCCCTCATTTATCTCTTAGGCTGGCTTACCTACGACCAAACATAAATCCATGTAGATTTCATTAATTCAGAGTTTGCTTTACACTGATAGGGTTCTGAATTCAAGTAAGACTGATGTAGTTAACTGTGAGAGAAATGAACACAGATGTTGGAGTCCAAAGACCACAGAGCAAGGCAGTGAAACAAACCATTCTTACCAGTACCCCCAGCACCAACAGAAGTGGATGGAAGAGATGCAGCCAGGCTCTTAACAGCAGTGTATGTGTAGCAGGGTCTCCACCTTTAGAGGTTTCATGTTCTGGTTGGGTGAAGCAACCTGCTCTGACCCCACAGCTGAGCTTTGGGCAGTGGCTGGAGACTGACTTAGCTCCTGGAGACTGAACAGGATCCTGTGTCTCTGTCAGTAGCCTTATTTTCCACTCCATCAAGCCTAGATTTCAACAGTGTATTCCCATAAGGTTATTTGTGAAAGGAGCTAACTCTTTATTGATTATTTTGTAAATAACTAATACAAAGGCAGATGAATGTTAACCACAAGAGTGATCTTCTGTATGCTTAAAAATTAATTTTCAAATTCATAATGAAGTTGCTAAGTTTTCATTTTGGTCCACAAGACTGTCACCAAACCCAGAAAATAGCAGACTTTTTCTGCTGTATAAAGTATATAACTTGGAGCATATGTAGTGGAAATGTTGTATTATAAATATTCATTAATTTCTTTAAAACTAAAACATACGGGATTTCTAAAAATTTTAATACGCACGGTTCAAAAAACACAGCTTGAGATATTTTTAGGTTGTGTTACTAATTTTTTTTTTAATTCTCCCAGCAATAAGATTAAGAAGTAAAACGTAAAATGGGAAAATAAAACAGAAACAAAAATTTACTATATTTAAGTAATGGTTGGACTCTGGCCACCATCACACTCTGCTGCTCCCAGTGTTCTAAGAAAAAGCAATTGAAATGCCTTTATCATGAACTCATTTTATTGAGGATACAATAAAAATTCTTTAAGAATCTTGTTCAACAACAACAACAAAAATTGCCAGCTAAGTCACTGCAGTTGATCCTTATTCCCCTTATAAACTCATTAGAAATTATGATTAAAACCAGAATAAGGTCCATTGCTTTTGCTGTGCTCCTGTCTTATAAGTGCAGAAAACTCACTGCAGGTTCAAGCAGTTCTGCAAGGACGCTTCCAGACTGCTACGTCCACAGGTAGCAAGGCAGAATATATCACAAAAATAGCAAGAGGAACTGAATTAGCAGATCATAAAATGATGCACTCATTTCTGCTAGTGTTTTTGTGGCTAGCACAGTAGAGTTGCCTTGAACTTGTGAGATACCTGCAAAATAATACGGTACCGGAGGAAATACAAAAGGAGCAGTTCAAGTGATACAACTTGAACCATGCAATACAAAAAGGTTACTATTTGTCTGATAAAATTTTATTCTCTTTATGTCAGATCTTAAAAAAAAATCTAGCCTCTGAGATCAAGGAAGCAATATCTTCAGAACAGTTGATAAAAGGGGGATTAATTTACTTCTCCTGCTTTAGTAATCAATTAGATCTCTTTAACAAAAAAAAATATCCAACAGATTATATCAAAGCAAATTAGTTCCAAAGCACTGTCAGACACATAATAATAATAATGCTGTAGGACAACACCAGGAAAACACATGTTCCAGATGCTGTGTCCATAACTTCAAGATATGGGCAGAAAGCCAAAAGCATCTGTTACCCTGCACCTTGCCCCTCCTTTCACTCAGGCTACCTGTGCTCACCCAGCCAACCTGCGCAGCAGAAGCAACCTGAGGTTGCTGCCAGAAGCCAAAAGCACAGGCAGGCTGAGTGCCAGCAAAGATGCCTTTCCCTGTCCTACCCACAAGGGCCGCTCCCTGTGGGGAAAAAAAGAGCAGCATTCTGAAAGTGTGTGAGAGACAAAATGCCACGAGTGGTAATGCAGATTGTGCTCTACATGTGGCAACACTACAGAGTGTGTAACAATCACCCCTGCTACAGGCATCTGAAGGATACTGAACAGACTCCTGCAGCCGGGAATCTGAAATGACTATATCAACTCTAAAAATCTGACTGACATTAGGAGATGATTATAAGTTCACCCAGAATTAATTTTTAACTGGCATTTTAAATATAAAATCCTATCAAAGAAGACTCACTGAATAAAGAGCTGTTAAACTTGGAGACACAAATAATTTTTATTACAATGTAACTGCTTCTGAACAGTATTGCTTTGAACAACATTTAGCCTGGAGACGCAATTGCATTCTTAAGACTTTAGGAGCTAATGTTTATAAATTCTAAAATTTGAGAACGTACCTGGGAATGTTTGGGGAAAATAAATTATAGCAGAGTTTGTAGAAGTATTTTTTAATCCAAAGTTTTTAAAAATTCAGATCCTGAACTAAAAAGCAGAAATACAAACATATGAACAAGACCTACCCATTACATATAAAGATAGACATTAAATGGTAGCATTGCAGGGATAGCTATGACTGACATAGTAGGTTTGTAGGATGAAATAAGGAGGAGTACTCTTACATAAGATAATCTGCTCTTTTACTTCAAATGGGTCAATCACTACATATGTGCTAAAACACCTTCAATACCTAAAGAAAAGCTGATTGTTCAAGTTTACTTACTGAAACCCTGGGAAAAAAGCTCTGTAATGCCAGCTGATCCCAATTAAGTATCAAACAGATGTCTAGCCTTGTTGTAAATATTGCCTGAACAGAAGTTACATGCCAAAATTACATTTTTCCTTAACCATATCTGCAGAAAAATCTGGCTATAAAAAAAGCCCCTCTTTCAGTATCAGTTGAGGTTCAGGACTGAGCCTTACTGCTAGCAGAAGTCAGACATTTTGCTGTTTCACCCCTACTGGCACTCAGTGGCATGTTTAGGTGGTTTTACAACAATGTCAAGGGGGTCACGGCAGCAGGCATTTTTAAAACGGCTTTATTTTTGTTCAGAAAATGGATATAGCTAGTTCTGTCCTATTGTATCGAAGCAAAGATTTCATTACAGACACCTCTTCACACAAGCTACATTCCTTCTCTCCTCTATCATTGACCATAGCAGTACAAGAAAAAATCTGCCAATACAGATAACTTTGATGATTATTGAAAAAGCATTTAGAGTAGAGATGCATTTGTTACCAGCAAAACTTGGCATTTACCAGAATGGTTACTTCATTCAGACATAAGAAAAACAGATCATGGAACCATTTAGGTTGAAAAAGACCTCCAAGATCATCAACTACTACCTCTGACTGATTACCACCTTCTCAAGTAAACCCTTGCACTAAGTGCCATGTCCAGTTATTTCCTGAACACCTCCAGGAACGGTGACTCCACCACCTCCCTACACAGTCTATTCCAATGCTTGACCACCATTTCAATGAAGAAATTGTTATTGAAACAGAACCTCCCCTGGTACAGCTTGAGGCTATTTTCTCTTGTCCTGTGACTTGTTGTCTGGGAGAAGAGACTGACCCTCACCTGGTTATAACCTCCTTTCAGGCAGTTGTAGAGAGTGACAAGGTCTCCCCTGAACCTCCTTTTCTCCAGCCTAAACAACCCCAGCTCCCTCAGCTGCTCCTCACAGGACTTGTGTTCCAGACCCTTCACTGGATTTGTAGCCTTTGTCTGGACATGATTCAGCACGTCAATGTCCTCGTAGTGAGGGGCCCAGAACTGAACACAGGATCTGAGGTGTGGCCTCACCAGTGCCCAGTACAGGGGACAATCCCCGCCCTGGTCCTGCTGGCCACACTGTTGCTGATCCAGGCCAGGATGCCTTTGGCCTTCTTGGCCACCTGGACACACCCTGGCTCATGTTCAGCTGCTGTCACCAGCACCGCCAGGTCCTTTTCCTGTGGGCAGCTTTCCAGCCACTCTGCCCCAGCCTGTGGCACTGCCTGGCGTTGTTGTGACCCAAGGGCAGGACTGGCCCTGGGCCCTGTGGAACCTCACACCCTTGGCCTTGGCCACTCGATCCATCCTGTCCAGATCCCTCTGCAAAGCCTTCCTACCCTCAGGAAATGTCCAGTTAAAGAATTTCTCCCTATATACATTATGTTCTTCAGGGAAGTAAAGAAGCTTGATTCTTCCACTGAAGTGTAGATCTGTGCTAAAATATCTAGGAAAGACAACACAGGTACAAAAAGATAGTGCTTCTGCTATAATCAGAGGTTTTATTTATCATCAATGGAATATGCAATGCCATATAAACCAGCTCTTTAACACAAACTGCATCCACAGGAGCCTCTTTTTACATATTTTAATTCCTATTGCATACACACAGTTGATCCCTTTACCATCTTTTAAACTTGTTACATTATCAATGGTAGGATCTGTAATGCAATCTTTCCTAGTGACACACGCACAATCAAAATTTGAAGATACGCATATACACCAAATGCACACATCAAATGTACACACCTGAGATGAGGTCTACAGTTATGAAGGTTTTCCAAAACACCCACATATAATTGTAGAGACCTAAGATACTCATCTAAATGTACTTTTTATCGTGTGTATGAGATTTTCTTGAACTGCATATCTAATTCTATCTGTAAGGATTGACTTCGATGAGACTTCAATATAAGCTCAGCTGTGTTGGTTACTATAAAGGACTAGCTCTAGCACAGCTCATTTGCTCAGCTGCACTCCAATCTGCACCTGCACCACTATGATTACATTTTTGAGCTATGGAGACAAGTAGAAAATGCTGCACTATAAATTTTATAAATGCTGAAGTTCATTGAATGACATGTTTCGCATTGCCTTGTCCTGTTCTCTCATTTCATGTGTGAGATAGGGGCACAGTGGGCGCATTCATACAAATAAAAACAAATAGTTAAATTAAAATAGAATACAGTTTTCACGGCACTTCCCAATTTTGCTATTTCCCTTTAGGAAAATATATATGATAAAGAAACAGTGCACCATACTCACGTAAGAAATACGACTCTGGTGATTGGAAAGTGTTCTCTCTAATGGTACATTAATGGGGAAACAAGCTTCACTCAGATTACAGTGTCCTGGGTACAAGATGTTCAACGTCACATTGCACAACTTTCAGCTGAGGCTTTTCAGTTTTCTTTTACAAGCTGTGGAATTTTCTGCTATCAATGCAGGGGAAAACTAGTGACAAACAACTACACATTAAATTATAGAAGACAATTCAACACAATGTCTGCAGAAGAAAAACACAGTAGTGTACAGAAAAAAAATTCTGTACCTCTTTTGAAAACTCACTGTTGCATGCTGTGCAATGTGGGACTCTGCATCACAGTCACATTCTTTCAAAGTTTACTCTAAAGGAACAAGAACAGCATAGCAAGTGGAGCAAAATGCCAGTGAACTAAATACACTGTTAGCTAATGAGGTCCTGTTGCACAGTGAGAACTTCCCTACAACAGAACATCAACTACCGCACTGCTATGTAGGAGACATACCCTCAAAATCACTATGAAAATCAGCATTTGAGCACTGCATCTAGATTATGACTTAGGTTGACATCACCAGTTTAGTTTTCAATAATATATATGTATTTTAATGCTCAACTGTCCTGTATCACTTTTATGTGTGTTTTGGTGATGTAAAACTTTGTCATTGTATCATATTAATTAACAATGCAAAAATAATAATTAAATATTTAGGAAGGCTTTTAAGACATACTTATTACTGACTAATTGCATTTAACCCCTCCTACAGATCTAAAAATATAATAACCTAAGAAGTTCTTTTCTTTGAGGTCAGTGAAAAATCACTTGTCAATCGGGGAGTACCTTGATTAAAACACATCGACCATAGGAAACCATGCCAAGCAATATTTTCAGCAGCTATAGAGACAGCAGAAGGTTATTTTCCACTTCTGTACCCGGGCTCTCCCCATTTTAATAGGATGGAAAGTTACCAAAAACTTAAATACCGCTGTACTAATGAAACATTTTAGAAGTAGAAGGTATCAGCCCCTATTGTATCCCTCCTGGCTAGAATCTGTCTTTTCAGCGTCTAGTTTTCCTGGCTGTTCATTGTGGTGCTGCCTCTCACGCGTGATGTCATCTCAGAGTAACCAGATTGAACTGGCCAGGAACCTCACCGGAGCTGCGGGCCTGAAATTTACACTCAAATTACAGCACACGGATGAGCAATGAGAAAATGCCAGAGAGAGGAATCAAGTTTTCTACAAATCAGGCAACGGATCTTGACACAGAAATGAAGTTAATATTGATGTAACTGGCTCCCATATCTGAACGGCCACTAAGCTTTGTTAGTTTTAGTGTGATTGTTTAGCATTGGAGATTTTTAAGTGTTTCTTTCACTCACAGGACTTCCAGCATGATGTGCACAGATACCGTTCAAAAATGCAGTTATGCAGGTAGAAATTGTATACTGTGCTTGCTAACTCTTTAAAACGTAAATATCTAAAACCTCACGAAATCACATCAAGTTTTCTACAGCAATGTGCTGAATTACTGTAATGCCACAATAGCTGACTCAGATGTTTTGTATTCTTCAGTTTACTCATAACCCTCAATCAGACGGATTTAAAATTCTGGCCATTAGTCTACCGTGTATCCATAATACAGAGACACGGGTTCTTCATTTTAGTAAAATATGCAGATTATTATTGGGGGGGAGGGGGTAGAGGGAAGGAATAACAAAGAAATCCTGCAGATACGTAAGAACCAACAAAGGACAGTGGCTCATTTGAAGTTACAGTCCACGCTAAGGCGACGAATTTTAGTCACACTTTCCCCTCCATGTCAGGCTTTTGGGACAAAGTGAAGTCAATGTACCACTTGAGCTCCAAACCGGGTTTTCGAGCTGCTCACGTTTTCCTACCGATTTCCAAGAGCAGAGCAGCAAACGCAGCAGCCAAACTACTCTACCGAGTTTGGCGGAGAAGAATGAAGTGTCGGTGACGGTACTGCTACGATTATTTAAATCTCACCCAGCACTTTACTTGAGCGGTAAGCTCAGATCGCTACACGTTTCAGCGGCGACATCGTGGGCAGGGGGTGCGCACCCCAAGTCCCCCTCACTCCCAGCGAGTGCTGGAGGCCGGAAGGGGCCGCGGGAGAGCGGGGGGGCTCCGGGAGCACCCCGGGCCATGCGGTCACTTACAGACGTGGTCATCCATCCTCAGCGGCCTCCGGAGGCGGATGCTGGCCGGGATGGTTTTGTCCATCAGCTCCTCGACACTCTGCAAGAAGCGCCCGCACGCCGTGGTTAGCTCCTGCGGGCCGGCGCAGCCCCCACCGCGAGGGTCCGGCCGCGCAGCCCCCGCCCCGCACGGCGCCTACCTGCACCCCGACGGTTCGCAGCATCTCTCGCTTCTCCTGCTCCCGCGGCCCGATGTGCCGCCGGGAGAAGTCATCGTGCCGCGGCAGAAGCTGCTCGATGCACCGCGCCGCCT